>JAZKJV010010734.1:0-53580 GCA_037367405.1 Ottelia alismoides | reverse complement strand
TAGAGCATGGATTATCACCGACGAGACACATGGATGTCGATGAGTAGGTCTGCATCTTCCTGTATGCATTAGCTAATGCACACTCAAATAGAGTAATTCAAGAGGCCTTCCAACACAGCGCTGAGACGATATCGAGGCATATAAGAAATGTTCTGTCGAAGATGCTTACCTTGGAAGGAGAATATATAAGACTGGCACACCCTGTGACGCCTGAGATAATCACATCGAACCCACTCTACTGCCCATACTTTAAAGTAATTACCTACAAACCTTGCTTGTGTATTTGCGTCAATGTACTTTCTTTAAATGGCCTTTTATCCGCAGGGCGTTATAGGTGCCATTGATGGGACGTACATTCCAGATCAGATCGATCCGGAGGAACAAGGAGCATATCGATGCAGGAAGTTATTCACGGTTCAGAATGTTATTGTCGTGGTTGACTTCAACCTTTGTTTTACGTATGTCGTCACCGGTTGGGAGGGTTCCTGTGCAGATATGACAATACTTCGAAATGCTGTGGAGAGCGGTTCCTTTGTCATCCCAGAAGGTTGCAAGTATTTGGTAGACTGTGGTTACACAAACGCCGACACATTCCTAGCTCCATATAGAGGTTCCCTTTATCATCTTCCTACATGGAGGGCTCGCGGGCGTTTGTACGAAAACCACAAGGACCTATACAACCATCGCCATGCGTCTCTCCGCAATGTAGGGGAGCGTACGTTCGGGGTTTGGAAGAAAAGATTCCGTTGCCTACGTGATATGCCTGCTTATCCTTTCAACATACAAAGGGATGTCGTTAGGGCAACGTGCATTATACACAACTTCATACAGCTCAATGGGGGAGATTCGGCATCCGATGATGACGAGGAAGAGGTATTGCCTGAAGAGTCGGATGAGGAGCATCATCGGGTTGTCGGCATACTGCGTGATGACATCAGGCGTGGACAACTGTTGTGAGATAGAATTGCTAACGCCATGTGGAATAATAGACGGATGACACAATCATAGTGCATTGGCCCATCTATTGGTTTATATTAAAGATGAATACCATTTTATACATTTTGACTTGAAATTCTGCGATAAATATCTTTTCATTCCAATCACTTCTATGTATCGAATATTGTTTGATTTGGAACTATATGTCACAATCTAATCTTGTTAACTAATTTTAGGCGCGAAGAAATGGATCCGGCAGCGGATAAGTGCAGATGTGGTTATCCAATGATTCTCACATACGAGGAGGGCTCGCAACATCCATGTCGACGCCTATTCTACGTATGCTCCACCTGTGGATGCGACACCTGGAAGAAGTACTTGCGTGGTAGTAGGACTTTGCAAAATATGGCGGATGAATTTTTCTTCATTGCGGACCGTCTTTGGGAACAGGAAAAATTAAACAGGGAACTATCTCAAACGGTCGAATCTTGCAAAAAGGAAGTGGAGGAGAAGGAACTCGAACTAAGTTTCCTCTACTCTGAGTTGGATGATGAAAGTGGCCAAAGCTCTTCGATGAAGGAGACGATTGAGACACTTCGACTGCAGCTGCGCGATGCAGGAATTTCGACGGTTGATGACGACGTAGTGGAGAAACACGTCCTTGAATGACGCTTCTGTAAAGCGGGTCAACCGCGGGTTGGGAAGCCTTCTCAAACAAATATGTAACCATATCCTATGAAGGGAGTTTCTTCCCTTAAATAAATATGTTCATCACGTTGGAACTTGTGTTAGTATCTTGATAAAAGATATTCGAGGATAATCTTTGTAAATAAATACACCACAACCTGAGGCTAAAATTATGCACATTACCTTCATAGAAGATATTCTAGGATAATCTTTGTAAATTAAAGAAATCATTATTTAATTACCCTCATCTACAATTATAACTCAATCATAAACCACCCCACTCCAATCCATCAATACATCACACCCTGTCACATCCAACTCTAACCCAACCCTCTTCCTATCCAAACACCTACTATTATAATGGGGTTATCCACCCTACCAACCCACACCGACAGGGTTGCCCCAACCCAACCCACACCAACCAAACACGCCCTAAGCATAAAAATGCTCAGAAAATTAATATAAAAATATTTTTATGTTTTAATATTTTGAAGTATTTTTGATAATTTTTTGGAGTTTTGCAATATTTCTATAATTTTATAAAAATCAAACATTGACTAAAAGGGCAAACAATGCATAGCCAGGATTAAATTGCAAATTAAATATAACTAAATGCCTAAAATTCAAGGGAGTAATTTTATGAGAAAATATAAAGAAAAACCTACAAAAATAGACTAAAAAGAGATTTTTTATTTTTCTTGGATTTTATATGATTTTTATAAGATTTTCGGTATTTTGCAATTTTTAGGGGTTTTATAAGGGATTTTAAAACAAAATTGCTACTTTGTAGCCAAAACTCACAAAAAACAAAGTAACATGAATTTTTATAGAAATTTTAAGGCATTTTTCAAAATTTTATGTCTTTTCAAAAATAGACATGACACTTTTTATAGGTTTTGATTTTTCAAAATTAAAAATACAAAGAAATTAATCCACAAAAATTACACTAAATATTACACGTCAACAGGATTTGAGTGTAATTTTTAGATAATTTTATGAATAATTTGATAATTACTAAGTCCAAAATACAAGAGCAATTCATCACAGTTAACAGGGTCTAACTTGCAAATAAAATAAGTTCCTGGGCCATAGGATAACAACTTTTAAAAATCCAAGGATGTATCTGCAAAAATCCCACTCAATTTTCGCACATGTGTAAAACTGGACGCACAAGGGTATAAATGCAATTTTTAAAAGTAGACATTCATTCCATAACAATCTTAAAGTCTAGGACATATGACACAAATAACCCAGAAGTCACATAGGACGACACGTACTACAAGCTGAGAGGGACTAAAATGCAAATATATAAGCAAGAAGTCCAAATTGCAATCTAACCAAAATAAAATGAACCGCGACACTATTTACAGGACTAGATAATAAATGCAAGAAAGAGATGGGCCTAAGCGGAATTTACCCTTTACTAACATGCTATCCAACGGTCGAGAGAGGCTCTACTTATAGATGGACGGTTCGGATTGGGGGATACCCCTTCGATGATGGACGGCTATGGCTGAGATCCGCAGATGGATCCAACGATCCGGGCTCCTTCGCTAGCAGACGACGAAGATTAGATCTGGAAGGAGTTCTGATCCAACAGTCGGGAGATCGCCTGGATGAGTTGACGAAGATTAGATCTGGAAGGAGTCCTGATCCAACGGTCGAGAGATCTCCTGTATGAGTCGACGATGAACTCACCTCCGACGAGTTTCAACCAGCAAATACCCACGATGTAGATGACCACCGGAGCTGCTCTGATGGGGGAAATGTTGCTTAAGTCTGTCCGCAACTGCTGGAATGCTCAGACGGGTCCAGGACCAAGGAGAAGGTCCTAGAGAGGCGCGGTGTCCTGGAGCTTTTGTACCCTGTCGAGACGACCTCCTGGTGAGGTCCTCTAGTGCTTTAACCTGCAGGAGAACGTGTGTGGTCGGAGGTGAAGCTCCGACGAAGGATTGGGGCATAGATTTCATCGAAAACAAGGGAGGGTCGATGGGTCAGGTCTCCGATGGGTAAAGGATTCGACCTGATGCTCGACTCCAACCCAATGGTTGGAATCAAGTGAAAGGTTGCGGAGCATAACGTAGAAGTAGATGGGGGTCATCTAGAGGTGCATGAGTGTCGGAGGGAGGCAGCGAAAGAGGGTTTGGTGTAATCGTCGGAGTAATGAGTAAATGCGATCTGAGGGATTAGTCGAACGGGGAAGGGGACTAAATGGAATACCTGTGAGTGGAGGAAGACGTTTGGGCTAGTGGATAGAGTCCACGACGGTGATGGTCTCGATGGGCAGTGCGACCAGAGGCTGAAGCTGTTCACGGTGGAACTTAGACGATACGTTGCCGGACCTGGGGGTGTAATGCTCCAAAAGATACCCACAACCGCTCCCTCTCTTGTATGTCACTCTGAAAAGGAAAAGCTGGTGCAATGGAGGTGGTGGAGCAACCAAAGGTGCTTGAAAAAGAGAGGGGGTGAAGAGGTTTTATAGGTTTGTCGGGTCTGAAAAGATGAGAGGGAAGCCCACGAACTGAGGCGCAGAGCAGGAGGATGAGGGTTGGGCTGTATTAGGGATCCACACCCGGTAATAGGAGCTTTTAATCGGAGGCAAACTCAGCCGAATCGGGACGGGAAAATTCCACGAAGTGGAGCAAAACCGATCCGGTGAGGAAGAAAGGAGGGGAGGGACCAGTTGACTGAGGTCAACAAAGCTGGCGTGGACCAATCAGAAGTGGGCGAGAATGCAGACAAAATAGGCTAGAGGACTAAATAGGGGGAAAATAAAGATAATCAGATAAAAAATAATAAATGAATTTAAATTAAAAAGTGCATAAAATGGAAAATGTTTATTATTTTTCAAAGTATTTTATGTGATATTTAATTATTTTATGAAAAAAATAAAATAATGTATATACAATGTACAATATTATATACATGTATAATATACCTATGTATTATATACAAATATTTCTATTATTCTTTTACATAAATACCCTTATTTTATAAGTTATTTATTTACGACATAATTTTAAAAGTGTAAAATAATTTTTATTTTATTTTTACAAATCATCAATTGTATGTATTAAATAGAGGATGTGATATACACATGTATTTTATACAATGGATGGAGGATTTCATTTTTTTATTTATATTTAATTTTCCTGATTTTTATTGTGTTTATATTATTTCTATAAATATCTACAAGGGTGTAGAAAGAATAATTTAATTTCATTTTATCAAGAATAAATATATATAATATGCACAAATATAGGTAATATATACCATACATAGTGAACCCTATCTCTCTCTCTACTTATTTTATCTAGCGATTAGGTCAAGGCTTGACATTCTCTTAGGGTTTGGGTCACTCTGTATTTATTCTAGATACCTCATTCCTTTTTCTTTTTCTTTATTCTTTTATTTTTGCACAAAAACATGCTAATTATGCAATATTAACACCAACATGCAATTTGCTAAGTTATTATATTTACAAGTATTCATATAATGTTTTGCCAAAAAAGAGAGCTAAAATAACAGAATAAAGAGTGAGAATTAGGGATTCATCACGGATCAAAAACAACAATAAAAACCCTAATTTATATTCTCCAATATTGCATTTTTTCGGACCTATATTTTTCTTTATTATTTATACCTCAAATAAAGAAACTTTGTACATAAAAGTTGTAGATAAAAATACATAGAAAAATACAAAATTGATTTCATACAAAAATAATATATAGTGTACATTTTATACTCTGAATAAAAAGCCAAAACCCAAAATTTCCAAACCCATATCTTCTCCATATGAACTCAAAATGTATCAAAATCACCTTATTTTATATAACTTTAAATAAGCTATTTAATGAATGTGGTTTCATTCTATTTGAAGTTAAGATGTGAAAATTAGGTTTTGGACCCCTATTGTATAGTTTGCCTGAATAAAATATTCATTTTATTCGTTCTTTAGAAATTTTATAATTTTATATTTCTTATAATTTTGTAAATATTATTTATAATACATGTACTTATTAAAATAAAATAAAACCATGAAGAAAATACAAAAACAAAATAATATACAAAATTACATAGATGAAATACCTATACTTGTACCTATATAAAATATATAGCTCTATTTATTTAAGTGTACACTACCATCAAAAAATGTAACAAAAAATATTTATATATATAAATAAGTTACAAATTTATAAAATTGGTATATAAAATAACAAAATAATAAATACCAAATAAAATAAAAGACCTAACATATAGGTATATATACCTAAAAATAAAAATCTGAAAATTAACATGTAATAAATAAACACCTAAAAATAAAAATAAATAATATTAAAATACTATAGAAAATATTAAACACTTTTTATTTTATAATTTAAATTTTATTAAATAATTTAATATTTATTATATATTTTACAAATACTTTCAGGTTGCATTTTTCTAGTTGGTCCATGTAGACCAATCAAAGGGAGTCAAAAGTTGACCCCAGTCAACTCGTCTCCCTAGGCATATAGGTCTGTCAGACCTTGCTGCTGACTCGTTTTCGCCTCAATTTTCCAATTGCTCCCTTTATCGATTTGGAATGCGCTCTTCACGAAAAATCTTCCTGCTCCATCGAGCTTTCACACCGACGTGATTCATTAGACATTGATCCACTGAGTCGAGCGTTCTTGTTGTTCAAATTCTTCCACTATAAAGTATCGTATCCACCCTTTCTCTTTGCTTCAAGCATGTCCCCGGTGAGCTTCTTCCCTTTCTCTTTGTTTTTTTGTTCCTTAGCTTACCATTAGCATATAATAGTGAGTAGGTTGCTTAGATTTCATGTTCTTTTGTGTAAAATAAAAAATTACATCTCGCTGGAGCTCCGACATCGCCTCCTTGTTCCACTGTACCGGACTGTCTTCCGATCGCCATACCACTTCCATTTCCTTCCCCTTCGCCTACTGATCATCTCGTGCACACTCGTTCCCCTCTATCTGGCACAGATCGAGAGATCCGTGTCCCAACTCCATCGCTTGCTGGAGACATGCCTCCTTGCTCTATTTCTTACCCATTCCGACCTTTGAAGCCATCTGTAGCTTTGTATTTTGTCTGCTGACTAACCCCTATAGGAAACGAAGAGAGAAATCGCCTTTACAGGGGTCATCAAGCTCCAGCACTTCCTCCAGGTATCACATCTCTATTTGACCTTGCTGGAGCCCCTCGCGCCCTTCTGAGACTACCAGCCGAAGCGAAGGACCTGCAGGAGAGTTTTGAGCTTCCTCCGAGCTCCTGGAGGCGATCAACCACTGAGAATGGGTGGATCAAAGTTTGTTGAGGGGAAGTTTTTGCGATGTTCTTCTAGCATGCTTCTCCTCCATCCGATCAAGCACCCCGCTCCAGACTCTACAGGTATCATCCGATGGTTCGAGCCTCAACCACCTGATCTCTCATCGAGATCTAATCACACTCGTCGATAACCCAACCATTATCCACCGTCAGATGTGCACCGTGTTGCAAGTAGAGCATTCAGAGCCTTTAGTCAGCGCACAATTAGGGGTATTTTGCATTGAACCCCTCATGCCTTTTGTTTTTATGTCTAGTTCATAAATATTTGTCTGTTGTTCAATTATTTTTGTAATATTTATAATTAAGTCCCCATACTTTCTTTATTTGCATTAAGGTACATTCCACGTCACCTCACATGCTTGTTCGTGTGAGGGGATGGGGTATTTTGCATCTAGACCCTCAAAAAAATTGTATTTCATTTTAGTCTACTAATTTGCATATTTAGTATACTATTTTTCTAGCAAAATTACATATGGAACCCCATACTTTATTAAATTACAAAAATACCCCTCCTAGTATATATTATTAAATATTTTTTAAAAAATTGCATGTTTTCCCCCATGATTTCTTTGAGATGTTCAGATTTAGCCCATAAAGTTTTAATATTTGCAAAAATGCCCTATAAGAATGTATTTAATTTTTGTAGTTTTTTATTTTATGAAAAATAGCTCTTAGTCATTAAAAATTACCTTAAATACTTGACATATATTTCTATCAAATATATTTTTGGTTGGTATTTTGAGTTTATTTTCTATTTATAAAAAATTTAAAAATGATCTATTATTCCCTATTTATAGTAAAAAACCCCATAAAAATATAAAAACATTTTCAAAAATTACAAAAAATTATATTCTGTCTATTATTGTATTTTAAGTCTACAAACCAAAAATAAATAAAAATAGAAAAAATCCTAAAAATTTAAAATCTCCACAATCCATATAAAATTTATAAAAATCCTATAAAAATCCAAAAATTATAATTTATGTTTTTGAATTTCATTTATATATTTATTATTAAATAAAAATAACTTTGAAAAATTTCGAGCCTTTTTTATATTTTTCACTTCAAAAACAATTCGGACCCTTTACCTTATTGTTTGTCTTCTTTAGACTTTAAAATACCTATAAATGAGCAAAAATCCCCCCAAAAATCACAAAAATAGTAGAAAAACTATATTAAACCTAAAAAATTTTACTTATTGTATTTTGATTATTTTAGTAGTATTTATAAATATATTACCCTATATTTTTTTGAAATTTTTTATCTATAGGATTCGAACCCTAGTCCTTTAAAGTGAGAGCCACTGCTTCTACCACCAGACCATTATAGGGGTTCCTTACCCTATATTGTATATATAGCCATATATATTCTTATATTATATATTTAAAAAGAAAAAGAAATTTAAAATTATAAACATAAAAAGAAAATAAAAATATAAAACAATAAAAAAATAAAATCTAATAAAAATATAAAATTAAAAACCCCACAATAATCTAAAAATCCAAAAATACCCAAAATCATTTATTATCTTTCATTGCCAATTTTTGATTGTCTATCCTCAGTTGTTTCCTGTGTTCGACCTCTACTATACTTGTCCACTATACATCTATTTGTAGGGTATAATAAATTTTTGATTCACACTTTCTTGCTTTAATTAGTATATACATTGTGTGGGTTAATTGTTGTTCGAGTTGACATTTGTGAGCGGTCACCTCAGCGACATTTTATCTTGGCCTTCTATGAGGATATTATTTTTTACCCTCGTAGAAGTCAACTCAACACCCAGCCACCACAAGCCAATAAACATGGTGGGGCACTCTAAGGGTAGAGATGAGAGCTCCAACTTGAGTATCATTGGGAACCATCTGTCAAGAGTAGATATTATTGAGAAGCAGTCACAAGATCTAGAGAAGCTAGCCATGATTGAGCAAAGATCTCAGATCCTGAATGAGCTTAATTAGATAGCCAAGCATCTGGAGCTGCAAGTGAACGCCATTAGTGCACATGACTCAGTAACAGCCTCAGTCGAGGCTCCCGCTGAGCAGAAGGAGCAGTCTTTGTTACAGAAGCCTCAGCCAAGTCAGGTACCTCCTCAGCCAGTACAACATACCAATTATGTGCAAAAATCTAAGCAACTGATATCGCAACTATAGACAGATATGGTGGTTTACCATCCTGAACCCCATCACCCATATGTTGAGCAGTACTTCCCACCTCCACCACAAATTCATGTGGTGAATGGTATGTAGAACAATGATTAGTAGCTGACCCATCCTCAGGGAAACCACGAGGGTACGAACACAACTATCAGGTCCTTTCACTAGCAATAAGTGGTGGTGGGGGGGGGGTTTCGAGCTAACCAACCTTATTACTAGTAGCCTCCGCAACATGGTAACACCTGGAGGCAGAATTACCAATAGCCGGGGTACTGTCAGCAGTAGTCGGCTGCTAACTTTCAGCATCAATATTCCTATCCTCAATTTCAACAATATTCATCTCATCCTCCTCCTCCTCCGCACCATTCTCAGGGTCACCAGCAACAACCTCCCCCATACCAGCATAGTCAGCGATCATATCTGACCGATTCATTTGAGGCTGCGTCGGTGAACCCGACTCTTGTTGTTTGGCCAACTTGTGTAAAACATGGTTGATATGAGCCAGAAGATCAATGACCTGACAACCGCCAAGACTGTCCCCAGACAACTCCCGTCACAAGGAGCAGGTTTCCAAAAGTGTTACACCCGATTCAGGTGAAAATGACATTTCTGTATTTAATTCTATGACTCCTCAGGAGAGGTAGGACACTCAGGCCATTTACAACAGCTAAGGGGAAGAGCAAAGCATCTGATGGTGAGCTGTCAACCACACTAGCAAAAAATGAAAACACAAAAAATGAAAAAAACCATAAAATTAAAAAAGAGAGCAACATCCTCGGTGAAGTTGCACCATCCACAGAGTTGTCAGCCCAGCAGCCATTCTGATACCCACCAAAGGAGTCGAGCCTGATGTACATTTTGGGACACCTAATGTAGATGAATGTATTCCTTTTTGCCATCTACCTATACAAAATGATATGGACTCAAATTCAAAGAAGCATTTTTTTGATGTATATATTCCTTTTTCTAAAGCAATTAAATCAAAAAAAGACAAAAAGATTGAAAAATTCCTTATCCGATCCTAGCATTGGGGAAATCCTGCACAGTATTATGTTTGAAATACCATTGCTCAAGGCTATGGAGTACATACCTGTCGTGAAGAAAGGTTTAAAAGAAGCATGTACCACGAAGCGCCAACCCCGCAAAACCAGACGTCGGAGACTAGAGAAACATATTCTCACCCTGGCTACTGTGAATGCCATTAACAATCTCCCAAATAAGAATAAAGACAAGGGAGCCCCCCAGATTAGATAATGGATATTCGATCAAGAATTCAAGCACACATTGCTTGATAGTAGATCATCTATCAACTTATTTCCATCTTAATTGCTCGTAAAATTTGGGTTATAACCATGATGAACCTCCATTTCATCACCATTATTCTTCTATTTTGCCCTTAATTCCCTAGCGAAATGCATGTAAAATAGTATTAATTTATATAAAATAACATTCATTATTTATTCCACAAATACTATATAAAACATTGGAATTAATGCAAAAAATAAAAGAATAAAGGAGGAAAAAGAAAAATAAATAAAATGACAAAGGTATTTTATGACCCTAAACCCCCGAGACCTAGGCATCATGATGACTGGGTCGACAAGGAATAAAACAGGGGGAGATACGTGCCAACAACACAAAAAACCCCTAATTTATTTTGTCAAATAATTTAGTTTTGGGACCCATTTTTTAAACTATTCTTATGCATCAAATCAATAAAATTTGCACATGAAAGTTGTAGATAAAAATACATAGAAAAATAAAAAAAATTCAAACTAAAATAATACATATTATACATTCTACACTCAAAATAAAAATCCAAAACCCAAACTTCTCAAACCCATATCTTCTCCTCAAAATTCATCAAAATCACATTTACTGTATATAACTTTTTATTAGCTATTTAATGAAGGAAGTTTCATTTAATTTAAAGTTAAGATGAAAAAGTTAGGTTTGGACCCCTATTGTACAATATACATGAATAAAATATTCATCTTATTTATTTTTACCCAGCAGATCCTATAAACTTTGCCAATCACCTCCACGACCTTTTGCATAACGTAATTACCCTATCGACCCTATAAATTACCCCAAGAACCCCCACGAGCTTCAAACAGAGTAATAATGAATCCACATTTCATCATCTTTATTCTATCATTTTGGCACCAAAAACCCTAGCAAATGCCTGTAAATAGCATTAAATACACAATATTAGCATTCATGCATGTGCTCTCATTAGTGTGTAAAATACTGTAATAAAGCCAAAATTATAGAATAAATAAAAGTAAGAAAATAATAAAATATTGTAAATATTTTATGACCCGAAACCCCGAGACTAGGCATCTTGATGAATAGGTCGACAAGGAATAAAGTAGGGGAGATAAGGGTCAAATACCTATATTATTCTATTCATTCTTTATTCATTTTGGGACCTATTTTTGGTTCCACTTTTTATACATCAAATAAAGAAACTTTGTACATGAAAGTTGTAGATAATTTTATAAATAAAAATACAAAATTGATTTCACTAAAAAATAATACGCAGATAAAAAGTTATGGTCTGAATAAAAATCTAGAATCCCAACTTCCCAGACCCGTATCTCACAACTGACAACTCCAAATGCAGCAAACTCACTTTAATTGTATATAGAATAAAATAATATATCCAATGGTGGTGGTTTCGCATTTAGCGGAGCTACGGTTCGAAAGTTGAGTTTTGGACCCTCATTGTACAAATGTACAGATTAAAATATTCAATTTATTATTTATTCATTATTTTTATATTTTTATATTTTTATAATCTTGTAAATATTACTTATAATATATATGTGCATTAAAATCAGAATAAAATGCAAAGAAAACTCAAAATAAAAATAAACATGTATATATCATACAGGTATTATACCTATATGTACAATACTATACAACACACTCTTATAATTTATTAATTATACAAAATAAATCAGAAAAATAAAATAAATATATAGTTGTGTATATAAAAGTATTCTATAATTTTATAAAATAATAAATAAAAATAATAAAATTAAAATACACAAAATAAAAATAAAGTAATAAAGTATATAGATAATATACCTATATAGGGGTATAAATGCAAACTTGTAAAAATATACTTCATAAAAATAAATAAAAATCACTATAAAATACTTCATAAAAAAATAAACATTTTTCATTTTATAATTAAAAATCAATAAAATCATTATCTATTTTTAATTGATTTTAGAAAACTTTTTTCAAGGGATTTTCCTGGTTGGTCCACGTGGACCAACCAGGTGGAAGTTGACCTGCTGGTCAACTCCTTGGTTTTTGCTCCTGGGCTGTGTCAGAAGTGATTTTTTGTCCGCTTTCACGGATTTTTCGAGGATGGTCCTTGCATCTTTTGATGTTGGTGTCTTCACGAATTTTGACCCCTGTCCCTAGCTCTTACATGCCCAAAGGTTTCCTCGGGGATTGGACATTTGATTCATGAGATCTCCATCGATCTTTGAGCCTACTCATCCATGTTTCAAAAACGAGCCCTCAACCCCCATTTGTCTTCGAACCGGTTTTGGAGAGCTGTTAACCTCTGAGTGTGGCAAGGTGGACACCCCTGTGATAGAGGAGGACCCCAGTACCCTCGTCGAGGTGCGGCGAGGCTTGCCGGCCGCGTTCCAAACTCCATCTCCGGCGCATGCCGTGAGGTACCCATCTCTTGGCCGACCAGCCAATCGAGGTCGTTTCCCCCTATTTTCTTTGCATTTTAAGTAGCTGTAGCACTAGGTTCTATTCTATGCATTTATTTTGGTATTTAAACAAGTATGTAGCTTAAATCCATCGTCAAACACCTTGCCGGAGCTCTTGAGCTCCGGCCACCACTTCCACCCATTTCATCATCACCATACCACCTTCATTGCATGCCTGCAACCCCTGTAATCCCTTGCTGTTGTTTCTATATTTTTCTTGCAGATCCCAGGGGCCAAGCGATTCGTCTGGAGTTAGATTTTTGTCAAAGAGCAGCTACCAGGAGCAGCCCTGTTCTTCCACGTCCCGACGGCCTATCGGCGCTTCCCACGCCATTCTGAGGCTGCCGCTCGCCAGAAGGTCACCCCAGTAGCCTCCCTGGGCATTTTGGAGCGTCATCGAGCCGCGGGGGAGGAAGATCGGAGCTGGGAGAACTCGCTCCTCCGCGAGTTCCTCCCTGTTCTTGCGGCCCTCCTCTTCTCCGTCGGATTAAAGGCCAGCCCCAGTTTTAATAGGCGCCGTTGGATGAAGTGTGCCCTCCAGCCGTTAGATCGCGGCTTCAGGATCTAATCAAGACCGCCCGTCGCGAAGGGTTATCGCGCGATCTGCGCGCGACAAGTGGCGTAAGTAAAGGCCGCGCTGCCGTTGGATGCGCCTCAGTGCTTAAGTATTTTGCGATTTAACCCAGGCTCTTTTTGTAATTTAATATCAGACATTGAACCTTCATCTACTGTGCTTAGTTTTTTGTTAAATTTGCGAACTAACCCCTGACATTTTGTTATATTGCGGTTATATCCCCACCAGGCGCGTACTGTGTACGTGGTGCTTGGCGATTTTGTGGGATAGCCCCTACGGTAGTTTTGCTTTGAATTTTAGTCCAGCAAGTTTATTTTGCATGTATATATTCTCTGGAAATTTACATTCTGGCCCTCGCATTTTCGTATAATTACTAAAATGCCCCTGCACACATGTATTTTCCTTTTGTTATCTCTATTTTTTGCATGCGACTATAAAACCTCCATCCCCAAAAATCACAGTAGCGTCCTGTTGCACAATAGTTTAACGACCTATTTTTATTTTTCATTTTATTGATTTTTAATATTTATTAAAAATAAAAAAAATGCTTTTTATTCACTATCTAGCTTAGAAAATACCAAAAAAATATTAAAATACCTCGAAAAATTCCAAAAACATTCCCTAGTGTGTCTTTTATCCTATTTTAGTGTCATTCCAAAAATCACTAAAAATCTCAAAAGAAAAACCCTAAAAATTAGAAAATACATAAAAACTTCAAAAAAATATATATAATCAAAGAAAACTCAGAAAAATACAAACTCGGTTCCTGTTTACTCTATATTTTATTATCTTTATTTGAAAAATAGTGTGGAAAAATTTTGTGGCTAGCTGCTAATTTTATTTTCCATTTTACCCCCAGCCAGTAGCTTCTTCACTGTTTTCCTTTATTTCAGTGTTTAAAAATACCAAAAACATTCTGAAAAATACCCAAAAATCATAAAAATAGTAAAAAATTATAAAAATACCAAAAAGATTTTATTTCTGAATTTTTGGTTATTTTTGCATATTTTTATCATTATTCTATCTTCTCTTTTATTACATAGCCTTTGTTTTCCAATATTGAAAAAAAAGAGAAAAAAATATAAAATATAAATTATAAAAATCAGGAAATTAAAAATCAAAATACAAAATTAAAAATTAAAAAAAATATTAAAAATTAAAAACCCACAAAAATCTTTGCTTGCTTGCTTAGTGTAGAAATCTCACATTCACTTGTGCACATTTATTTGAATTACCCTGTTTGCTCCCTGTGTTCGAACTCTCTGCATACTTGCTTGATATACATTTGGTGCAGAGTTAAAAATAAATTTTAACTCCACATTTATTTCTATTTCTTTGATCTTAATGTGGGTTAATTGTTGATTAAATACGAGGTTCATTTGAGGGTTGCCACAGCGACGGTCGTCTCCGCCTTGTGTGAGACACCATTTAGACTCTCTTGAATTTCGCGTTTATCAAATGGCGCCGTTGCCGGGGAGCAAAAACGCGTATATCAGTTTTTATTTTGTGCTTGTGATTGGTCGTCTACTCTGCGGCTTTTCTTTTCACTATTTTATTTTTTATTTTTATTGACATACATTGTTGAATTGTCTAATCATTCTTCCTTATTGACTTTGTGCGAGGAACCGCGGATCGAGGGAGACGCTCTACCTTGGGCGTCGGTGCACCCACGTGAAGGCGGCATGAGACTTCTGACCTAGCATCAAAGAAGGCAGGGAAGACTTGAGAAGGCAGTCGTTTTTTTTGAGCACTTTTTGTGTTGTATTTATTTTGTAATTTGTGAGAGAGAGAGATCTATTATTGTAATAATACAGGTATGCCCGGACATTTGGACTCTCGAGCCTAACTTCCAGGTGTTTGTACACCTGGGGGCTCGCAGCGGTTTTCATCATCTTTCGTCGCATTCTTTTTATTTTGTTTTGTTTTTCGATTTTATTTATTTTGTGTGATTGAGCCCCTAGTTTTAGGATTGCTTGCGTAGCATTAGGTCCAAACACCTTAATCAACATTGCATGTACCTATAGTACGTTTTGGACTTAGTCAAATTTTAAACAGTTGATCATCACCTTCAATCCGTCGCGCCGCGAGCTCTCCTCGCAAAGCGCTTTCTCCTAAACTCAAGTGTGTTGAGCAGAGGAGGGGTGAGCCTAGACCAGACTCTAGGGTTGAGGATTGGCGGTCAACTTGTGGTTTTTCCCGCTAATAGCAATTTCTGAACTTAGGGCGATTTCATCGGCTTGCATTGCATATAGATATGTTTCAATTCTGCTGAGCATTGCATGTAGAGTGCTGGAGGCAAGGTGAGCATTTACGCTTTAGCATACATCATCATTTTGCCGCTTGCATTGCTTTTCCGACTCTACCTCTGATTTTGCCAACCTAGGTGCTCAAAGGAATTGACTCCCCGATAGGATCGTGCATTTCATTAAAAATCCAAAAAAAGTGATAATCAATAAAATCGGGACTGCTAATATTACTTGACCCTAAAACCGATCAAAAAGAAAAATCTTGTATTGGGGTGAGTAATCCCCTCATTGTCTTCGTTTTACATTGCTCACGCACACGCTAAGGATTAGTGCCCAAATCCCATTCTCAGCCTCCTAAGTGTTTGTGCAATTTTGGACTTCTCACCTAACTCTAAAACAGACAAGATAAAAAGACCGCTCTTTGCAGTCTCTACCGAGTTGAGTAGGTGAATTGAGGGTTTGTATTCTTTTCATTTTTGTCTGTGACTGTTTTATGTGTGTCCTAGATCATCCCTGCGCACTTGCGCCTTCTTCTTACTCTCTTGACTTGACTGACGTGCTCCCCCGAATCATTTCCTTTTGATTTTGAGATAAACCCCTGGAGTACTTTTTATCCGGACTTTGCGGATTCCTCGCTCGCTCCGGTCGGTCCACCTCCCTTTTATCAGGAGGATCCTCCTCCTACCTTTTCTGATTTTTGTACATACCCACCTCAGACACAGTATCACGACTCGGACTTCTACCCACATCCACCCCGACCTGTGTATTGTCCATCTCCACCGTCACATCCACCCGAGTCTGACCTGATGGAGTCACCTCCCTCGATCTCTATGAGTGATATCTTGAATCGGATGACAAAGCGTATTGATTTGATGAATGATGATATTGCTTTCTTGAGGAAGAATCAGATCAATGCTCCTTTCGTCGGGGATACGGCTTCACTTGTAGGAAATCATGGGAGCTTGCAATCGCCAAAAATACAAAAAATGAGAAAAATTTAAAAATACAAAAGAGTTCGGGAGACACTTGGTTGATCAATATTTTTGAGGAGAGAGTCCACTTGCCAGAACCATTGACCCACACCTCCATTCACACTTAGTCCCCACCTTTGACCCCGAGGATGCCGCTGTACAGACTGCTCTTGGCATGCCTCGTGTATACGCTGATTCCGACTTCCTCCCTTGTATGGAGGAAGTCAAAAATCAAAAAATGTTATCTGAACCCGAAGTGGTGGCTACTATTCATGAGATCATCTGTGCCCCACTTCAGCAGGCCATGACCCATTATCTGCTCCTCTTCCCCAAAAGAGAAAGCGGAGGAGCAGATCTGAGCGTCACATTCTGACCATGGGCCACTGCCCTCGCCATCACACACCGTCCCATTCCCAAGGAAGGAAGAACACAGCTACACCTTTCATCACTTGCACCATCTCTAACTACACTGTGATCGCACTCTCCTAGACGGCGGTGCATCTATTAGCATATTACCTTCTCACTGGTACTGTCTCTTCATTTAGGCCTCTAAAGAAAACCAGGATGATCGTCTCAGTTTGCTGATGGATCATCAAGAGGCCGAAGGGTATTCCTTGAAAACACCATCATTTCTATTCAGGGAACAAACCACCATGTTGATTTTGTCGTGTTGCCCATGGAGAGCTCCCCAGGGGAGCCTCTCCAATCATCCTGGGACGACCTTTCCTCGCCTCTACGAGGGTCGTTATCGACTATGGATCAAGAGAGATTCGCTTCCGTCCTGTTGACGAGAGCGAAGTGTTTGATCACCACATCCCACAGTTGATCAGAGACCTGCACTTGATGCACCTTCACTGATTATAGCTGACTCCGAGGCCTGTGACCGATCTGATGATACTAGAGATGCTTCCTTAGCGACCATTGATGAGACCTGACGGATCCCCCGAAAGGGGAGGAAGTCGAAAAGCATAGACCTCACAGTTCCTCCTCCTGGTGTGTGGCGATGTGTTGATGAAATCCAAAGCATTTATGTGATTGATCCATTTGAGCGGGGGCAGAAACCAAGACTATTGAGGACGTTTATGAAGTTGCCCATTATTTTGAGAGGCCTCATAAGGAAACGAGTGACCTAGGTAAGACTATGAAAGGACGGACCTGGTTTGACTACTTCACTAATATTTCCGTCCCTGGTCCTTCAAAGGTAAAGATGATCGAGGTCGGTTATGATGCGAACCTTCACAATTTTTGGCCTCATGATGAAAAAGATGATCCGGGCAAAAACTCTTGAGGACGGTCTGAGTTCGTATACTTCCACTGATGATTTCGTGCCTTTTGACTTTGACCTGGAGGATCCCTCGCAGGACGACTCCGATTACACTTCGTCCGAGGATGATGAGTTTGTCCCATTCCACTTTGACATATGCGAGACCTCCAAGGCCGACCTAGTCGTACTTCTTCCACTCACCCGTCTGTGCCTTCACACCATAGGACCACCAAGGGAGAACCCAGCCATACTGCTTCCATTGATCAGTTCGTCCCTTTCCGTTTTGATTCCACTAAGGGCCTTCACCGTGTCGACCCTGATCGGCTTCCGTCCGCTGTGGACCCCGATGTCGACTTGCACCACATCAGATCCATCCCTCAGCGGTCTCGCAAGAATGGTTAGCTTTCAGCCTCTTGATCATATGTACATCCACCTCTGTCGTACATCTCCTTTGTTCATCTCTTTCTATCTCCTGTTTTTACTTGTTCACCCATTCTCGTGTCTGTCTTGCTTAGGACATACTTTGTCCTAAGTATAGGGGGGTGGACGAGTCGAGTGTTCTTTCATCATTTTGTGCCCTCACTCCTGTCGTTGCCTATACTTAGGGCTTCTTTACCCTAAGTATAGGATGAGTGATGTGTATATCCTCTGATCTATTCTCCATCTTCAGATCTATTTTCTTCTTTTCTATTTTCTTCTTTTCCTTTTCTATTTTCTTTATCTATCAAAAAGGTGCCGCCCTTGTAGACAGTTTTCCATACTTAGGACGTACTTTGTCCTATGTATAGGGGGGTGTGCACCCCGAGTTTCTTCTATTCTTTTCGATCCTCTCCATTGTCTCCTCTTCTTGTCTATACTTAGGGATATCTTACCCTAAGTATACGGGGGAGACAATTCGAGTATGATCTGTTCATTCCCACCCTTGACCCTCCCTGCGTGTGTACAGTCTGCTATACCTTAGGATTATTTGATCCTAAGTATAGGGGGGGAACGGTCAAATTCTTATTGGTTCATTCATTCATTCTTTAGACTTGTCTATACTTAGTACGAGTTACGTCTTCTCTTTCCTCTCCGATCTATGAGGACATAGCTCAAGCTAAGTATAGGGGGGTCGTATATACTGCGTATATACTTTAGCCATAACTCGTACTTTCGTATTCTCCTAATAATATGGCTAATCATTCATTAAAATTCATTAAATCCCTAATAAAAAGGTGTTTTGTTCCTCAAATTCTTTTGTGTATTTACTGATTAATAAATCAGGTGAAAATGTTTTTTGCAAAATGTTTGAAAAATAGTTTGAAAATCTTTGTGAACATCTATTGAAAACTATTTTGAAAATATTTTGTTACATGTTTTCAACCTATGTAAAAATGTGTGGTTTGAAAAATTTCTTTTCTTTGTGTGAAATAAAATGTTTGAAAATGATTTGCAAATGGCTTGAAAAATGGTAGCAAAAATGTTTTGAAAAACCTATATATACTGTTTTGAAAGCCTTTGCAAAATGATTTTCAAATGTGTGTACTTGTTTGCAAAAATGTGTGTAAAATTATTTTGGACTATAGTTTTCAAAAATTGTGTGAAAAGCTTGTGTCAAATAAGTTTGAGGAATACATACATCACACCAAAATCCACTGTATGTATATATACTTATAAAATCGACCACTTACTCTGTAAATTCTTAAAATCCACTTCTTGTAGATATAAGAAGCACTCCCAGGTACGTATTTTCACCTAGCTTTCAGCCAAAATCTTTTTATTTTCAAAAATCCCAAAAACATTTGCAAAATTAAAAATCCAAAAACATTTGAAAAATCCTTTTGAAAAATACAAAAAAATGCATATGCATCATCATCATCATCATCTTTTCAAAAATCCATAAAAAGTTCAAAAACTTTGAAAATTGCATCACAAAATTATTTTCTGCATAGCATTGCATAGCATGAGCATTTTTCGGATTGAGTTTGATAGTTGAATGAGTCTAAGTAAAATCCGAAGATTGGAGCTTGATTGGACCTTAAAATCTACCTAATAACAGGAACCTTATAGGAGCTGGGTTTGAGGTACTTCAGGTCTAGTTGACTTAATTCTTTGAGGATCACGGGACTAGGTTCAATGGATTCTTGACTGCCTAAGTAGAGTATTTCGGAGCACACGCACGACTCTTGTTGATAATGACCTAACTTGGTCACCTGCACCTTTCACATGGCTCACTCAGTTGGAGTGGTGAGGGGATTGGATTTGCCGGTATGAGACACACACAAGTGGAAACACTTGTCCTCCTCTAGGGAGGGAAGTGCACCCCAACCCGTCCAGTGATAAGGAAGTCTAAAGACAGGAGGCTGTGGGTTGCAATAAAGCTTAGGGATAGTCTACTGGCTCAAGAGGAAAAACTCCTTATGTAAATGCTGCTGTATATAGTATTCAAAAAAAAAATTTCCAGGCATGTACACAAATAAAAAGCCTGCAAAGTATGTACAAATGTTGTAAAGCCAATAAGCAAGCTTGAGTTCCAAAGTCAAATATGTGAGCCTGCAGCAGGATGACTTGACTACACTAGTCTTGCATCCCAGGACAGGTAGCTACACTGGCTACCGTCCATTCTTCTCTTCACCCCCTCTTCTTGAGCTGGTTGCCACTTGAACTTAGAAGGGAATACCCTGCTCCTCGAGGATGGAGTTATTGGATTGGGGAATCATTGGATTGTCATACTGGAGAAGTCAGTTTCTTTGCCATTCTAGTTGGGGAGAGCCACCATCACTTACACTGTACGAGTCAGATTCATAGTCGTAAGAGTTTGCGTATGAGTTGAAGTATTTCTGACCTGGCTATTGAGGAGACTTGGACAGAGTTTTGGGATTTCAGGGACTGTTGGATTTCAAATTCGGTTCTCATTAAGGTTCCGCCCACACTAAAATTCCAAAGGTCTGACTTAAGCTCCAAACTTTGATTTTTGTGAAGACAAGTTTGATAATCAAGTAAAATCCAAGTTCTTCTTTTTCTTTTCTTTCTTTTCTTTTTGCACTTATTGCATAAGTGTTTGCTAGGGACTAGCAAAGGTAAAGTATAGGGGGATGATGAATCCACATTTCATCATCTTTATTCTATCATTTTGGCACCAAAAACCCTAGCAAATGCCTGTAAATAGCATTAAATACACAATATTAGCATTCATGCTTGTGCATCTCATTAGTATGTAAAATACTGTAATTAAAGCCAAAATTATAGAATAAATAAAAGAAAAGAAAAAGAATAAAATATTGTAAATATTTTATGACCCGAAACCCTGAGACCTAGGCATCTTGATGAATAGGTCGACAAGGAATAAAGTAGGGGGAGATAAGGGTCAAATACCTATATTATTCTATTCATTCTTTATTAATTTGGGACCTATTTTTGGTTCCACTTTTTATACATCAAATAAAGAAACTTTGTACATGAAAGTTGTAGATAATTTTATAAATAAAAATACAAAATTGATTTCACTGAAAAATAATACGCAGATAAAAAAGTTATGGTCTGAATAAAAATCCAGAATCCCAACTTCCCAGACCCGTATCTCACAACTGACAACTCCAAATGCAGCAAACTCACCTTTAATTGTATATAGAATAAAATAATCTATCCAATGGTGGTGGTTTCACATTTGGCAGAGCTACGGTTTGAAAGTTGAGTTTTGGACCCTCATTGTACAACTATACAGATTAAAATATTCAATTTATTATTTATTCATTATTTTTATATTTTTATATTTTTATAATCTTGTAAATATTACTTATAATATATATGTGCATTAAAATCAGAATAAAAATGCAAAGAAAACTCAAAATAAAAATAAACATGTATATATCATACAGGTATTATACCTATGTGTACAATACTATACAACACACTCTTATAATTTATTAATTATACAAAATAAATCAGAAAATAAAATAAAAATATAGTTGTGTATATAAAAGTATTCTATAATTTTATAAAATAATAAATAAAAATAATAAAATTAAAATACACAAAATAAAAATAAAGTAATAAAGTATATAGATAATATACTTATATAGGGGTATAAATGCAAACTTGTAAAAATATACTTTATAAAAATAAATAAAATCACTATAAAATACTTCATAAAAAAACATTTTTCATTTTATAATTAAAAATCAATAAAATCATTATCTATTTTTAATTGATTTTAGAAAACTTTTTTCCAGGGATTTTCCTGGTTGGTCCACGTGGACCAACCAGGTGGAAGTTGACCTGCTGGTCAACTCGGTTTTTGCTCCTGGGCTGTGTCAGAAGTGTTTTTTTGTCCTCTTTCGCGGATTTTTCGAGGATGGTCCTTGCATCTTTTGATGTTGGTGTCTTCACGACTTTTGACCCCTGTCCCTAGCTCTTACACGCCCAAAGGTTTCCTCGGGGATTGTACATTTGATTCATGAGATTTCCATCGATCTTTGAGCCTACTCGTCCATGTTTCAAAAACGAGCCCTCAACCCCATTTGTCTTTGAACCGATTTTGGAGAGCTGTTAACCTCCGAGTGCGGCAAGGTGGACACCCCTGTGACAGAGGAGGACCCCAGTACCCTCATCGAGGTGCGGCGAGGCTCGCCGGCCGCGTTCCAAACTCCATCTCCGGCGCATGCCGTGAGGTACCCATCTCTTGGCCGACCAGCCAATCGAGGTCGTTTCCCCCTGTTTTTCTTTGCATTTTAAGTAGCTGTAGCACTAGGTTCTATTCTATGCATTTATTTTGGTATTTAAACAAGTATGTAGCTTAGATCCATCGTCAAACACCTTGCCGGAGCTCTTGAGCTCCGTTCCACCACTTCCACCCGGTTCATCATCACATTCCACCTTCATTGCATGCCTGCAACCCCTGGAATCCCTTGCCGTTGTTTCTATATTTTTCTTGCAGATCCCAGGGGCCAAGCGACTCGTCTGGAGTCGGATTTTTGTCAAAGAGCAACTACATGGAGCGGCCCTGTTCTTCCACGTCCCGGCGGCCTGTCGGCGCTTCCCACGCCATTCTGAGGCCGCCGCTTGCCAGAAGGTCACCCCAGTAGCCTCCCTGGGCATTTTGGAGCGTCATCGAGCTGTGGGGGAGGAAGATCGGAGCTGGGAGAACCCGCTCCTCCACGAGTTCCTCCCTGTTCTTGCGGCCCTCCTCTTCTCCGTCGGATTAAAGGCCAGCCCCAGTTTTAATAGGCGCCGTTGGATGAAGTGTGCCCTCAAGCCGTTAGATCGCGGCTTCAAGATCTAATCAAGACCGCCCATCGCGAAGGGGTATCGCGCGATCTGCGCGCGATACGTGGCGTAAGTAAAGGCCGTGCTGCCGTTGGATGCGCCTTAGTGCTTGGGTATTTTGCGATTTAACCCAGGCTCTTCTTGTAATTTAATATCAGACATTGAACCTTCATCTGATGTGCTTAGTTTTTTGTTAAATTTGCGAACTAACCCCTGGCATTTTGTTATATTGCGGTTATATCCCCACCAGGCGCGTGCTGTGCACGTGGTGCTTGGCGATTTTGTGGGATAGCCCCTACGACCGTTTTGCTTTGAATTTTAGTCCAACAAGTTTATTTTGCATGTATATATTCTCTGGAAATTTACATTCTGGCCCTCGCATTTTCGTATAATTACTAAAACGCCCCTGCACACATGCATTTTCCTTTTGTTATCTCTATTTTTTGCATATGACTATAAAACCCCAAAAAATCCCCAAAAGTCACAGTAGCGTCCTGTTGCATAATAGTTTAACATCCTATTTTTATTTTTCTTTTTATTGCTTTTTAATATTTATTAAAAATCAAAAACATGCTTTTTATTCATTGTCTAGCTTAGAAAATACCAAAAAAATAATAAAATACCTCGAAAAATTCCAAAATAATTCCCTAGTGTGTCTTTTATCCTATTTTAGTGTCTGTACAAAAATCACTAAAAATCTCAAAAGAAAAACCCTAAAAATTAGAAAATACATTAAAACTTCAAAAAAATATATGTAATCAAAGAAAATTTAGAAAAATACAAACTCAGTTCCTGTTTACTCTATATTTTATTATCTTTATTTGAAAAATAGTGTGGAAAATTTTATGGCTAGCTGCTATTTTTAATTTCCATTTTACCCCCAGCCAGTAGCTTCTTCACTGTTTTCCTTTATTTCAGTGTTTAAAAATACCAAAAACATTCTGAAAAATACCCAAAAATAAAAAAAAACAGTAAAAAATTATAAAAATACCAAAAAGATTTTATTTCTGAATTTTTGGTTATTTTTGCATATTTTTATCATTATTCTATCTTCTCTTTTATTACATAGCCTTTATTTTCCAATATTGAAAAAAAAGAGAAAAAAATATAAAATATAAATTATAAAAATCAGAAAATTAAAAATCAAAATACAAAATTAAAAATTAAAAAATATTAAAAATTAAAAACCCACAAAAATCTTTGCTTGCTTGCTTAGTGTAGAGATCTCACATTCACTTGTGCACATTTATTTGAATTACCCTATTTGCTCCCTGTGTTCGAACTCTCTGCATACTTGCTTGCTATACATTTGGTGCAGAGTTAAAAATAAATTTTAACTCCACATTTATTTCTATTTCTTTGATCTTAGTGTGGGTTAGTTGTTGATTAAATACGAGGTCCATTTGAGGGTCGCCACAGCGACGGTCATCTCCGCCTTATGTGAGACACCATTTAGACTCTCTTGAATTTCGCGTTTATCAAGTAACCATAAGGTTCATGAGAGCAGCTCCTCTGCTGGCCAGCAGAGTCTGTTGTACCACATGGGCCGCTCGATCAAGATCGAGCGGTTCACACGAATTCAGGGTTAAAGTGGCCCTTTGCGTATGAACCGCTCGATCATGATCGAGCGGCCCACGTGGTTCAACAGGCCTCTGCTGCCCAGCAGAGGATCCTTGCTATAAGGTTCATAGGGTAAGAATTGGCAAGTTTACGGGGTCGAGGGGAGAATTATGT
This sequence comes from Ottelia alismoides, assembly GCA_037367405.1. Lineage (NCBI taxonomy): Eukaryota > Viridiplantae > Streptophyta > Magnoliopsida > Alismatales > Hydrocharitaceae > Ottelia > Ottelia alismoides. The sequence goes on along the minus strand of JAZKJV010010734.1, from coordinate 28,697 downwards.
TGTTTCAAAGGTCGTGGAGGCAATTGGCAAAGTTTATAGGGTCTGCCGGGTAAAAATCCCTTCTTTATACTTTTCACAATTTGATATTTTTATATTTTTTTAAATCTTATTTATAGTATATATAAATAATTATAAGAAAATAAAACCATTAAAAATGCACTAAAATTTAATAATATACTAAAATACATAGATGAATTACTTATACATTTACCTATATAATAAATATACATATTTATTTAAGTATGCAAATAACTTCAGAAAAAACACAAGAAAAATATATTTATGTGTATTTCAATAAGTTATAAATATATAAAATAAGTATGTAAAATAATAAAAATACAAAGTGCAAAACAAAACTAAAATATACAATAAATAGGCGATTGTTCCTATAAGTATACTTGCGATTATTAGCACCTAACAAATCATATTGTAAAAATAAATAAAAATCAAAATAAAATACTACAAAAAACAAGAAATATATTTTATGTTTTAAACTAAAAATAATTAAATCATGTTCTATTTTTATTCAATTAATGAGGAATTTATTGCCCGTATTTTTCTGGTTGGTCCACGTAGACCAACCAAAGGGCTTGTTTGGCTGACTTGGGTCAACTCTTCGACCCAGGTTACCTACCACTTTCAGAGGTGATATGACTCATGTCTTGTCCCTTTTTCCCGAGTAGCTAACCACTCTAATCGGTCCAATCTTTCAAGCAAATCAACCGTCGATCATCCCTTATGCATGCTTAAGCTCTAGATCCTTTGTACATAGTTGGATGCATCCCAAACCCCAGGTCAATAAGCATCCTCCATTTTGTCTATAAATAAAATCCTATTCCTTCCTTCCTCAATGTGTCCCCTCTACAAGCCATGTAACCCAAATCCTATGTGCGTGAGTGCTTCTTGGTGACAACATGAGTGGCCCCAAGATGCTGGTGAGGAGAAATGAGGAGAGGTGGTCCACCACCGCTGAAACTTTGTAGCTTCGATGAGGGCCCCTACTCCCTGAAATCCCTAGTGCGAGCTGTTCTTTTTAGCATTTTATCTTGCTTTTTCCTTCCTAGTGTAATCGTAGATTAGGCTTTCTTAATCATATCTTAGTTTATCTTAATTTCTAAGATCTTCAATCGTTGGAGCTCTCTGCTCGGCCATGTTCCGTTATAATTTCGACTGTTCTGACACCCCAATCCACACCCATTTCGCTGCTCATCATCTTCTGCATCTATTCCACATTTCTGACCAACCTAATCCTTCAAAGATCAACGAATCAGAGCTCATCCTCTGCCTTTCATCAGAGCTCCTTCGTTCACCATATTTCCATGTACAACAGCTTCAATTTGGGTCAAGGCGAGTCGCCTCGAGCCATTGAATCTTCTCCTGAAGACCCTAAGAGGGTCGAATCTGGAGTAGGAGAAGACTCGCAGGTGCTAAGTTCTTCATTGAGCGCCATGCCTCTCCCCAACGAGGCTCGGACCTTCTTGATGGTGCCAATCGACACAAACAGTTTCCAGGAGGCTCAGGAGACGGGCAACAAAGCCCTAGGTGGTCGGAGCGGGGATTTATGCAAGATTGAAGTGAGGATAGGGAAGTGTTCTTCCCTATTCTTGTTCCTACCTCCAGAGCCATTGGATACCACGCACAACCCAGATCTAATCTGGGCCATTAAGATCAGACGAAGTGGTACCTTGCCTGCACCGTTCGATGCACTTAAGTGTGCCTACGTAGTGCCTTCTTGACCGTCCATCTGCACGCATGTAGGATTAAACATATGAGAAGCCCCTTCTTTATTGTATATTAATATTTATTATTTAAATTTTGTTCTGTAGTTTAAAAGTTATGGAATAATTGCATTCATGTGGACCCCAATGTGAGGCGGATGATTTTTGCACCGATGCCCTTCCGATTCTTTGTATTTATATATAGTCTAATAAATTGTATATTCAATGTTAATTTTTGTGGAAAATTGTATCTAGGGACCTTGATGTTTTGTAAATTATATTTATACCCCTACCAGATGCGTGTAATATTTATATTTGTTGGAAATTTTACCTCCGTTCCCCTAGATTTTATGTTTTTGTTATTAAATGCATTAGCTTAGTTTTAATTGCAAATGGGTCCCTACCTCTATTGTATTTTCCTTTGTATGTTTCTTTTTACTAAAAATAGTTCTTGCTTGATTTTTATTTTGCAAAAATTATTGTAGATGCATGCATTAATACACTTTTATGCCACATTTTTTGTTTTGAATTTCGAGGCATTTTATTATTTATTAAAAATCAAGAAGTATTTATTCATTGTCTAAATAGAAAAATACCAAAAAATGATAAAACATATCTAAAACCTCTAAAAAATAGCAGTTGTTTATTATTATATTTAGTATCTCCAAATAAAAAATCCTTAAAAATAGAAAAAGAAATTCATTAAAAATAAGAAAGATTAAAAAATCCTTATAAAAATTATAAAAAATTTACAAAAACTCCGAAAATATTATTTTCTGTTTGATATATATCATTAATTATCAAAATTAGTTTTGAGAATTTTTGACCTTATTTGTTATGTTTAAATCTCAAAACAATATGGTCTATTTAATTTGTCACCGTTTTTTACTATTTTGGACTTTAAAAATATATTAAAATTAACAAAAACCCCAGAAAAATCACAAAAATGTTAGAAGAATATAAAAAGCATAAAAATATTTTATTCTGCAAATTTAGATTATTGTTAGATATAGTTATAATTAAATACCCTATATTGCATAATATACTTATATATAACTAATATTATCGTTAATTATTATAAATACCATATTAATATTTCAAATCACTTAAAAAAATGAAAAAATATATATATAAATATTTTATTAAAAACCCATATAAACATTAATTAATTAATTGATTAAATAAATATGCAACTATACATTACTATTTATACATTATTTATTTATAAATAATAATTAGTGCTACCACCATTGCTCCACGCGTTCGATACTATATCATACTTACACATATACACATTTATATTATAGTTATAATAAATTTTAACTCACATAATTATCACTTGAATTTTCTGTGGGTTGATTGTTGATCATAGGCACACTTGGTCACATAGCGATTGCTAATTGTGTTTGATTAACAGATCAATACAAAAGGACCTCTATCAAATGGCGCCATTGCCGGGGAGCATCATGTTAGTGTATCCTAGCTTGTGTGTCATGTATTCTTTATTCTTTATTTTATCTCTCTTACTCTTGTGTAAATATTTTCGATTATCTGTGCTAATACATCTCTTTCTGTTGTTTCATGCGAGGGCCCGCTAAGCGAGGATGACTTCCTAGGAGGTCGATGCAGCCAAGCTTGATAGAGATTGGCCTTCTTGCCATGTCCAATAGGGGAGGCAACAAACAAAGCAAGGAGCCTTGTACCGTAGATTTTAGCTTAGATTTTATTTTTAAGTAAGTGAGTGTTTTCCTTTTATTTTTGTAAAATAATTTGTAATAATTGGGACTTGGACACTACTCTACCTATGAGGTCCATTGCCCATGTGTTTGTTCACCTGGGGGCCTCGTCGTTGTTTTTCGTGTTTTCTCGCTTTATTTTGTTTCTCATTTTTTGAGCTTCCCGCCTTTCTTTTCATTTGTATTATGTGATTGAAGCCCCTAGATTTAGGCTTGCTTGCATCAGTAGCTAGGTCCAAATATCTAATAGAAGCATGTACCTATAATGATATACGTTTGGACTTAGTCAAATAACTAATTACAAAATTCTTGAATTTGGAACCGCGTGTCGTGAGGGACTCCATATAGCACTTGAAGGACCCGTTGTGGTGGGCACCTAGGAGTCCCCAAGACTTGACACCTAGGATCCACTTTTGAGAAGCTTGCATTTGGTTCTTCCAAGTAATAGCAAGTATTGTTTAAGACGGTTTCATCACTTGCATGTTTCCATATAGTGTAAATATTTCAATTCTTCCTTGCATCCCGCATGGAGAGCGCTGAGAAGCATTGTGAGTCTTCTTACTTTGCATGCATCATTTGACACGAGAGTGAGATTTCACCTTTCGTATCCACTCGCATTGCTTTCCGTCTTCTCCCCCTGTGTTTATATAATTTAGGACTCAAAAGAAAATACAAAAAAATCGTTAGGCAGATTGCTTTGAAAATTACCAAAAAGTGAAAACCCAAAAAAAATAAACAAAGGGATTGCTAATTAAACTTTGACCTTATTTAAATTCAATAATGGACTTCATTGTTTAGGTTCATAAATCCATCATTATTTTTAGGTACCTTCCAGACAGAGCGAGGTGCGATCCCTAAGGATTAGAGAAAAAAACCCATTCTGTGGCACCTTGATTATCACCTAGGTGAGGCGAAATAGTGACGTTTCTATCATATGTGGTCGAATAGGACTCTTGGTCAACGACGATGTTCTCGGATTGTGTGGAGCACCGACCATGTTTGCATTACTGAGCTTAGGCCACACTCTCACGGGTGTGTCTGTCTCATCATCTCACATCCAAGTAGGACCTTGCACGTCACATGTGATTCTGTTGCGAGCTTGGTCTGAAGTATTGGATTTGCCACCATCGGCTTCCCCTCTCTTAATCTTTGGCTGAGTAGCCCCCCACCTCCCATGCACGAGATGAAGGACCTTTAAGTGCAGAGCACATATTACAAAGGAGGTGGAAGAAGTATGTGATACTTTTCTGACAGTACACACACTCCTATAGGGTTAGCCGATAAGGACTCGCTATCATATTTGCATGAAATAACAATAAAAATTGAAAAGATAAAAAAATAGCTGATCTCTTACAGCTTCACATTATGTTGAGTTGGTGAACCCAATTTTGTATTATGCTTGTATGGATCTTAATTAAAGTTGAAAGATGATATCCTGCACATTTGTGCTTCTCTTTGACCCCCTGCTCACTTATAGCTTTCTACTGTTTTGAACTATTTTTGTTCCTTGTTGACCATCGTATCTTTCTTCCTACATCGATCTTCCTCTTGTTCCTCCAAGATATAGACTCATAGATAGTTCGGTCGGGACTTCGCTGACACCCACATCCATCCCATGAATACGTCATCTTTAATAAAGTCAAGACAATTCCTGAGAACCTGATTCAGATCTTGTGGACCGATCTCTAGACTCCTCGTGTTTTCCCTTTCTACTCCATTAATAAACCATGATCACTCTTGACCAAGATCTGCCCATTGTGAATGGAAGTCGATTACAGTCCACATCAAATGCTCTATTCACAACTAACTAGGATTGATCCTAATATCTGATCCATCTAGTCAGCTGATGCTCAATTTTACAGTTGGTCTAATTGAGATACCTTTCGTATCACATATTGAAGTCAAAACCTAAATCCCAATCTGGAATTTGTGTCATCCGACTCAGACCTTGAGATGGCTCCTCCAACCGGAAAAGGGAAAGGACAACAAGCTCCACAGATGGAGCAGGGACAAGTACCCGACCAAAATCAAGTGAATGCTCAATTGCTCGTGTCTATCCAAGCCATCCAACAACAACTAACTGAGTAAGAATTGGCCCAAACTACATTTCAAGATATGTTGAATGATTTGAGGAACATACCAAGAGGAGGAGGAGAGAATGAAATACCCCACGATGACCGAGAGCAATAGGAACAAGTACGTTAGGTTCAAAAGCTTACGCTAAAACAGACTTACAATCCTGGAGACAACTAGATAACTGAGTGGATACGAATTCCACTGGTGCATGCCCACTTAGAGCTCAAGCCTTAGCTCCTTACTTTTCTCCCCACCTTTCATGGAAACACTGATGAGGAACCCTAATTTCACCTGCAACAATTTACCCGCATCTATGGAACCACACGCTACCCTAACATTCTGTTAGGCGTAGTCAAGATGACTGCTGATGAATCTATGATTGATCACATTTTTATAACTTTTATTGAGAAAAATTCATGGTTAATCAATTTCTTTTTCTTCATTTTGTGCACAATTTTCATCTCATTATTTTCATATGCATTGCATTTCAAATCATCTAAAAACCATAAAGTTTTCTTTAAAAAAGGAAAAATTGCATTAATTTATTTTGTAATAAATATGAGCTCCAACTCCATATAAGTATCTAACATTTTTTTTAATTTTTCAAGAGGCTCAAAGGAACTCCAATCCTCTTCCGCTTAATTTGAACAAAAAATTCGCTACATGACAATAGCTGATGTCAGCATTTAAAAAAATAGTTACGACACTGACATCGACCCCCCTTCTTCAACCTCCACATGCACCACGCCCCTCCGCCTTCACCTCCAGCACGACGTCTCTGTTCCCCTCACCACAACCACCGCGATGCTTCGGTGCTGACCATCGCTGCAACTGTAGTCGCCCCTTCCTCTCCTCTACCAACTATATAGTGGGAGGAGGGGTGGCGAAAGGAGGGGATCGATTTTGGGAGAACCCATCAAAGGGTTGTTTCCCCCTCTTCCTCTACACATCTCCGTTGTTGACACTCTCTACCTCCACTCGTTGTTGCCGTCGTTGCTCTGTGTGTTGCCTCAGCGTGCCTCCTCTTCGTCGCCCCTCCTTGTGCTACCTGCGTGTGTCACCCACGGCTGAGGAAGAAGGGTTATAGGGACCCCTTCGCAGTTTGCATTTTCTTTTAGTTTTTTTAAGATTTTTAGTTGTAAATTCGTTAAGCATTGATATATTTTCTGTAAAATTTCCATTTTTAATTATTACATTTTGTGTAATTTGAATTTATTTTACTCTTATTTTTTAATTACAATTTAGACCCTCAGGGATCATTCTACAATTCTCTCAAAATTAAAGGCTTTTCCTACAATTTTCCCATTAATCATATTTTTATTGGAAAATTTCTTATATATCTAGATACCTCTGAGTAATTGCAATCATGCTTTTAGTTTTAAATTTTATTTACATTCACACCCCTAGTTTCTCAGTTAATTACACTTATGCGCCTAACACTTCCATAAATAACCAAAAATAGCAAAAAAATCTGAAAAATTCCCAGAAAATTCTTATGTGATCCTTATGACATCTAGAACTTAGTGATAATAGTTTTGACACATTTTAAGGCTCCAAAAATAAAAATACAAATAGGATATTGTTTGGTTCAATAAAGTCAAAAATACGCTTGTTAATAGAGTAAAAACTCGCATAAAATGTATGCGTCCATGTGGATCGATGCTCTACTTTTGCTATGCTTTATTTGATATCTGTTGGCCTATAGTTGAATAAACTTATCTGAATATCTCAATTTTCTCATGTGCACACAACGGAGCACAAAAACACACTTTTAGTGTACCAAAAATTTGCGTCTTCATTTTGGCACCGTTGCCGAGGAGTCAGCAACTTTCGTAATTTATTTTGGCCTTTTTATTTTAATTTTGTAAACTAATTTCATTTATTTTTGTTACTGGTAAAAAATTTAAAAATCTATCTTCACTATCTTGTTCTCTCTCATTCTCTTTAGTTCTTATTCTGAATCTAGCATGCCGTACATTGTAATATCTTTCCAATCACTTAGCCATTTCTAGGTGCTTGCATTTTGTGTGTATTTTGTTTTAAAAAAAATCTGAAAATCTTAAAATCAAGTTCTTTTGTTGCATTCATCTCTGTGGATCTCTCTCCATCTACTCACCAATTAAACAAGATCACAAATTGTTGCTCACATAAATTAGATAAGTTCGGAAAGTCGTTTTTTGGCTCGGACGAAAGTGGACTGAAGTGCTTGAAGTGTTGCACATTGTACACAATTCCACGTGCACAAACAACCAGCCTTAGGTTAGAGCCAAAAATTCTACGTGGATTTCTTGACTACTGAATTTAAAATGTTTAAACATTTTTCAGTGAGGGAAACCTTAGCAGAGTAGGTGATTAAAGGACACATCATTTGTCACCGTCCTAAAGAAATACGGGTAGCTATTCTACGGTCTGTATATTTGCACTCATATTGGTTGAAAGTGGACGCAACTAAGCTTAGGAATTTGGGACAATCCTTAAATCTACATGCAGATTTTAGGTCAATCTTTTTGTGTGCTTGAGTTTTTGTGAACATTAAATTAAATTTTGAAAAGATAATCGCTTGTGCGACAACATGCGTGCGTTAGCGAATCGATCTTATTTTGTGCTTTTTTGTGCTTGAAAATCCTTAATCATGGAAAAAATTCAAGTTATCCTCGATGTTATGCATGAGAAAACGAAGTTAAACATGGCTATTACGCTAAATCATATAGGGGATAGAAAACGATTTCCTCCCCCATACAACCCTCCTATACTATTGTCAATTGAAAATGAGATTGATGAAATCATGGATCTAGTACACAAATATCAAGAGGATCAGGAACACAAAAAGAAAAGAGTTATTTGGTTAAAAGTCAAATTCGACCAATCACATAGAAAACTCCTTACCCCAGATCCACTATCTGAGAAACTCCCCAAATTTTTTCCACAACCAGATCTTACCTCACATGGTTTTCTAGAGTCAACCACTTTTAAGGAGCATCATTCCTCAATATCGATCTATCATGTCATCTGCATGTACACCATCTGAATTATTCGAGGATATCATTAGAGACGAGCATAGGGGATTTTATGAAGTCATGACTGAAGGAACAAAAAGATGTTCTTGATCATACTCGAGGAACAATTTTGCAATATGATAATGTGAATTTTAAGGATATAAAAAACGAATTTCTCAGCTCAATCACGTTCCCATCCACTCCTTTTCATCTTGAACAAGACAATTTTGTTAATATTCCTTATGCTTAGAATGTGATTCTAGAATGTCCCAGTGATCCAGAAACAAAACAGGTGAATTTAAACAAGTTTGAGGATTCTGAATATGTGACTTCACAGTGTGATTTGGAATGATCAATTTTGGATTTTTGAGACTATCTTGATTTTTGGACTTGATTTTGAAATACAACATAAAGATATAACCTCGACGTTCCTGATTCGAATAAATCAGAATGAACTTCACGAGTCAACTGACAAAATTTCTGAGCTGGAGATTATTAGAATAATCGATGAGTTTGTGAATGAAATTGAGAATAATTTTGAATAAGTAGAAATTGATATTGATTCATGGGAGAATTCAACTTTTCAGATAAAATCTGAGCACAGAGATGGAATTGATTATGATCCGTGTAATGAATTCTTAGATGGTATGAATGAAGAAATTGAGAGATTAAGTGCTGTGCACCCCTTCTCATCAACCCCTAACTTTAGGTCAGAAGTCCTCCCTGATGTCTCTCTCAAGGATGAAGAAACATTGTCTACCTCTAGCCTCGAATGGGAAGAAGAAAAATTTAACTCGGTGTATTATTTTCAACTCACGTCTTTGACACCGAGTTAATTTTGGATATGGAAGAGACCTCCCTTCCACCCTTTGAGTTTATTGAGGAAAATTCACAGTGGTATGATCATAATTTTAATTTAGAATTGACAAAGGACACCATATGGGATAATTATAGTGACATCATTGAGGGAAATGATTGTGAATCACACAACGTCTTCGAGGTCTACGTACCACCTTTCTATCCAACCGAACTGCAAGACATACAAGGAATCTCGCTCGATGTACCAGTTTCACTTGATTCCGATTTTATATTATCGTTATGGCTCAACCATGACACTTTACACATACCCACAACTATCTACTCATATCTAGAGTTATCTAGGTCGGGCTCTCTTCCATTTATGTCTAACATCTCTCCACACTTTCACTAGACCATCCCCAGCTACCTACCTCATTGCGGTGTTTCACACTCGAGATACAGGGTATTCCAAACCCTGGAGCCCAGCTGGGGGCATTAAAACCGTCACATCGTGTGACAAATCCCACAATTATCTTTCAGGTACTTTCTCTAGCTTGCATTTTTTAACTTTGTTCCTCATAAATTGTAGTTTAACATAAGTATGAGGGGAAACCCCACAAAAAGCTGAAAAAATGGAAAAAAAAGCATCATTCATTTGTTGCATCTTGCACCATCTTCAATCATGTTGTCCTATTTTTCCATTTTATTATCACCATAGGGACATGGCTCCTGCTAAGCATGGGGGTGCTTTGCATTTCATGCATGCCATTTTTATTTTATCACATTTTACAAAATGCATTTCATTTCATGAATTTCATGTGTTTTATTTTATTTTTTTAAAACCATAAATATTTTTGTTTATTATTTTTTGTTTTTTCATATTTTCAAAAAAAACTTTGCATCATTTTTTGCATGTTTTACAAAAATATCAAAAACATTTTCATATACCCAAAATCCCACAAAAATTTACAAAAGTTCCCAAAAAATCTTTAAAAAAAAGCAACAAAATTTGTCAAAAAAATTAAAAATAATTTCCCAGTTTTCTCTTATATTTTTGGTATTTTTAGTCTGATTTTTACATGTTTCGAACTTAGACTAAGAAGACCTTGATCCATTTAATTTCAGATGATTTCTTTAGGCTCGAGTATTCTTATTCTTCAAGTTGTTTTAGACTTAATTCCTCAAGTTCAAGTAATTTTATGCTGTGATCAAAATATGTGTCTAAACAGATCATCTTGATTACTCTTTTACTCTTGATTGATTATTGAACAAATTGCATATTACACCTTATGTCGCGACCCCAATTCCGGGCCGTCGGATCCTCCCATAACCGGATCTGGTTACTCAGCAATAATTTATTCAGCAATCACAAATAACATTCAGAAACAGACTACAAATAAAGTATATTCAGAAGAAAGTATTTCAACACTTTTCCATTCACACAATGAAGTTCAGGTGATACACTGTCCCACTATAACCATTTACATGTACATCAGCTTGAAAGGAAAATATACAAAAGATTACTAACTACCTTACAAAGTAAAGCTACTGTGGCTGGCTGGATGTCTACTGAGGTCCTTGCGTTGGCTCACTGATACCTATTGGGTTTTCCAGAAATCATAGGATAAAAATTAGCGAATGCTAAGTAACGGAGAAGGGAAAAGCAAACAAATGGGTAATTTTTCAAAACTTGTTATCACAAAAAGTTCCATTCCTTCTCATTAATTTAAGTCCTATTCCTTTCTATTCCATGTCAGGGATTAGTCCAGAAAATTACCTCACCATTATAAGGACTCCGAAGCTGTGGACACTTCAGGATTGGAGATTGCGTTGATCTTGGTAAGCTTATGCCGCCGCACGTCGCCTCACTCAATCCTCCAATACTACCCTGACAATTTTTTTTATTTTATTAAACAGGTCTCAAATCCTCACCCTGGAAAACAAATGAGCACACCGTCCTCGAGGACTCGGTGGCTTAAAACCTCAGGCTAACATTTAGTCATATAACCTAGCGGCTTTAAATACATATTATCATGACCCAGCCGCTATTGAACCACCCGCGCCTCCACATGGCACAACCACATCTTCCATTGTTCATCCAGAATCTATTGGCTCCCGGTACCACGCGTTGCAAAACATTCATTTCGTGCGCACTTATCAAAACAGGGCAACCGTGTACCACCGCACAAGTTGTCACGACCCGTCCCGCTAACCGGGACGTGCCGCGACAGAGATCTTTCTCTTCTTCTTCTTCTTTTTCCTCAAGCAAACATGTGGCAATCTCAAAAACATAACATCTTTGTATTTCAAGTTCATAACACCAAGAAGTTTATTACACAAGTTCTAAGCATGTCTTCTAGAGTCTGGATAGTCCGTTCTGATTGGCCATCTGTTTGAGGATGAAAGGCAGTACTAAATGCTAACTTTGTTCCCATAGTTTTATGTAAGCTTGGCCAAAGTTTAGAAGTAAATCGTGGATCTCTATCAGAAACAATTGACACAGAAACCCCATGACGACTAACTATCTCATTAACAAAGATCTTTCCCAAGTGGTCTCGACTATATGTCATGTTAATGGCTATGAAATGTGCACACTTAGTTAATCTGTCTACTATGACCCATATTGCATCGTGACCGCGACGGGTTCATGGAAACCCTGTAACAAAATCCATAGTAATATGTTCCCATTTCCATTCTGGTATTGGAAGTGGCTGTAAAGTCCCTGCAGGTTTCAAACGTTCTGATTTAGTTTGTTGGCATATAGGACATCTAGAAACATACTCTGCAATCTCTCTCTTCATGCCAGACCACCAATAGTAATTCTTAAGTGTTCTATACATCTTAGTACTTCCTGGGTGCATGGTATACAAGGAATTATGTGCCTCTTCCATAATCTCAGTCTTTATATCAGATTTCTTCGGAACACACAATCTTCCTTTAAAGAATAAGGCCCCTTGACTATCTATTGTATACCCGGCTTTGTCTCCTCCCTTAATCTTTTCAATCATTCTAATGATTTCAGTATCATGGACTTGTGCCTCCTTAATTTTATCATATAATATGGGTCTCACTTTTAAGGATGCTAATATGGCTCCAGAGCTATTTATGGTTAACATTGTACGTAACTCTTTCAACTGATAATATTCTCCTTTTAAGTGAGATAGCTAACTATTAGACTTTCTACTGAGAGCATCAGCTACGACATTGGCTTTCCCCGGATGATATTTTATGGAACAATCATAATCTTTGATTAGCTCTAACCATCTTCTTTGCCTTAAATTCAACTCTTTCTGAGAGAAAATATATTTCAAACTCTTGTGATCCGTAAAAATTTGACAAGTTTCTCCATATAGGTAGTGTCTGCCCTTGTCTTGAGGCATCACTATAGATTACATAATTACCTTTCCCTGAAGGAAAGCTAAGTATAGGTGCTGTGGTGAGACGACTCTTGAGTTCCTTAAAACTCTTCTCACATTCTTCGTCCCAACTATACTTCACATTCTTCCTAGTTAATCTTGTCAATGGTGCAGCAATTCTAGAAAAGTTTTCTACAAATCTTCGATAATACCCAGCTAATCCAAGGAAACTTTGGATTTCTGATGCATTTATCGGCCGTTCCCATCTAAGAACCAATTCTATCTTTGATGGATCTACTGTTATTCCTTCTCCAGATATGACATGGCCTAGAAATGCAACATTCTTCAACCAAAACTCACATTTATCAAACTTTGCATATAATCGGTGTTCCTTCAGAGTTTGAAGTACAACTCTCAAGTGTTCTCTATGTTCTTCCTCTGTTTTAGAATATACTAGAATATCATCAATAAATACGATCACAAACTTGTCCAGATATGGACGGAAAACACTATTCATCAAGTCCAGTAAGGCAGCTGGGGCATTTGTCAATCCAAAAGGCATTACTAAGAATTCATAATGCCCATATCGGGATCCGAATGCAGTTTTAGGGACATCTTCTCCTCTAATCTTTAACTGATGATAGCCAGATCTCAAATCAATCTTAGAAAATACAGAGGCCCCTTGCAATTGGTCAAATAAGTCATCTATTCTGGGTAGAGGATAGTTATTGCGGACATTCACTCTGTTTAGTCTCCTGTATTTCTTTGGGTCAGTGTCTCCTACAAATGGTTCTGCTCCCTACTACTTTATATGTCCTAATGGTAACTGGTGTTCTAATTCATGTCTTTTAATAGGTTGGGCAGCCATGCCTCCTATTGTTTGAGCTATCAAGGTTAATGTGTCATACACGTTGTTGTTGTTATCATTCTCCTGACTAGGACCTTGGGTGGTTGCATGTGGCTGCTCTACTGCCATTATTTCCTAAATAAAACCTCAATTAGATCCTTTATCAACAAAATCCTCCAATAATGATTCTAGACATCCTCAAGACTATAATATCAATAACTAAATTTTCTTCCAAAACTTATAGGTCAACTCCTAATATAATTCTTGCCTAAGGTCCTAAAACCTTTGCTCTGATACCACAAGTTGTCACGACCCGTCCCGCTAACCAGGACATGCCGCGACAGATATCTTTCTTCTTCTTCTTTTTTCCTCAAGCAAACATGTGGCAATCTCAAAAACATAACATCTTTGTATTTCAAGTTCACAACACCAAGAAGTGTATTACACAAGTTCTATCTATTACAACTTCTTACAAAATAACACAGATAGTACAAAAACAACAAAAGCAAAAGCTACCTCCTCCTAGTGTATAGGCGGTCCTTTCCCTGCTAGTCGTGATTCTGTTGATCTGTACATAATATAATATAACGGGATGAGTCTAAACCCATTTATGAGCTTAGACCCAGTGAAAGGATCTCAAGCTTTTTACATATAGCTAAACACTGAAATATGAGCATCATGACAAGAATTTATGCTGAATACTGTGAAATAGCTTGAAAGAGACTTTATGAAAGAAATTACATATAATAACATGCTAGTTTTGCAATTAAACGCTGAAATCACTTCAAAAGCAGATAAACTGAAACATAATGATCACTATCAAGCTGTTTGTACTAATCACCACTGTGGCTAATTTATTGACTCATGAACGCTGAAGCTAAGTCATACGCGCAGACGGTCCCAAAGACCAAAAACACCCTGCATACGGCCCAAAGCCTATATGTATACAGAATGCGGACCCAAAGTCCTCTTGATACCACATCTAATGGTTTGCCATATCTAATGGCGGTTTCAGAGTCATATCTAATGACATCACCATATATAATGGCTAGTTCACGAATTGTATAAAAGAGCTACCGTGGTGCTTATCTTCTGATTCTGATCCTTTTCTTGTCACTAATAAACTGTAAACTTGCTAATTCATGCTCATAACAGCTCTAATTCATGATCATAAAACAATCTGGCACAACATGCATATTCTTGTAACTGGAAACTATTAAGGACTTGAAAACCGATACATATTACATAATAACTGCACAAAACATAATTTCTTATATAAAAAGCTCGAATCTAAGTAGTGAAACTTATGTTTCATGTTCCACAAAGAATGAAATGCTTAAAAACGTGCTATCATGATAAAACACCTGAAATGAAGTCTGAAATACGTTCTAAAGCCCTGATTTCTTATCAACTGTATGGTACTTGAAATTCATGCGTAAAAACTTTAGAAAACATGATTTCATACTAACTATTCAAACCACGCAT
This sequence comes from Ottelia alismoides, assembly GCA_037367405.1. Classification (NCBI taxonomy): domain Eukaryota; kingdom Viridiplantae; phylum Streptophyta; class Magnoliopsida; order Alismatales; family Hydrocharitaceae; genus Ottelia; species Ottelia alismoides. The sequence goes on along the minus strand of JAZKJV010010734.1, from coordinate 13,685 downwards.
AAAAGCTAAAGACTAGTGCTTTAAAATAACGCTTGAGAATCCCTCACCTGGTTGTTGTCTAACTTGAGTCCAAAACACCTTCTTTAGTGAAATCCCCCCTATAGCAATCTTAGACTGAATACTACGGCTTGGTGCGGACAGAACTTCGTTACGTCTTCAAAAATGCTCTCGATCACCGACAAGGCTTCGCCGTGGCTCCTCTCGTGCTCCTCCCGCAACTTCGGCGGCCTTGCGGCTCTAAGGTGGAGAGTTGGGCGTGGGATGAAGTGAGGAGTGTGGGGGTCATGGGTACTTATAGGCCTCCACCCCCTTTACATGTGTGACATGTGTCAACATGTAAGGGTGCCTCTAAGCCACATGTTGCCTCTTATCCATGTATGACGACACATGGCATGCCACATGTCTTTTTCATGAGAAAACTTGTTGCCCAAGTAATAGGTTTGGTTTATCCATGAGATAACTTGTTTCCCAAGCAAGGTTTAGCTTATCCACGAGATAACTTGCTGCCCAAGCAAGTGGTTTGGCTTTTACACGAGATAACTTGTTTCCCAAGCAAGAGACTACACCATGACATGTGTTAGTCTTAGGATGATGACACATGGCACTATTGAATTTTTGACACTTGTCTTGACTATATAACGACACGTGTCCCATGATTTCCTTTCCATGTGTCCTACTTTTGCTAATGACGCTTAATTATCACTAATGGTAGGTAATTAAATGGCAGGTAATTAGCACTAATCATGCTTAATTAGTCTTAATGATGTGATTATGGCTAATGAGTATAAATCTATGCTAATGATGCTTAATTATCACTAATGACGGTTAATTAGTACTAATCATGCTTAATTAGTCTTAATGATGTGATTATGGCTAATGAGTAAACGCCAATACGGGTTCCTTCCGACAAACCTACATGTTGCATGCCCGACCTGTAGTTCTACTCCCAGTCATCCTTAACATGACACGTGATCCTTTTCAGGATCCAACTCAAACCAGATCAATTCCCATGATGTAATTCTTTCGTTAAATCTTCGATTTGCATAATCAGCAATACTTAGTATAGACTCACATATATATTATTCACTATGCATATATACTCGTATTTATGCCTATTTTAACTCCCAAACCCTAACTTTCAAAGCCACCGCATCGATTTGATGCATGAACCTTATTTTAGTGGGAATCACAAAGCAACTGTTCAGACATTATCAAAAATAGCCAAAATTAGGGTTCTTTATAGCACATAACATAAAATCAAGAATTTCAATAATCTCGTTTGAAAACCCAACAGCAAAAGGAAGGATTTCGTTACCTAATCGAGCTCTCTCTCGTGTATGCAAGGCTTTATCGTGTTTTGTTTTTAGAAAGGATGTTTTAAGGCTCCTGAAAAGATCGAATTTCATTTTTGTATCAAAAACGCTAAGAACGTGTCAAGAACACGAAGAACGAACGAAGAACATGGAGAACACGAAGAACGCGAAGAACACGAAGAACATGAAGAACGCCAAGAACATATTTTCTCTTGAGATTTCAGCAGAGTTTCCCCTTATACGGGGTGATATTTCTAGGAAAATTTTGGCAGAGTTTCCCCTTGTATCAGGACATATTTCTCAGAAAATTTCGGCAGAGTTTCCCCTTGTATCGGGACATATTTCTCGGAAAATTTCGGCAGAGTTTCCCCTTATATCGGGACATATTTCAAAATAAAAACGAAAAGAGTTTCCTCTATAAAATCAATCGTGAGGAAAACAACAGCAAAACTGAAAGAATATACTCAAACAACAAGAGACGAAGAATCGGTAGACACCACGCATCTTAGGTGAGTGAATGTGTGACGAATCACAGGGTTCACTGACGTGTATAGCCGTCCACACCTAAGTAGGGTATTACACAGATTTCTCCATCAAAATAACTATAAAATCATAATTGAAAGAATAGAAACATAAGCGATGGAGAATTGGTAGTAACCACGCGTCTTAGATGAGTAAATGTGTGATGAATCACAGTGTTCACTGACGTGCATAGCCGCCCGCACCTAAGTAGGGTGTTACACAGATTTCTCCTTGAACCACAACAGAAAATGAATTGCAAAGAAAGATGAATCAAGAACAAAGCTTGGAAGAAAAGAGGATGAATTGAAATCCTAGCTTACGAAACAAACTAAGAGATGATCATGCCTTTCTCCTCCTCGTTCTCCCGGCAGCGCTTCACTAGCGCTCCTCCCTCGCCTCCCACTCCTCCTCCCAACCTCTCAACCCTAGCCCTTGGGGTGGTGGTGGTAGTGGAAATCGTAGAGAATGAATGGGTAGGGGGGTCTATTTATAGGCTCCAGAAAACCACTAACCATGGTTAGAAAACCATGGTTTAGACCTTAACCATGGTTTAGCAACCCATGGTTTTTGCCAAAACCTATCCCAAACTTGGGGCTTAAGTTAGAACATTCCAGATGATTCTAGATTCGCTAATGATGCTTAATTAATACTAATCGTGATTAACTTTCACTAATCATGATTTAACTTTCGCAGTTTACGCTTATCTTTTGCTAACTATTGATTAGTGTTGCTAATGATCATTAGCAGTTTTCAATCCATCAATAGTTTTTTTAATCACACTTAATTAGTCTTAATGACAATCATTATGGGTTAATGACTTCTTAACCCTCCTTAACTTCTCTTTCTTCCGAAAATCATAACAAATCAAAATGAAGTCCGATTCACACGAAATAAATTCCGTTGGTTTTCTCTTGATGAGCCGGATCTTATTATATAGGATCCGAGATATGCCAAGTTCAAGGCTTTACACCTTAGTTCAACTTAATTTACGTGTACAAGGGACTGTTTTGATCCCTAGCAAGGGAAGGGAGTGACTCTGAATCTCGAGAAAGCAAAATTCAATGATCTAAGTTCAGGAATCACTTATTTTCTATAAGTTTGGGTCTGTCAGTAAACTTGCCCTATATATGTAACTGAAAGTCACATTTTATACATGTACACTCTTTATGTCCAATGCCACAAAATCCTATAAAAAAGAAAGCACAATAAGGGATGCCCGTTCCAAAAATACAAATGCAAAGCAAAGATCTACCAAAGAAAAATCTACTCAAATAACCCAACTCTACCAAATAAGCCAAGTAGCATACCAACGTTGGTACTAGTTTAAAAAGGCAAAAGAGGCCCAGGGTTATGCTCTGCAAAAGGAAAAAAATGAGAGCAACGGACAAAAGCGGTCTACGGAAAACCCTAGAAAATCCAAGTTCTCTAAAATTTGCACCCATGTTCTTTTGCTGACAGATTCATGTGAAGTGGGAATAAACCTAGATTTAGAGAAAATATATGCCTTATAATTGTGAATCTCCTAGTACCATGATTAAGGTTGTATGATATACTTGTCTCGCATGTTTGGAAGAGCTATAACTTTCACACACAGTTCAAACTCAACTCAAGGTTAAAGAGAATATCTGTTGATTGAGATGATCTAACATGACCTAATGGTGGAGCCAGCTAAAGTTGCTTGAACACGAGGGCTGTCGAATTGAGTACTCGAGTCTATAAGGATTCCAGACACGTTATTAATCCAAAGGTCAACTTAGTCTTTGATTCTTATTTGTATGTAAAAGTTAACTTACAACTATTGGAGATTAAACTAGAGATTTGTCATTAAATAATAATTAAATGGTGATTGATTTTTAATCAAATACTTCCATGAATATTAAGCATCAATTTACTCATGGCAAATTCATAATTTCTTTGAATAAAATTGAATGATAAACACATTAAGAAAGCAATCTTGATGATCCGATCATTATCTGACAAATCTCCACTAAATATGGAATATCTATGGCAAACAGAGTCAGAATCACGTGAAATAAATTCAAGTGGTTTGCCGGTTTAATTATATACTTAATTAAAGTGGTGATTTCATGTTTCAATACTTGAAAAAAGTGACAAAAATTAATTTATTACATATCCGTGAATACATGAAAAACATTATAACTACGATAACTTTTTGAATTTTAATTTATGCACCTTTGGTGCTAACTATTGCCTCCTGATTTGGGGAAATGTTTATAAATTTTGAATAAATTTTATTATCCAAAAAATCCATCCAAATAGTACATAAATAGTAGGCTTTTATCTTAGCAAAAAATGATTCGAAACATGCATGTCATGCATAAACAACGAGTCTCGCACATCCGATATACAAATCCTTGTTCCTATGAGGTTTGGATCAAATCCAAGAACTTTAACCAAGTATCTGATACCACTTGAAGGCTAGTTTTTAGGCCTTATTGCATCATAGAAGCATGTAGATCGCATCGAATACGATCTAGGACAACTAGTCATACTAGTTGCCATGAGCAACAGAATTTAAACAATTTAATTAGATGAAACCACATGTTATGAGAATACTTCTCAAATCATTTCATCAATATCACAAACGAGTCAAAGAATTACCTCTTGAAGTGTGATTGTGATCGCATGTCTCTAAACGAAGAGAACTCTTGTCTCAAGTCCGATCAGACGAAGGATACACTTGCGGGCGCCCGGATGAGACATATGCTTCCTACAATTCAGGTTGAAGATATGAGCGTGGAGTCTCCTGATTTTGTCCCATGGAATGGATAGCCCATGGAATGGATAGCCTTCATAACGAGCAAGATGCACCGAAGAAGGAGGAGATCTACGAGCAGTCGATCTGGCAACACAACAGTGACAGCGACCGAGAGGCTCTCTAGGTTAATATAGTGGATGACCACAATATTGAGAGAGAGAGAGCTTGGGCGTGTATGAGAATAGAGAGAGAGAGATTTGTTGCTCTTGGAGTTGTAGTAGAATAGACTGGGGTTTACTCTCTCGTTTATACTAAATTGGATGTCCATGGATCTCATTCCCTGTACACATATAATCAAGGGTTTTTATCAGTTGTGCCCCTGTGAGATATTGCAATTTCAGTTATGTCCCTCCATTTTTGAAATATCAATTGTGCCCCTACCTTCTTGCAAAATTCACAGTTCTGCCCTTTTGTAATATTAGTTATGCCCTTAATAGAAGGTCAGAACTGCGAATTTTACAAGAAGGTAGGGGCATAACTGATATTCCAAAAAAGGGAGGGGCATAACTGAAATTACAATATCTCAGAGGGGTACAACTGATAAAAACCCTATAATCAATGATCTAGATTAATTTATGCTTTCAAATCAATGGACATGATTTTTGTTGCATAAATTTGCATCAACAAAAAATTAATTTAAAATAAATAAAATATATTTAATATCCATCAATATATTTTAATTTGAATTAAATTAATTAATGTAGAAATAATTGAAAAGAGGACAAGCCTCCTTCCTAACATAGAGTGGACGACCACATTGAAATAGGACTCAATGGTGGCCATCCACCCTCTATATAGGGAAGGTAGCTCTCTCATTCCGAATTTGTGAGATCTCATAAATCAACAAATATTCCACATGTGCAACAATGTTTGTTGCATAATTATTCATCAAAATTATTCCAAATTATTTTGTGATAATTTCACTCATGGTAACGACAATTATGAATCATATTCAACCACCCAATAAAAAAATATAATTTGTATTTACAATTAATTGTACAATGTGAATTCAATTCACATCAACATTTAATTTGTAATTAGTATTTGCAGTTAAAGTTCTCTAACATATTATAAATGACATTTATAATATTCATGATCCTTACGGATAATGATATCCACATTAATCATATCTTTGATAATTAAATCATATTTAATGAACTCAGATGACTATTCTCATGTGTCCAGATAATATGAATCATACTCATATTATTCATGATAATTAAATCACATTTAATCACCACTTTTTCCAATGCTCAGATACATTATCAACAATAGAATTATTCTTGAAATCTTTCAAGAATAATGTGCTTTCTACGCAAATATTTGGAGATAAGGACATGACGATTGTACACTCCATGTATAGTAACTTGGATATTGAGGTGATATCTCATATCCAGATCTACAGGACCTCTCATAGATGTTTGATTAAATCAAATCGTATGTCTAATCTTCTCATTGCATCTGAATAACATTCAAATAATGGCCAACATTTAGACTAAGATCAGAATACTAATCTTCGGAGAGGGGTCGCTGAAATTCAAACATGTTTCATCACTCCCTCAAAATAGATGTCTCATTGTTATACAATCTTTTACGATAACATCACCCTCGTGTATCCTTATACACGTACATCCTACACACATGAAGACCTAGAATGAACCTCAAGTTTTAGATCTTATTTAGGATGTCTTGTTCAGGTCCTACTGAGATCCAAACTTTGATTTTATGAAGATAAGTTTAAAAGTTCAATCCAATTTATTTCTATTTCTTTTCTTTATTTTATTTTTCTGTACTCATAGGCATGTTAATACATTTATACAAGACCTATATGTATTTATTGGAGTATACAAATAAAAATACTAAAATATAAAAAGGGTAAATATGTAATTAAGTAAAATATCAATAAATAAAATATTAATTATATTATTATATATAAATAACTATAAATAAATAAAAATACATGTTATATAATAAAAATACTTAAAATAATGATACTTAAATAATAATACATAATAAATTTTGTTGTAAAAATAATTTAAATTAATAATAAATACTGCATAAAATAATAAACATTTTATGTCTTAATTTTATTTAATTAATTCATGTATTATTTTATATTTATTTATTCTTTTTTGTATATTATTTTATCTTTTAGCGGTCTAGATGGACCAATTAAATGCCTCTATTAGTTGATTTCGGGCCAACTACCCCTTCTGCTCTTTTCAATTAGGGATATTTACACCCACAACCCTGAGTAATATGGTAATTACCCCAGGAACCCTCGATAATCACTAAATTCACCCAAGACCCTGAGTAATCATTCCGTTTTACACATATAACCTTCCATAAGTTTATATCATTAACTCAACCAGAGGGATGAGTTAATCTAACCCATTCGTGATCCAACGATCCAGATTAATTAAAAAAAAGAGTACATGGCTTTGGAGCTTGCACAAGCGGGTGATGCACGGAGAGCTGGTACGGGAGGGGAAGAGGCAAGGGGCGGCGCGGGAGGGGAGGAGGCGAGAGGCGGCGTGGGAGGGGATGAGGTGGGGGGCGGCACAGGCGGGTGATGCACGGGGATGTGGCTTTGAAGGAGGGCGGCACGGGAGGGGGTGGGGGCGGCACAGGCGGGGTGATGCACGGGAGGTGGCTTTGGAGGAGGGCGGCGCAGGGGGGAGGTGGCTTTGGAGGAGGTGGGTGCGGGAGGGGAAGAGGCGGGAGGCGGCGCACGGGTGGTGGTGGGGGGCGCAGGGACGAAGGGCGGGGGGGGGGGGGTGATTCCCAGGAGGCGGCGTGGGAGGGGGCGGCACAGGCGGGGTTGGAGGAGGGTGGCATGGGAGGGGAGGCGACGCGGGAGGGCGGGTGGGGGGAGGCGGCATGGGAGGGGAGGGGGCGGGGGGCGACACAGGCGGGGTTGGAGGAGGGTGGCGCGAGAGGGGAGGCGGCGCGGGATGGCGGGTGGGGGGAGGCTGCGCGGGAAGGGAGGGGGTGGCATAAGAGGGGTTGGGGAGGGTGGCGCGAGAGTGGAGGCGGCACGGGGCGACGTGGGAGGGCGGGTGGGGGGAGGCGGCGCGTGAGGGGGGAGGCTTGGGGGTTGGGGTTGGGGGAGGCGGCGTGGGAGGGATCCTAGGTGCGCAGCACCTGGAGCTTGCCCGGGTGGTGGGTGGGTGACAGCTAGGGCCTGGGTTTGCTGGAGGTAGGGGAAGCTTGCGAGGTTCCCAGGAGGCGTCGCGCCGGAGGGGGAAGGCTTGAGGGTTGGGGTAGCGGTGCTGACCTGGGGGGTTGGGGGAGGGTCTGAAGCTTGCGGTCTTGGGGGTTGGGGTAGCGGCGCCGACCTGAGCGGAGGGAAGGGGTGCTCGAGCTTGCTGGCGATCGGCGAGAGGAGGGGAGAGCTTGCGGGCGGTGGTGCATGCAGGGAGAGCTCGGACCGGAGGTCTTGCTAGTGGGGGGGGGTTATTTTGTTTGATGGATGGCATCTTGTTGTAAATATAATGGGTTTGGAAGGACAAAATTGGCTTTGTTAGAGTTAACGGAGAAATAAGACGGAAGTTGACACAGGGTTATGCCATGTAAAGGTTAACCATTATTCGGGGTTTTAGGTGTAATTCATGTTTATCGAGGGTTCCTGGGGTAATTACCATATTACTCAGGGTTATGGGTGTAAATATCCCTTTCAATTATCAGGCTTCTCGAGCCCCCTAATTCGCCCAAATTTTACCGGCATCACACCACTCTCTTAGCATGTTTTCTTCATGCTTGATCTATACTGCATCTCCAAGATTCACGCCTGGTCCCTCGACCCCTTGTACATAGTGTAGATACGTGCGAGACCCAATATTTTTGTCCCCTCTCATGGTTGTGTATAAAAATGAAGTTCGACCCCCTCCTTTTTGTTTTTGATTCATCTCTGAGGTTCTGTAAGCACAAAGAACACTAGAACTCAACTCTCCTTCGTGACCGGAGTAAGATTCGTCGTTCATCGTCATGTATAACAAGATTCTTGGCGTTGATCATCGTGGTGCGAAGCTTATCTTCGGCCATGGCATCTCCCGCTCTCTTACAGATATGTCAAGGTTTAGGTTAGGTGTTATAAATTGATATTTTTCCGCATTTTGATTCTATTTTATTTTACGCAATTAGTTCTTGTTTTATCATAGGTTCCAACTTAATCATTTGTCGTAGCTCTCAAGCTTCAGCCATTGTCCCCTCATTCCGACCTTGTTATGACCCTCGTGTTACCACCATCTCCTTCCCCTATAATTTCTCCATCCCCCTATCCATTCCATTCACCCTGATTGATCCTTGATCAGGGAATCGAGGTCTCACTCCGCCACCTTCGTCGGACCTCACTGCCCAACCTCGCTTCGCCTCCATTTCACCATTTAACGGGTCGAGGCAGTTTGCCCTCGACCCCTTGTTCTTTACATATAGGTTTGAGCCTCAAGGACTCCTATCTGGAGTCGAATCCAATCAGAATGAAGTGGCCCAGATGCTCCTCTGAACCAAGAGTTCTAGACCCCCATCTATGAGGTCTAGACCCATTTTTGAGCACCGGTAGCTACATAACCTTCAAATAAACATTTCAAGCATCTAAACAGCATAAAGGGCCTATGGAGTCGCGCGGGAGAACGTATTGATAAAGCCCTGCTCCGTTGTTCATATCTGTTCTTAGAACGCTACAACAAACATCCGATGAGGGCGCCACTCTAGTTCCAATAAAGAGAATTGGATGGAGCAGACAACCAGCCGTTACATTGATCTTGAGATCAAATCCGAGCCGACCATCGATGAATTGATATGCACCAACATGGATCATAGATCAAGCTTAAGTGAATAAACTTCCGTTGTTGATTAGCACAACAATTGGGGTAAATTGCATACTAAAGCCCCCTATTTTTGTATTTAAGAATTGGTATTTAATCTTTTATTCGTGCTTGTAAATTATTTATAATACTTGCATCCGAACCCCCAAACTTTCATGCATTTGTACTTTGGCCCCTTGCCGACTCACCTAATGTGCTCCCCACGTGAGGCGGGAGAATTTTATGCTAGGAACACTCTGGGTTTCCTTATTTTTGTTTAGTCCTTTAAATTGCTTATTACATGTATTATTTTTGGTAAAATTACATAACATGTCCTGCGGTATGTTTTTAGCATTTAAGTACCTCCCAAGCGCTATATATATATATATAAATCATGGAAATTTGGCTTGTATGACATTGGAATGTGCTGAAGTGTTAGTAAATGCATATTTAGTTGGTTAAAGTTACATTTAGGTCCTTGTACTACTGTATATTTTGATTTTGTTTGTGTTATATTTATTAATTGCTTCGGATGTGATAAAAAATATAAAAAATAGATTAGATGCCTTAGGCCTTGTTTTAACTCATATATTTTTCCTTAGGCACTATACTTTATTTTTTATTTTTTAAAAATCAAAAGCAGAGTATTTATTCATTGCCTAATTATTAAAACACCAAAAAATATAAAAATGACCCCTTAAATTAAAAAAAATGGTTATAGTATTATATTTTTCTGAAATATATCCAAAAACTACTAAACAAAAAAAATCATAAAAATCATATAAAAATTAGCAAAAAATTAAAACTCTAAAAATTCTTCTGTTTATTTTTGAATTTTCTTTTATATGTGTATTATATATTATAATTGGTTTTTGGATTACTTTACACTGATATCTATTTTAAAAACCCAACACAATTCTGACTATTTAACCTATGCATAGTTTACACTTTTTAATAATTTAAAAATCCAAAAAATTATAAAAACCTTCTATAAACATTTGAAAAAAATTAAAACAATAAAAATGTTTTATTTCCTTCTTCATTATTTTATTTGACTTAAATTAGAAATCCAAAATGATATTCATTCTCTTTTTTTATCTTTATAAACTTATTATTATCTATATTTATTATACATCTTTATTAATTATATTAAAAATCATAAAAATATTAGCATAATTAAAAACCAAATAATAATTTAATATCAATTAAAAACTCCCAAAAACACTTAAAAACAAAAGGACAAAAAGAAACAACTTGGGATTAATTCTGATTAGTAATAATTAGGTTTAATCGCTCATTTTATCTTATAGCTCCATATGATTGACACTCTATGTACTTACAGATATTTTGTAGATTTAAAATAAAATTAAATTTTGACTCACACTCTTCCATTGATTATCATTCATCATGGGTTGATTATTGTTTGATTTGGGTTTCGTGAGCGATCGCCTCATCGACGGAGTTCTCACCTTGTGAGAATATCAGACCCTTGCCAGATCTGTATCAACAGCTGGGTTAACCTCCATACCTTGTTTGGAGATGACATGGCCTAACACAATTTCATCGGTGACCATAAAGTGAGTCTTCTCCCATGAGAGAATTAAGTTCACCTCACAATATCTCTTTAGCACTCGGTTGATATGAGAAAGACTTGCATCAAAACTGTTGTCATAGATCGAGAAATCATGCATGAAGACCTCTAGAAATCTAACCACCATGTCAACGAACACAACATACATACACCACTGGAATGTAATCGGTGCATTACACAATCCAAAGGGCACATGTTTAAGACAAAGGTACCAAACAAACAAGTGAATGTAGTTTTCTCCTAATCTTCATGAACGCTTGCCACTTGGTTATACCCAGAGTACCCATCCAAGAAATAAAAGAACTCTTTCCCTACTAGTCTTTTAAGAACCTGCTCAAAAATGGGCAGCAGAAAGTGATCTTTCTTGGTCGTTGAGTTCAAGCATTGGTAATCTATACAGAAACACTATGGCATAGGTACTCTGGTTAGAATCTCCTCTCCTTTATCATCTGTTACAATCATGATCCTTGATTTCTTTGAGACCACTTGTAATGGACTTACCCATTTAGAATCATAGATGTGGTAAATGAAGTCAGTCTACACCATTTCATCATTTCTTTCATGACAACTTCCCTAAGATTAGGATTCAGACTATGCTGAAACTCACGAATCAACTTGTTGTCATCCTCTAAGTAGATGTTGTGTGAACATAATGCCAGATTTATCAATCTAAGATCCTAGATATTCCAACCAAGGGCCTTGTGGTTTTTCTCTAGAATCTTCAGCAAGCGATCATATACTTTCCAAAAGCATATATCGTACCTAAGTGTTGATCATATACTTTCCAAAAGTATATATCAAACATTTCAAATTTAGTCAAGCTTCCAAAGTGAAATGACCGTACACGGATTTTGATCCTTCCCATATCTAATGAATGTGCTCATGTCTTCTGGTTTAGCAATGAACCGATCCCTTTGAGAGATCGTATTACTCATATGCCCTTGTATGCACACCAACATGCCGGTGTATAGACCTTGATTAGGTCATCATCTTATTGGTTTGCCAAGTTTACATACTCAGCCATATAGTAACACATCGAACTCCCGTCAGAGGATGTGTGCCTATATTATGACAACATACGACATAGGTCTTTGGTTATCTCGATCTCGTTAAGTCAACTCTTTGACATAACTTATCTAACACCTCTGAATATCTATTCCTATTTAGAGAACTAGCATTAAAAGGTCATTTAGATATTAGCCTTTAGAAAAATTATTGACATCTCCTTCTCAGGCAGGAGATCATCTCCTAATAATCATTTGACGTTTCTTGATGAGTCCTCAACCTAACTTTTTAGATATTCATCCAAGCACCAACCTCTATGATTCAACGTTGGAATCACCAGCTGTATGATCATTAAGATGGCCATGGTGCATAACCCTAATTGTACTAAGGGACCTATTATGCAAATTAATTATTCTTTATTTCAGATCTGGGGATGATATTTGCAATAACATTTATTGCATAATGGCTCGTTGTGGGCCCGCATGCCCAACACAATTATCTCAAGAGGAGGTATATCAGCAGTAATATCAGAATGATGTCTCAAAGGAATATTAGAATGTACCTCCAATATCTCAGACTGATCCTCAGAAATTAGCTCAAACTGTCCATCAACAAACAAGTCAGTAGTATCAACAAGGGAACTCATGTCGATCGTGCTTTCCATGGATTCCTTCTTAGAAAGGTATTCCTGGGTATCCATGAAATCCGTGAAAAGATCCGTCTCTCTAAATTCAGCAAGAAAATCACAGTCCTCAGGATCTTTTGTAACTTTCTATCTCTCATTTGATGTTGTTGTTGGTGGTGATGGTCTAGGATCGGGGATCGTCTCAATTTTCACCTTGTCACTATGAGAGTGAAATATGATCTCTCCAATAGCATAATCAACTGCCGCTTAGGCGGTTTGAAGGAACGACCGACCTAGTATGTTCGGGGTATGGAGTAACAGTGTATAGGCATCCATATCCATAATAAAAAAGTCAACTGGGAATCTCATTCCTTGCACCATTACAATAACATCCTCTAATATGCCCCTCAGCCTCTTTATTATCAGTAAACTGAAGAATCATCCCGATGGATCTAAGAGGCCCCAACCCAAACTCAGTGAGTAGCTAGGATGGCATGAGATTGATTGAGGATCCGCTATCGAGAAGAGTACGATCAAACTCTTGATCAAATATATGACAAAGTATGTGAGATGCCCCCTTATCTTTCTTTTTGGATGGGAGGTTGTTGATGGCATGAATTTTACCCATGGTCAAGATGTGATTCTCTTTCTTCTTTTATCTGTTTTTCTTTTGTTGATGCTTTTGAGTACATACTTCTTTCATTCCATTTTTCACTGTAGGCATGTACTCCATGGCCTTAAAGAGTGGCATTTCTAAAAAGATGTTCTATAGGATCTTTACCACTCCAGGATCAGATAGGATGGTTTTAATTTTTGAATTTTTTATTCAATCTAGAAGGAAATGGCACAGAATCAGAAGAAACATTCAATTGCTCATTTCTCTTATTCAAAATAAAACCGGGGTAGAGGAAATAAAATAAAAAACATGACGGGCTGCTGCTGCTGGTGTAGAAGGAGATTCTGCGACGGGTGTGTGCTCCTTCTCTGCTGACTGCGAACTGCATCTCTCTCTGAATGAAGAGGGTGAAGATGGTGGTGATTGATA
>JAZKJV010010733.1:0-43628 GCA_037367405.1 Ottelia alismoides | reverse complement strand
TTGCTCCTTCCCCAACCGAATCAATCGAGGTGATTTTTCCCCATATGTTGGCAGATAAAGTAGAAGGTCTTAGAGAGGCCATGGATCGCGATTTTGGGTACGTCTTGCCTAAGAAGCAATTTTCCTATTAACTGTTACGGGCCGAATTGTGGTCGTAGTTTTGGCCGAATTGTGACTGTATAGATTTGCAGCTCTTGTGTGGGGTGCGCGGCCGAATTGCGCGAATTTTGGAGAAGCATTTTTGATCTGACCTGTAGACCAGGTTGCTTTGGCCGATTTGTGATCGTATGTTTCGGGCCGAATTCTGATCGTATTCTGAAGTATGACGTGCGTGCACCTTTGTCTGGATGTTGCTTCGATTGCGATGGTCGAGCTGAGTCTCCAATTTTGAACTCTGGTTCGGAGACTTCTGCTAAACAAAATGCGATCACCTTTGCCAGGCAATCGCACTTTTGTTTCTTCACTTCGACGAGTTTGGTTAACTGGCTGAAGTTTGCTTTTGGATGATGCTACAACCTAGTTGGTAGGGACACAGCACTTTGATGAGGAGTTCGATTCGTCTTGGCTGGTGGTTGTTACCCACGAAAGTGCTGTGTCCCCAACAGGTGAACAGAGTAACAAGTCGCAGATTCATTTGGGATCACCGTAATCGACTCATCGAGGTTAAGGATTCTACTGTAAATACCATTGCCTCCTATCAATACGATGCCTTTAATCGGCTGGTTTATCGCTATGATTCGCTAGGAGCGACTACATGGGGCTATGATGAGGGAATCAATCCGCAGTTGGAGGCGACCTCGCAACTCGGGCTCACGCATCGTTATCTGTGGTCTGATCAAGTAGACGAGTTACTGGCCGATGAGCAGAGGACGGGATCGAGTTGGAATACGCTTTGGGCGTTAAGCGATCATCAAGGCACTGTAAAGGACCTGATCGACTACAATCCAGCCGGAGCGGGCACGTCGACGATCGCCAATAGCCGCCTGTATGATGCTTTCGGAAATCTGGAGTTGCAGACGGGCACTGCGACAACACCCATCGGTTACACCGGCAAGTACTACGATCAAGCGACCGGCCTTCAGAACTCATGGAATCGCTGGTACAGCCCCAAGATGGGCCGCTTTATCTCCCAAGACCCAATTGGCTTCGCAGCCGGTGATGCAAATCTGTATCGATATGTGGGTAACGATGTTACCGCGGGGAGAGATCCCAGTGGGTTGGTCGAAGAATATCCTTGGTGGCATCCGAATAGGTACATAAAGGCGACTTTCTACTATTTTGCTGGCCACATGACGGATGCAGTAGAGAATGACTTTAAGGGAAATAAGCGACGATTGGATAATCTCGAGCATGTTGGCAAAGGAAAGTTAAGGGCAAGTGGGAATTTTGACGTCAGCGAGGGAACCGCTGAGGGAATGGCGACGCTCGCACAAACAGCTGTTGAATGGAATGCCATGGGAGCAGAATTTGCCTCGCCTATGACAACTCTAGGATCGAGGTGTGCAACAGCTGGAAAAGCGGCTAACTTCGAAATACGAGGGTTCAGACCGAATGTATCCAAGTGGCAGAAGAACTCTTGGCGTGTGGGCACCAGGACGGAGAAGGAAGTATTACCTCTGCTCAAGAAGCATGGCGTCGAGATTCCAGATGATGTCAGCATTATTATCGGCGAGGCGGAAGGATATTGGTCCAACGGTAGACGAGTTGGATAGAACACAATTGACGAAATTTTCGACGGAACGGGAAAAGTTGGCTATGTCCCTGTGGGGCAAGCCGATCAACGTAACGGCAGAGTTTACTGGAAAGACTTCTACATTAATGGCAAGATAAACGTCGTTTTGAATCCAAAACTGCTAGAGAGCGACGAGGCAATTGTTGCTGCAGCAGTACACGAGCTTCACGAATTGTCCCTCTTCAGAAAAGAGTTTGCTCTCAGAAAGGGAAACATGCTTGAACAACATGCCATAAACTTTGCTTCTCCGAACGTACCCAATAACTTTCATTGTCAAGCCTGGGCCAAGTCTGACGAAACCATCAAACGAATGAGAGGCGAGAAATGAGCGTTACGCTTGAATCATTGGGCGATATTATTAGAAGTTGTAACAAAGGACTATTGCACAAAGACGATGCGGTTCGCGCAATCGTAGCTGCGGTTGGAACTCTCGATGTAAGAACAGTAAGAAGTTCGTTATCCAAGGAATGGTGGGACCAAGTTTTGGATTTTGTAGACTCTGCGCCACAATCCTTCGACGAGTGGATTGCAGCCCCCCCTTTTTCAGTTGTCTCTTTTGCTGGACCTCAGTCTTGCCAAGCGATCGAGAGAGAGAGCATTGATAGACGGGAATATCTGCGCGAACAATTTGTCGGCGTTGGCCGAATCAAAGAGTCAATTTTAGAGGGTTCAGAATAGGAGTGGTGATGGGTACTACCTGCACGTTGAGCGCAAGCGACGGGCGATACAATTGTCGGGTACACTGCATGTTACGGGCCGAATTGTGGTCGTAGTTTTGGCCGAATTGTGACTGTATAGATTTGCAGCTCTTGTGTGGGGTGCGCGGCCGAATTGCGCGAATTTTGGAGAAGCATTTTTGGTCTGACCTGTTGACCAGGTTGCTTTGGCCGATTTGTGATCGTATGTTTCGGGCCGAATTCTGATCGTATTCTGAAGTATGACGTGCGTGCCGCCTTTGTCTGCATGTCGATTCGATTGCGATGGTCGAGCTGAGTCTCCAATTTTGAACTCTGATTCGGAGACTTCTGCTTAAAAAAAATGCGATCACCTTTGCCAGGCAATCGCACTTTTGTTTCGTCACTTCGACGAGTTTGGTTAACTGGCTGAAGTTTGCTTTTGGATGATGCTACAACCTAGTTGGTAGGGACACAGCACTTTGATGAGGAGTTCGATTCGTCTTGGCTGGTGGTTGTTACCCACGAAAGTGCTGTGTCCCCAACAGGTGCCCGAGCGAAGATCAAGTTCGAAAACTGGAAGCAATCTCGAAGTCTTGGTACGAGAAAATGGTGGAATCAAGTGCTTTACGCGAAATACAGGTCGAAGTTCCGTTCGAAGTGGCACAGAGAATTCAACCCAACCTTGATACCAAAACGTCTTGGTTATCTCTACAGCTTGCGTTAGTTTCATGTCTTGCGAAGTACTCGGAGCCACCTGAGTCGCTGATGAGTTGGTAACTTGGTAGGGATAAGTTGGTAGGGACACAGCCTGTGGCCCTACCAGGACTCACGAAAATGCTGTGTCCCTACCAGGAACTGTGCCTTGTCCCTACCAGGAACTGTGCCTTGTCCCTACCAGGAACTGTGCCTACCAGGAACTGTGCCTACCAGGAACTGTGCCTACCAGGAACTGTGCCTACCAGGAACTGCTGCACCTCCCACCTCTCCTCCCGGTACCCATACCCGGCACCCAAGTGCTCTTTTGATTCCTCCACTAACCAGTGCTAATCGCCCACTTCACCTAAGTGTTGTGTCCCCGGACTCGAAATCTCGAACCCACGCATTCGCCGTGCCGAACACTATTGGCTGTGTCCCCGAACACCTCCTCCCCGGACTACTCCACGCTTCCTCAGCCAAATGTACTCGCATACGCCCACTGCACTCGCGAGTGAGGCTCGAAAGCGAGCAAGGACTTCCGCGATGGCACGTCGCTAACCATCACCCTGAACCCACGTCGCCTTGAACGCATTGTGACGATTACATCGTCGGCGCGGGCCCAAATTTGACTCTTGCTCAAATTTTCGTGCAAATTCCACGCCTTCTCCATCCTACTTCGAGCGGCAAGCTACTCGTTTCTCAGTACTTCGAAGCCTGCCCCGACTTCTAGTTCATTCCCGTGCCTTACAAGGCATTGCTTGCCGACATTTGATTAAGGGGCTTTCTGATGCACTTCCGTTTCCCAACGAACCCATTACTCATCTCCAGTGCAATTCTCGTGATTGCTGGCTGTTTGGCGCCGCCCACGGCAGGTGCCGAAGAACCAATCCCAGCCTCGGATGTCATTAAGCGCATTAAATCCGATGGGAATCTACGGCTCGGAATGTACCTGGGATTTGAAGGGCTTAGCTTTCGTGAACGTGGCAAGATCGTCGGTCTAGAAGTGGAACTTGCCCGGCTCCTTTGCGAAGAAGTTTCAGTTGAGCTTGGTAAGCGAATCGAACCCGAAATCGTCAATCAAGAGTGGAGCCAAATCATCAAAGTGCTCCGTGACGAGAAGTACGACGCGGTGCTCTCGGCAGTTATTCCTAACCCGATGTATGACCGCTACCAAGTCCGATACACACAATCGTACCTCGATACGGGACCCGCCATCTGCTGTCGTGAAGTCGATGGTAAGCCTGCCAGCAACATCACGTCAAGCGTTGAATCACTGGCCGATAAACGCATTGTCGTGATCAATGATCCTGCGGTTCGGCGCGTACTTCGTCTCTCTGGCGTCTATGTTCCGGGGGACGAGCAAGCGACCGATCTGGAACGCAAATTTCCCAAAGAGGTTACCGAAAGTTATCTGCGACAAATGGGAATTTCCAAGCCTCTCATCGCTGTACGCGAGATTGTCCAGATCGACGAAATGCCAATCATCTACGACATGATTTCCTCTGGCAGTGTCGATGCTGGCGTCATCGATTTGGGAATCATTTGGTGGGTAAGTGCTACCTCGCCACGCTGGTCTCGAAAAATCTTCGCCTTTGACGAGCCCATAGGGCCTTATATTTACAGCGTCACGACTCGCTCGAAGACCTGGAACTCGGCGAACTCTTAAATCGAGCCGTTGGACGAATGTTGCGAAATCCCAAGTACGCTGAAATCTGCCAGCGATGGCACGGCAATAGAGTTTTTCAGTGGGATCTTAAGCCGGAATCTTTTTTAGAAAACGTCAAGCCTGACGTTTCCTCTTCGGAACTTTCCCAGGAATAGGCCTAGATGATCCCCAAGCTGAAATACACCCTGGCCGTCCTCATGACGATGTTGCTCGGCTGCACCATCGCAGTCGGATTTGTCGCTCTTAGGGGTGCCCGACAAGGAATGCAGTTTCTCACAACCATCGAGAGTAGTTCGACCGAACTGGTGGATCGGGTTGATCCACTGCGTTCTGCGGTCGATGACTTGTCTGAGCATGTACTGCAAGTAAGCAATATCGCGGACACACTCGACAGCCAATTTTCCGAAGTTGTACAACTGATGGAGAAGGCTGAAGCCATGCAAGATGCGACCAACTCGGAAAATATGCGTGCCTTGGCAGGAACCGGCTTTCAAATCCTTGATCGACATCTTGATCGGCTTAAATTGCTTGCCGACGCTTTATCAAAATCCAATGAGATCCATGAAAAACTCCCTGATTTTCACGTAACTAGCCTCGACGACTTGGGGCATAGCCCGAATCCAGAGCGTGAGATCACATCCCTGATGCGAGAACATCAGGCCATGGTTGCAGAATCCATCGATGCCTTGGTTGCCTCGGCGAACGCCGACACTTATGTCGTGATCGGCCTCGATGGCACATGGAGAGGAAAAGGAATCTACTCGAACCACGAAGACCTTTTCGGAGCAGATCTCAATAACAGTAGCCTCTTTCACGCAGTGCTTCAAGAAAATCGCATTACCAAAGGCATCGATCGGATTGGCAGCGATTTGGTGATTGGTGCCGCTACGGTCCTAAAGGATGCCACAGGTGCCCAAATCGCCGTATTGATCTGCGGCTCGAAACTCGATCTTGCCTTCCTGCGTTTTCTTACCCGTGATTTACACGCACAACTTGCGCTCTTTGAATCCCATACAAAGCCCCTTTCCTACAAGTGCCGCTATTCGACCTTTGTAGACAAGCAAGGAACAACCAGTCCATTTGAACTTCCGGACGGTCTCAAAGAGAAATTTGATGCCTGCCAGCAAGCCCTGAACGACGAGAGTACCTTGGCGCGAGCTCTCGGTGGGCAAGCTGTTCGCAATGAGCTTGTCGAATTCGAAAGTCTCGAAGTGGGCGGCACGAAGTACTCAACCTCCTTTCAACCACTAATCTCCAATGAAGGTGCAATTCTCGGGTTGCTTGCCGTCGGACGAGACATTCAGGCTCTCAGTGACCAGCGGCAACAGATATCCGTACAATCGGCGATCGCCAGGGCACAGGTCGCGTCGATGCGGGGCCAGCGACAGGAAGTGGAAAGTGCCAGCCAATTGCAATCCCAGCGCCTGGGCGAAGTCAATAAAGCAAGCCGTACTGCCGAAGCATGCTTACAAGAATTGGTGGCTCAAGCCGGTCGCGATGCACAGTTTTCGCGAGCCCTCGTTTGGGCAGCGTTAGCGGTAGCGGGCGTCGTTTTCGCCATCATCCTCACCTTTGCGCACAAGCGAGTCCTCACTCCGCTCGCCAATGCCATTGACGCGATCATGGAATCCAAACTTGCGATCGAATCGCAAGCCATAGAGCTCGAGCAGGCCAACGGCGATATACATCAACTGCTTGATTCGGCTGGTCAGGGTTTTTTGAAATTAGACTGCTATGGCCGCATTGGCAATCGACATTCTCGAGCTGTGATCGACATGTTAGGGGAAATACCGCTAAGTCGCCGGTTCGTCGAACTGCTTGGTCGCCATGATCAGGATGTAGCGGATTGGTTTGAATTGGGCTGGGATGACGTCTTTGCCGGCATCATGCCAATAGAATTGACATTGGACCAATTGCCAAAGAAGATCCAATCCGAAGCAATATGCATGTCATTGCAATATGTTCCGCTGTTCGAAAGTGGGGAGCTAACGCATATTGTCGTGGTAGTCAGCGACATTACTGCGCAAGTTGAACGAGAGAAATTGGAAGCTGAGAATCGGGAATTTATGGCAATTATTGACCGAATTACTTCCGATCAAGTTGCATTCCTAGAGTTCTTTGCGGAAGCGGAATCGCTTGTTGACAAACTTCGCCAGCGCAATGATACGGTAACCGACGAGCTATTGCGGGATATACACACGCTCAAGGGAAATACTTCGATCTTCGGACTCGGCAGAGTATCCAAAGCTTGCCATGCCATCGAAGACTACATCGCTGAGAACAACGAACTTCCTGCGTCTCAACTATGGACAGAATTGTTCCAAGCATGGGCTTCGACACGAGGCAAGCTGCGACGGTTGATCAGCGATACGGAAATCAAAGTTACCTTGGGGGATGATGAGTACTCTTCTATTCTGTTGGCCATTTTGAATAACGCACCTAAATCGCAGCTAGCCACTCGGGTTGCCGGATGGCGATTGGAGCCAACACGACGACGCCTCGACATTATTGCTGAGCAAATAGTATCGCTCGGCAATAGGCTCGGCAAAGGAGTGCTCAAGGTTGAAATAGAAGATAACGGTTTGCGAACCGATCCCAGGTATTGGACCAAATTTTGGTCGGCTCTCATCCATGTAGTGCGCAATTGCGTTGATCACGGTATTGAAACTCCAGATGAGCGAATCAAACAGAACAAGAGTGAATCTGGGA
Organism: Ottelia alismoides; assembly: GCA_037367405.1. Lineage (NCBI taxonomy): Eukaryota > Viridiplantae > Streptophyta > Magnoliopsida > Alismatales > Hydrocharitaceae > Ottelia > Ottelia alismoides. Next base: position 36,148 of record JAZKJV010010733.1, on the reverse strand, counting down.
CGATTTGGTTAGCTACCTCGATCGAAGGCAACCGTTATGTAGTTTCGATCAGAGACAACGGACGTGGGATTCAATGGGAGAGAATTCGTGAGATCGCAAAGTGGAATGGGTTGCCATATGAACTCGAATCCGACTTAGCAGAAGCCCTATTTCATGTTGGTGTGAGCACAAGCCAAACTGTAAGCGAAACGAGTGGTCGAGGTGTTGGGATGGCTGCAGTTCGCGAACGAGTTCAGAAGCTCAACGGGAAGATCGAAGTCCAATCACGTCAGGGGGAAGGGACGGAGTTTCGTTTTTTGTTCCCCATTGAGTCGATGGCAAATGAGATGCGATCGTTGTTGACGAAATATGGAATCGAGGACCTAAATGCAATAATCCGCAATCACGCTTCCATATAAGTCCACGACGTGAATCTGTGTATAAGCTGAAACGAGACTGCTCGCGGATGCCAAGCACAAAATAAACAGAGGGCAAGTACGAAAGCGCGGGGACACAGCATTTTGGTGAGGGGGAGAAAGCGCGGGGACACAGCATTTTGGTGAGGTGAAGAACTCTCGCGAGGTGGGCGATTAGCACTGGTTAGAAGAGGAATCAAAAGAGAGATTGAGACAGATCCGTAGTTAGCCCAGCACCGTTACGGTGGGCCTCGGTGGGCCTCGGAACGCGGAATTAAATATCGTCGCGCGGACGATTGCGCTTGGATGAGTGCTATGATGCCAAGGATTAAGAGGAAATCGAAGCTCGGGGTGTTTCGCTCGAATAGCCTAGACCTCAAGCAACTGGCGAGCTTGTGGGCTGAGCTTGAAGCGTTTGGGGCGACGGACGCCGCGATGAGCGTCAATGACATGCGGCTTACCTGCCACAATTTTGAACAGCTTTCCAAAGTTGGCTACCAACTCGCAGAATGTACCTGCCGACATACCAAGCCCCAGTCGATCGAAAACAGGTGGCGTGTCCTCTGGCGTTGATCCCCGCTTACCTGGAACGACTTGCCTAGCCAACCAGTCAAGCAGTTCGGTGTATTCAACCGCGCTCATATTGAGGAATCCTCGGTCGCTACATCGAAAACCCGTTATACTTGGCAGTATCTGCAGCGAGTCTCGCAACTCGACTAGATGAATGGGAGCCAAAGTTCGATCGCGCATTCGCAAGGCCTTCTGTTTTGGCTGAGTATCCGTTGGTAAGGCAGCGCTCTGATCATGTTCATTCGATGTGATTGCATTCGCTTCTGATGCCGTGGCCGGATTCAAGCACTCGTCTTCAATCTGCTGCTTTACAGCCTGAATGCGGCGTTGGATCGAAGTAAAGTCGCTCTGCTCGAGCGTCTCTGCCATGGCAGCTCGAATCGGATTCAGGTCAACATAGGCTGAGCAGGCTAACAATGCTGATTCATCCAGAAGCCGGACAGCCTTGAAGCGATTTTCCCACACCTTACCCGAAGCCTGGTCCTCGGCATTGATACGCTGAGCAATTGTCTGACACATCAGCCTCATCCACCACGAGATATCGCTTAGCCGAGAACGAATTTCAGCCACCTGAACCGGATCGTTGCGAATCGAATTGAGTTGAGGCTCTGTGGGTTCCCTGGGCGTACCATCCTTGTTCTTTTTCTTAGGGCAGATCATCAGCCAACGCCTAGCCACCTCGGTATCATCCCAAGTTTTCACCACATCCGGTCTTTGACGCAGAACAAGGTGAAAATGATTGGAAAGAACCGAATAGGACAAAACATCGATGCCAAAATACTTGGCCAGATGCTCGATACGACTCTCGATCCACTGCTTGCGATAATCGTAGTTGCGACCGGTGAACTCATCTTGCCCCATCAGGAAGCAACGCCGAACCGCCCGATTCATCACATGTACGATCGCCTGTTCGTCTGGAGTGAATAGTTGCTCGCGAGTTAGTCTAGTCATTTTCGCTACCTTTACCAAATTGAACGCTCCATCGATTCCTAAGCCAAACGCACGCTGCTTGGTGAGCACATCAGGGCTGGAATCAAAACTTGCATGAATTGGTAGACGGAACTCGATTCAATTCCTTACAACAATTTTCCAACTTTCGGGGAAATTCTTCCTCCCTCACGAAAATGCTGTGTCCCTGAAGAGACGCCCTCTTCTCCCTCGCGAAAATGCTGTGTCCCTGAAGAGACGCCCTGAAGAGACGCCCTGAAGAGACCGAAGAGAATCGCTGGCGATGGAGCACAGACTGCTCTACGTCCTATTTTTCTTGCGAAGCGTCCAGAATTATGGTTGATTTCAGAAGAGAAGATCCCGTCGGAGACGGGCGTGACTATTTTTTCTGTTGCTCCCGTTTCCAAAAGGATTTCTTCTTTCGAAAAGCTATGGTGCTGATCCACGCCAACTAACGCCAGTGAAGATCAATTGGCTCAGCAATTGTCCACGCTTCATTACGCGACAACTCGCGGCCCACCAACTTCAAACTTCAAACTTTAGCTGTGGCTTACCCGAGGTGCAAACATGGTGGGAGCAACGAATATCAATACGCTCAGCTAGTAGCGCTGTAGGCTCACTAAACCACAACGCAGAGCTGCCAGGTTTATGCCAAGATCTGCTTAATCACATTCGCGCCTTCGACGCCGGTCAATTTAAAATCTAATCCTGCAGCGCGGAATGTAAGTCGTTCGTGGTCCACTCCCAGGCAATGCAAGATCGTGGCATGTAAATCTGAGATACGGACTTCGTTCTCTACAACATGAAAGCCCATTTCGTCGGTTGCACCATGCGTTAAACCAGGTTTGATGCCTCCACCAGCAAGCCACATTGTAAACGCTTGAGGATGATGATCGCGACCTTGGCTTCGCCCCAAGGATACGCTGGCTTCTACCATGGGAGTTCTTCCAAACTCGCCGCCCCAAACGACCAAGGTGCTATCCAACATTCCGCGTTGCCGCAAGTCTTGAATCAAGGCCGCAGAGGCTCGATCTGTCGCTTCGCAGTTCTTTTTGACATTGCCAGATACATCGCTGTGAGCATCCCAACCTTCGTGATAGATGTTGATGAATCGGACACCTCGCTCCACCATGCGTCGAGCGAGCAAGCAGGCTCGTGCAAAGGATGGCTTTTCTGGATCGCAACCGTACAGCTCCAAGGTTGAGGCTGATTCATCTTTCAAGTTCATTAGCTCCGGTGCGCTGGACTGCAAGCGATAAGCCATCTCGTAGTTGGAAAGCCTTGTCGCAATTTCGCCATCGCCGTCAAGCTTTAGTCGACGCTCATTCATGGCATTGATCAAGTCGATCGAATCACGCTGGGCGACCGAGTCGATGCCAGCCGGGGAACTCAAGTTCAGGATTGGATCGCCCGAGTTGCGAAAGCGAGTTCCAGTGTAGATGCTCGGTAAGAATCCGCTGCTCCAACAAGCCGCTCCACCGCTAATTCCACTGCCGGTACTCATCACCACAAACGCCGGCAGGTCGCGAGTCTCCGCACCCAGACCGTAAGTGATCCAAGATCCCATGCTGGGTCGGCCGGGCTGCGAGAATCCGGTGTTCATGAAGATCTGGGCGGGAGCGTGATTGAACTGCGTGGTTTTACAAGACTTGATGATCGCAATCTCATCCACCACCTTGGCTAGGTGCGGCAGAGTCTCGGACAGTTCTGCTCCACTCTTGCCGTGTTTGGCGAACTTGAATTTTGGTCCTAGTACGGCTGCATCTGGCCTGATAAATGCATACCTTTGGCCTCCAATGATTGATGGTGGCAGCGGTTTGCCTTCCAACTGAGCCAGCATCGGCTTGTTGTCGAACATCTCCAATTGCGAAGGAGCACCAGCCATGAAAAGGTGAATGACCGCCTTGGCCCGAGGTTCGAAGTGGGGCTTACGAATATCGGGCGATTCTGAAGTGTACGCAGCCTGAACCAAGCCCTCTGTTAACAGCGATGCCAGAGCGACCTTGCCCAGTCCTACTCCACAGTCATGGAAAAAATGTCGTCGAGTTTGTTGGAGTGTGCTCATGGGTGTGTAATCGCCTCGTCCAAGTTCATCATCGCGCGGGAAAGCATGACCCATACCTTTGCTTCGTCAATCTTGCGGTCTCGCTGCAAGTCGACAAACCTTTGCAATCGTTCCAGTTCGTCTGCTGCAGGTGGCCGAGTTAAACAACGTCGAAAAATGTTCTCGATGCGTGCAGCGTCAGTGTCCGATTGTGCCATAACGGTTTTCGCCATCGCATCAGCCGCCTCGAAGAACATTTGATCGTTTAGCAGTGTTAAGGCTTGTAAGGGACTGTTGGAAACATCTCTTTTTGCCAAGCAGGATTCGCCGCTGGGAGCGTCAAAGGTAGTTGCCATGGCGAACGGTGCAGTACGCTTAACAAAAGTGTAGATCGATCGCCGATAGCGATCCTCGCCTTCGCTAGTCTTCCATTCGATGCGTCCATAGGTTCCTTCTGTGGTTACACTGGCGGGTTGAGGAGGATAGACCCCAGGACCGCCCATCTTAGCTGACAGGACACCGGCGGCCTTCAGTGCAGAATCGCGAATGATCTCGGCTTCTAAACGGAATCGAGCACCACGCGAGAGCAGCAGATTGTCGGAATCCCGCGCAGCCATATCAGAAGTGACTCTTGAAGATTGTTGATAGGTTTGGCTGGTCACAATCAACTTGTGAAGCTTTTTCATCGACCAATTCTGTCGCGTGAACTCGATGGCCAAATAGTCGAGCAGATCTTGGTTGGTTGGAGGTTGGCTTTGATAACCAAAATCGTCTAGACTCTTGACGATTCCATTGCCGAAAAAGGCTTGCCACTGCCTGTTCACGGTCACACGAGCCGTTAGCGGATGATCGGGCGAGAACAACCACTTGGCGAACTGTAAGCGATTGCCATCTGCCGGTAACTGCTTGAACAACTGAGGTACACCCGGTTGTACAAGCTCGCGTGGCTGTAGATATTCACCGCGGTGATAACGATGAGTTGCCCGTGGATTGTCGGCCGGGCGTTCACGCATCACCAGAGTTGCTTGGCCGCGCGGTGGTCGGCGTCGAAGTTCTGCTAGTGGCTGGGATTGTTCGTCCAGTTCATCGCAGTCCTCAAAGAAAACCTGTTTGAGTGTCGCAAGTTGCTTACCATCTAACTCGGTCAAGTTTACCGGATTGTTGGGTTGATCGGCCAGTTTTCGAAGAGCCGCATCGAACTGAGCACTTAAGCTAGTTGGCTGCGCATCATCGCTCGTGGTTATCGAAATTCGAAAGTTTCCAAGCGAGCAGGCAAAGTGCTTTTCAAACAGCATTTTTAGGTTGATTCCAGCATACAAATCAATCGGCTGAGCAAAATAGAAGACTGCTGAGTGAACTACGTCATGACCACCCAGAACCTGCCAGCCCGAGGACATTTCGCCATCGAGCGCGGCACTCGCGTTGTTCTTTTTGGCCTGCTTGTCTTTGCTTTTGGGTTTAGCCTTCCTATTACCTCCCGAAGCGTCATTGATCTGATCTTCCTCCGCATCGTTGGTCGCAAGCGCCTTGGAGAACTGCAGCCGCTGATCGTTCTGAAAAGCCTGAAGCTCGCTTAGGAAGAATCCGCCAATGGGACCTTCGTAGTTTGTCAGACCTGGGCCACCATTGGGAAGCGATGGATGTGACGCAACTTCAATTCGAATTGCACGTACATCGCGTATCGGAGCTTTCAATGTCAGGTCGTAGACATCGCTTTTGCTAATGTCACCACTTCCGAGTATAAAACCGTCGGGTTGCTGTACCAAGTGAGGAAGATTCGTGGCGATCTTTGTTGGCTTGAGGACCTGCCATTGCAAGTTTTTCTTGGCTTGTGAATTCAGCCACTGCTCGAATGCAGCTTCGCAGGCATTGGGCCCGCCAGGGAACTTCTCCCATAGTTCTGAAGTCAGATTTGCAACCTTCTGCTGATGCTCTGCGACCAGCTTTTCGGCATTCTTCGGTGGAATGTAATAGGTCGGTTCATCCGCGTTGTTTAGTAACGCCATCAATCGATAGAAGTCAGCATGAGGTATCGGGTCATACTTGTGGCTATGACATTGAGTGCAATTCAAGGTTAGTCCCAACCAAGTGGTCCCTGTTACGCCAACGCGATCGACCATGGAATAGAAACGATACTCCAGCGGATCGATACCACCTTCTTCATTCAGCATCGTATTGCGATGAAAGCCTGTGGCGATCAGATCATCGGGCGTGGGATTTTCCAGTAAGTCACCGGCCAACTGCTTGATGCTGAATTGATTGTAGGGAAGATCCGCGTTCAGGGCTCGAATAACCCAGTCGCGATAAGGCCAAATGGTCCTGGGGCGATCTTTCTCGAACCCGTTGGTGTCCGCATATCGAGCTAAATCCAACCAGCGCCTTGCCCAACGCTCGCCGTACTGAGGCGAGTTCAGCAGCTTTTCGACCAATCTGTCATAGGCATCGGCGGAAGAGTCGCGAACGAACTCATCCGCTTCGTGAGCCGTGGGAGGCAGTCCAATCAAATCCAAATACAAACGGCGAACTAAGGTGTAGCGATCGGCAGCTGGCGAAGGTTGAAGCCCTATTTCAGCCAGTTTTCGCCGCACAAAGAAATCGATGGGATGAAGTTTGTTCTCTTCTGCCGAGCGATGCGTGAGCTGCTGATCGATTTTGGCCGCATCGGGTGCGATGTAAGCCCAGTGCTGCTGGTACTGGGCGCCGGCCTTGATCCACTTTTTCAAAATCTGTTTCGCCGATTCGGGCATGACCGTTTTGGTGTTTGTCGGCGGCATGCGATTGGAGTCATCGTCGCTGAAGATGCGATGAACAAGCTCGCTAGTCTCTGGCGAGCCCGGTACAATGGCAGGGCTGCCGGAGTCAGCTTTCGCAATCGCAAACTCGTATTGATCCAAGCGTAGGTCTGCTTCGCGAGAACTCTCGTCCGTTCCATGGCATCGAAAACAGTACTGAGCCAAAATAGGTCGCACATCGCGATTGAAATCGACAGCCTGTTCCAATTCCTTTTGTTGCGCGCTGCAAGTGGAGAGATCGAATGTGCAGCCAAGGCAAACAAAGCTGAGCAGAAGCAAAACGGGATATCGAAATTGAAAGGACATAACATCACTTTGGAGGGTTGCAATTCTCAATAGGTCGGTTGAACGACTCAATCAGAATCAACAACGATCTTAGGAGGGATTTCAAGCTACGGCAAACTTCGCAAACCGCTTTGCAATGATGCATATCCATTCAGCCTGAGATTCAAGCTTGGAAGGCTTCGAAGTGGTTCCTTGAGTTGATGTGCTTATTGTAGAACAGCTGGCTACAAATTACTGCTAAGGCGAGGCGGCAAATCGACGCAAATAAAGCCAAATCACTACGATTCCACCCAGGTTTTTCCTTGTTGGATGGCTCGCGACATTTTCTGATCAGTAGGATCGTCTGAACGACTCAAGTTTTCGGCCACGCTTTGCCGGTTTTCTTCGGGTTGGTTTTGACTTAGCTTGGCTTTTCCGATGATCCCATGGATAGAGAGTTCGATGCCGACTATTGCACGAAGCAATCCTTGGATGTATTCCGCAGGAGCATCAGAGACACTCCACGGTGAAGGCTGATTGGCCTCGTGTTGCTGTGTCAGCAGGTCCAAAATTTTAAGCAGTCGATCATCGTCATCAATCGTAGTCAAGGTTCCAGATACATGAACGGCTTCGTAATTCCAGGTTGGAACCACTTTGCCATGGTCTTGTTTCTTGGCGTACCAATTAGGTGAAATGTAACGTTGAGCACCATGAAAGATTGCCAAGCACTCAATGCCGTTAGCCGCTTTTTGATGCAGCGGATTAGCTCTTGCCACATGGCCTACGAAACAAGCCGGACGATTAGATTCTGCGGGAAGATATAGCAATGGAATATGGTCAGCGGCCAGTCCGCCTTTATCGTGAACCACCAGCGTTGCCAAAGGATGCTGCGTGACGAAGCGTATAAGCTCTGCCAGTTCATCAACTGCGAAGTGGGCTGGCACGTACATGGCTACGCTTCGCTTGTAAGCGAGATCGCTGTTTGGCTGTTGATGACCTGAGCAGCCAAACCGTTGCAGGTCAGTCGCGTATCTAGATCAAAGTGTCCGCGCCGAATTACGGCTAAAGCCAATGTCCAAGGCTGCGCCACCGAAACCGAAGTGATATGGCCCACCTCCTGATCATTCCTCAGCAGTTTATCAGCCGGGGATACCGGACCATCAAGCTTCAACAAACAGAGTTTCTTCTGAATTTGGCCGCGCGCATCCAGCCGAGCAATAGTCTCTTGGCCCAGGTAGCAACCTTTGGTGAAACTGATGGCCTGTTCTGTTCGGTCCAATTCCTGGGGGATACACTTCTCCCATATGTCGGCGCCCATTAGTGGCCAAAAGTGGGCGATGCGATGACGCTGCCAAGCGTCCATTTGCTCCTTCGAAGGCAAAGCGGACTCCACACCTGGTGTCAAGCGGATTTGAGCTGTGTCACCTAGCGCAGGGCAGGCTATGCAGATAGCCTGAGCTGAAGTTGCTGACCCTGCCGATTCCGCATCAGAAACAAACCTTAGCGACCAACTTTTTGAGAGGTCTGTGACTGTCGCCTTCTCGCGTATGATGTAGCGGTCGATATGAGCTGCGACATTGGCCGCAATATGATGCTGGCCCAGAAGCCACCATCGTGTTTCTTCGCATCGATGAACAAGTCCATGTGCAACTACCCAACCCCGAACATCAGTTACAAATGTCTCAACCGACTGACCGGGAAGCAGTAGTTGGATATGGTTTGTTGTAAGGTTGTGCAAAATGCGTCCAGCATCTTCCCCTGCAACTTCAATTAACATCGCTTGATCGAGCATATGTTTGTCGACGTCCACCCGTTTGAGTCAAAATCTAGTCGATTTGATTTTAGGGCAAGCAAGTTAATTCGCAAGGGAAGCGCTGTTCTAGAATGGGCTTACCGTTTGATTAAGTACTAGTTTATGCGGAGGCCAGAAAGCGACGTTTGCTAACCACTATCAATTCACCAAAGCTGTTGTTGATTGAATCAGCGGTCAAGTTGATAGTTGCTATTTGGTTTTCGCTGCCTGTACCGGATGCTGCACCATTAATCGTTCCTACGTTCGTGGCTCTCGAGCGGAAATTGGCTGGCTGTACTTGCTGTAGGGTGTATGTTCCGATTGGCAGATCGAGGAATGAATAAAGTCCGTTAGCGTCAGTTGTAGTGCTTCGCGTTACGGCTGTACCCGTGGAAGACGTGCCGGTGAGGTTGATGGTTACGTTGGGAATTCCTGCTTCGCCAGTATCAAACACACCATTATTGTTCCCATCGATGTAGACCCGACCCGATAGGTCAGCTACGCCAATGATCTGAGTTGTCTCATCATTAGTCACACCCGTAGTGTTGTCATCACTGACCAATCGAGCTGTGTTTGTGACAGTTCCCGGTGTCGCCGTGGTGGAGGCACGCACATTGATGGTGATCACCGCTCGATTGGTGGTTGCACTACCAGGCAGCAACGTTCCTAGCGAGGCTGTAACGGTGCGCGTAGTGGCGTTGAACGTTACAGTACCATTACGGACAGGAGTCTCATTGATCGTGAACGTACCGCTAACGAACTCGACTCCCGTAGGAAGCACATCTGTGACGATTGTATTGAGCGTATCTGCATTGCCAGAATTGAATGCGGTGATTACGTAGCTGAACGATTGGCCTAGGGCGATTGGATCTGCACTATCGTCTTTGGAGACGTTCAGCACAACGCTTCGAGTTAGTGTGTCAACATCTTGCGCAGAGTTGTTATTGGTATTCGATTCTTGTGAAGGAGTGTCCGCAGAAACAGTCGCGGTGTTCGTGATCGATGTTCCCGTGGCAGAAGACCTGACTCTCGCGACGACAGTAACAGCTGTAGATGTGGCCCCTGAAGCCAGTGTTCCCACATTTGCCGTGAAGACGCCGCTAGTTACACTGCCTGAAGATGATGAGATGAACTCTAGAGATGATGGTAGAGTATCGCTGATGGTGACGTTCGAAGCACTGCTCGGACCATCATTGATTGCTTGAAGGGTGTAGGTGATCGTTTGACCAGGAACAACCGCAGTAAGTCCATCCGTCTTGGTTACTCGCAAGTCGTATCTTGGCTGAACGTCAATATTGACAGTGGAGGTGTTGTTGGCGGTGTTTGTGTCGTTGAACCCTGCTAAGCCAGTTGGTGTTACATCAATGATCGCAGTGTTGCCGGTAGTGCCTAACGTGGCTGTGGTGGCAACGGTGATTGGAATCTCGACGTTGATTTGGGCACCGCCAGCCAGTGAAGGGATTGACCAGATCAAGTCGTTTGGATCGACCGTTGTAGTATCCAGGGCAACTCCCGCCGGCAATGTACCCGGAGTAAAGTTCGCTGGCAGGTTGTCGGTGACTTCGATACCGGTGACGGTCGTGGTAGAGTTGTTTTGGAGTAACAAGCGATACGAGAGGGTTCCACCAATACCGACCGTGGTGGCTCCACCTACGATTGACTTGGTGATTCCCAAATCGATATCGGGTACTCTAGCGGTTGTTGTGTTGGCCGTCACGGGCGTAGGAACTTCTGTGCTAACAACTGACCCGGTGTTGACAGTGTTGTTAACAAATCCTGCTTGAACTGTGGTAATAATAGTCAGTACAGCTTGCTGAGTTGCAGAAAGCGTAAAGGTTCCGGTTGATATTGTGCCAGACGCGTTTGTTGCGTTCTGAGCCGCTCCACCATTGACTGTATACGTGGCTGAAACAAACTGAAGGCCTGTGGGCAAGACGTCTGAAATCACTACGTTGGTAGCGTTCGATGGACCGTTGTTGGTAGCTGTCAGAGTATAGGTAAGTTGTGAACCGGTTGTCACTGGGTCGGGAGTGTCAGTTTTGGTGAGAGCTAGAACTGTATTGGTAAAGCCAAAGTCCACTGTCAGGTTGGTGTTGTTGTCTGAGTCCTCAGTCGTTGGCTCCGATCCAGCTACCAGTATCACTGCTGCGGCGATTCCGGCTGTTCCGCTGGTAGCACCTTGGTCCCGGTTGTTGGTATCAATTGGTCCAGCACCTGGGCTGGATATGTGGTTGGCTAACTCTTGGCCCGTCGCAAACTCGGACTGAGGAATCAGAACGATGTAGTTGCCAGGAAATAGTCCGGTAAAGCTGTAGTTGCCGGCTGCATTCGTGGTTGTAGTCGTAGGTGTAGGCTGAGCGGTGATTTCCGCAGCGTCCAGGGTTCCATTCGCATTGGTGTCCTGATACAGACGAACTGTTACTCCGCTGATACCCGAGTCGGTACCATTAAAGATGCTGTCATTGTTTCGATCTAGAAAGACCAAGTCGCCAATCGTCATTGGACTTATGTTTGCTAGATTGTTGTTGCCAAAAACTGTCGGGCCAATAAGTTGCAAGCTATCGATCTGCGTGTCTTGGCCTGCGTCCTGGTTTACCTCCAGTTGGATAGCCCCAATCTGAGTTAAATTTGCAGAACCCGAAAGTGCAGAGAATGGAATATCGAGCTGCACCAAAGGACCAGCCCCAGTTACCGTGACTGGAATGGCTGCAGTCGTTGATGTTCCCCCAACGCCAGATACTCTGAGGGTCACGGTGGTATTGACCTGCTCGGTTCCCACCAATAGCCGAATTCCGTTAGTTGTCCCGCCTGAAGTTAAATCGAAATTGTTGGTGCCGGTACCCAGTTGGCTACCCATCAGGTTAGCAGCGTTAGTATCATCACCATCGTACGTGATCAGGAAGATGCCATCACCCGATAAACTAGGTTGCAAGTCCAGGGCATTACTATTTCCTCCGTCAACACTTACCGTTAGAACACCGGAAGTCGCATTCGCAAAGAGATCGCGAACACTTCCTAGAACATTGGCTAGCCCGGGAGTAGTGTCGGAATTCGGATTCGTGCCGGTAGAGTCTGCATTGAAGGTAGTTACTGGCGAATTGAAGTCGTCAATGCTCGTGCCGGTAATCGTTGCAACGGAGGTAACTTCGACAGTCAGAACTCTTCTAGCGGTATCTTGTATCAGTGTCCCAGAAGTGGAATTCTGAACGACGAAGTACCTTCCAGTTGTAGTTAGACCTGTAAACGAATACGCCCCTGTTGTTGCCGCTGAGGTTGTTGTACCGCTGGCTATATCATCGCCGCCGCCGTTATCAAACGTTCCGTTGCCGCCGTCGCGGAATAGTGCGACGGAGACCCCTGATAGAAATGTATCTCCCGTGTCCAGGCCATTACCATCTGTATCATGAAAGACCACGCCCGAAATTGACGCGTCCATTGTAGCGCGAACTTCCAGAGATTCAATTTGTAGCCACCGACGAAGAACCGAACGACGTCGGCGAGAAAGGGAGTTTGGTCGTTTGTTGAAAAAAGACCTTATTAGGCGTTGCCAGAAACTGGCCATATTTGAACTCCCTCAAGCGGGTCAGGAGAAGGGCTGTGCGGATAGACATCGAGTTGATCGGTTGTACGGCCTGTAAAACTTCTAACAATTCTGCCACTTGGGCTGAACGACCAAATAAGACAGCATTGCGTGATAAAGTTTGCGTGCTACTGCTGCAGAGATGTCAATTGAAGTGCGGTTGCCGCGTTGGCTAGCATGAGCGGGCAAAGGCACTAGGGCGCTAGCATGCTGGAAAAGCGAGCTACATAGACTGAGGGCACATAAAAGAAAAAGCGGTTAGCATGCTGCTAACCGCTTGGGTTTTGATTTCCTAAAGTCAGTGATGAACTGGAAGGCCTTAGTCTGTTGACCTGCTTGACGCCAAGAACCTTCTCAAACTGAGTGGATTGGGGATCTCGCCAAAATTGTTGCCAGTCGAGTTCGTTCCGCTGGTTAGCGTTATGGTTGAGATGGTATTGTCGCCAGCCGTCCCACCCGCCGTACCTGGGTTGCTAGCAGCGCTGCGGAAGCCAGCAGGCTGAGTCTGAGTGATGGTGTACGTTCCTGGTTGTAGATTGCTAAAGCTGTAGTTACCGCTAGCATCTGTCGTGGTAGTCTGCGAAACGCTACGTCCAACAATGTCCGTGCCACTGAGGGCAATCGCTACACCCGACATTCCGGTATCACCTGCGTCATTGACGTTGTTTCTATTTCTATCAAGATAGGTCGAACCGGCGATGCTGCCAACCACTGCAACCGGTGTGGCTAAGGTGGCACTGTTGTTGGTCGTAGTCGAATCTGTTTCGGTTGAGGTAACCGAGGCGGTATTGGACAGGGTGCCGGCAGTGGTCGATGCGACCGCCGCGACGACTGTTATCGTACGAGATTCGTTGGGAGCCAATGTACCAAGGTTCACTGTCACGGTCTGACCATTGGCTGTTACCTGAGTCGGTTGATTGGCGACGCTTCCCGAAGTGAATGTCAAACCATTAGGCAAGACATCGGTTACCACGACATTCGTGGCTGAACTCGGGCCTGCGTTGGTGACCACAAAAGTGTAGGTTAGTGGTGCCCCAGCTACTGCAGGATCCGCGGGATTCACCTTGGCCTGAGTGATTTGAACATCGACACTGGAGTTCAACGTCGTATTGACAGTTGAACTGTTGTTGGCTGAGTTCGAATCGGTTTCCGTTGAGGTCACGGTGGCAGTGTTGCTTAGCGAACCACGAGTTCCCGGTGCCACCGTTGCATTGACAGTTACAGTAACCGTTCCACCGGGAGCAATCGTTCCCAGATTACCAGTGATCACTCCGTTTGCACTGCTAACTGTTCCTTGAGTTGCCGTTGCAGTTCCGAAGGTTACACCAGTCGGCAATGTATCACTAAGCGTTACACCGGTAGCCGCCGATGGGCCATTGTTCAGGACTACAATCTGGTAGACCAAAGGCCCACCAGCAGTCGCCGAAGTCGTTGTCGCGGTCTTGGTTACAGCAAGATCGACTTGAGCTGACAAACTGGTTGTCCGAGTGGCGGTGTTGTTGGCTGCACTCGATTCAGTAAAAGTATTGTCTGTTGTCGAGATTATGGCTGTGTTAGTTAAATCACCTCGAGTTGCACTGAGGACCGTACCAACAATGGTAATCGTTGACGTTGCGCCGCTAGCCAAGTTACCAATATCAAAGGTAATGTCATCTGGATTCGCAGCGGTGGTGTCGCCAGCTGACGTGGGGACTGTAACCGCAGTCGTACCTATCGTCGCCGATGTCACCTGTATTCCGTCTGGAATATTATCCACCACGCGAACGCTGGTCGCATCGGTTGGTCCATTGTTTCTAGCGGTAATCGTGTAGGTTATGTTGCCGCCAGGTCGAATCGGATTCTGAGTTGTACCATTGTCGGTTTTGGTAACTTCCAAGTCGATCGTCTTGTTGGTGGCAGTTGTTTCTGTATCCGTATTGTTCGTAGTATTCGTATCAAATCCTGCGGTTGATTCCGTAGATCGAATTACAGCCGAATTGGTTAGCGATGCGGCTGCTGCTTGACCAACTGTCGCGATAACAGTGATCGCTGCAGTGGCACCAGACGCTAAGCTGCCGATGCTGATAGTTGCATCCTGGCTGCTTCCTGACGGAGGCGTAACCGTCGTTCCCGTTGGACCATTAGCGCTAACAAAAGTAACGCCCGCCGGCAGGGTATTCACGATCTGCACGTTGGATGCCGCACTCGGGCCGTCATTTCGGGCAGTCAACGTGTAGGTCAGGTTGGCTCCACGAGCCACTGGATCAGCACTATCTGTCGTGGTTAACGAAAGATCAACGCGCGGATTGACTGTCGTGCTGGAGTTGGCTGTGACTTGTACAGCTTCATCGGCATCGGCTGTGGCTGAGTTCGCAATCGTCGAACCTGCGAATCCGCTTTGAATCGTGGTGTTAACAGTGATTGTCGCCGAACTTCCAACTGCCAATGATGGTAGATCCAAGGAGATCAATCCATTGCTGTGCGTGGCCGTTCCAACCGTCGAACTAACTGTGTTGAAAGTTAATCCCGTTGGCAATGTGTCGCGAACTTGGACGTTCGTTGCAGTAGATGGACCGGTGTTGGTTACCAGGATCTGATACGACAAAGCCTGGCCTACAACGGCTGGGTCAGGAGTGTCGGTCTTGGTCAGCGTTAAGGCTGCTAGCCTACCAAGGTCGAACGTCGAAGTGTCCGAATTGTTAGTGTTGTCTGAGTCTCGTCCAACACCAGTTACCGTAACTGTATTGCTGGCTCCTGTTGCTGCAGCCTGAGCAGCTGGCGCAACGGCAACAAGCGTGATCGTTCGAGACTCACCCGACGGAATGTTAGGATAGTTGACTTGTAGCTCGCCGTTGGTATTGCTTGTGACGGTAACCGTGCCGCCCGTCGCAGTGACATTTTGGGAGGTAAACGTTAGGAAGTTAGGTACGTCATTCGTTACGACAACGTTGTCAGCTTGAGCAGGTCCATTGTTTGTAACGGTGAGCGTATACGTGACATTCTGGCCTGCGTTATAAGTGGCTGCGTTGGTCGCACTGGTAACTTCCAAATCTATTTCGGGAGTGAACCCAAGGTCCAGCGACAGATTCGTATTCGCATTGCTGTCACCATCATTGGTGGGTTCGCCACCTGCAACCAAAGTTAGTACGCCGTTCGATACTGCGCCACCACCTGTTGCATCAATTGCCTTGCTACGATTATTGACATTGTTGTTGGCTGTGTCTGGGTTAGCGCTGGAAGTAAGCCCTACCAATGCACCGCCGGTGGCGAAGTTGGATGCTGGTAAGACGGCAAAGTAGTTTCCAGGCAATAGGTTATCGAACTGATAGATCCCTGAGGTATCGGTAGTGTCAGTACCGATCAGTGTATCACCTGTGTTGAAGCTTCCACTATTGTTTGTGTCTTGATAGAGTTCCACAACCACACCTTGAACTCCGGTTTCACCTGAGTCTAAAGTGCCATTGTTGTTCGTGTCCCTCCAGACGGTGCTACCAATCGACATTGGATTCAAATTAGCAAAGTTCTGAGTGCTCAAGAACGGCGTCACTGTTTGAGTCAAATCCAGCTGAGCGTCGCTTGAGGCCGCATTGGTGATCTGAATACGAAGTGCTGTAACTGCGCTGAAATTTGCACCGGTACCACCGCCGGTAGCAAAGTCGGCGAAGCGAAGAATCATCACTTCATTTGGTACTGCACCAGTAGTAACTGGTAGAGTCTGAGTTATCGTTGAAAAGTTGCTTGCTCCACTAAACACATCTACAGTGATCGTGTTGCCCGCCTCAGATCCTGCCAGGAACTGAAACGCACTTGCACCGCCAGATGTCAAGTTTACGTTCAAGTTGCTGTGATTGATGGTGGAAGCGTTACCATCCGTACCGTCGTAGGTTAGGATCACATTACCTGACGTGGTTGCACCTGGGTTAACGCTCAACAAGCCTCCGCTCACTGCTACGTCGTAGTTGTTGGCTCCCGCAGTGTAGTTCACAACCATATCGCGTTCATTACCTAAAGTGTTCGAACCAGAGGTGGCCGTAACACTAGAGGCTGTTGTGGTAGTCGAATTTGCTGTGAGCGTTGTCGTGTTATCGGTAAATGTATCCACCGTCGTTACGCCAGTGCCACTAGCTTGGTTAGTGGTGATGTCAACGGTTTTGAGTGCTTCATCGGGGCGTTGGACTCTTCCAGTTGCCGCAGCTTGTTGCACGAAGTATCGACCAGCCAGCAGATCATCGAATAGATAATCGCCTGTTGCGTTCGCAGTCTGCGTAGCGACCAGTACGTCGTCGCCGGTTGCAGCACCACTGGTGCTTTCGAAGTTTCCGTTGCCACCGTCGCGGAACAGCCGAACTGTGACGCCCGAAGTTATTGCCGTGTCATCGGCCGTTCTGCCGTTGTCGGTCAAGTCGGTGTAGATGTTGCCGCCAATTGAGGCGAAGTCCGCGGCCATCAAGCAACGCGGCTCGACGGTCTCCAGGTGAAGCTTGCGGGCTCGCTCCTGTCGCGAACGACGAGCCTGCAATTGTTTGCGAAACAACCTGCTGAACAAACGAGTCAGAAAGTTAGCCATTGAGCCGCTCCTTCCCATGGAGACTTGGACGGGGTCATTCCAAATCCCAGCTCAACAACGCTCATTAGGCCCGTCAACACCTTCTGAGTTTGCAGGGCTTGAAATGACACAAGCCCGACCAATTCCAACTGGGATAGGTCGAGCTTGCTGGTGTAACTGCCACAAGTGGCAAATCTGTCTTTAACCGATTACATTACCATCGGAAATCGAGACCGTAGCTCAGACCATGTACCCAATAATCGGTTTCATTGAATCGAAACTGAGGTCGCAAGGCACCAGTAAAGGGTGCATTCTCAGGAGGAAACAGGTTTGGATTGAGGACTGTGTCGATTTGATCGCCTGGACGGACTACGTTGCCCCAGTAGATCAGCGAGTAACCAAGGGTGGCTCGAAGTCGTCGAGTCACTTGATAGCCCAAAGTTGCTCCGAACTCAGGTACCATCGTGAACTGATCTCGCGTGTAAGTACCAATGTTGGTTCGTTGAGCCAGGAAGCCTGCGTTGTGGTTAGTGGTTACGTTATTGTCAGTGATTGTACTAGCACCGGAGATTGTGACGGTTTGGTGAACATTTCCGATACCAACTCGCATCAAGGTGTCCAGCGACCACCATCCACGACGCCCTTGCCACACCACGCCTAATTCTGCTCCATTAAACTGGTTGTTTGTACGGAATCGGTCGGTGATGTTGAAGGTGTTGGTTGTAGCGGCACCTGCGGCAGTAAGTTCCGTTAGCTGCTCGTTCATCGTCAACCCTTCCTTCAATTGCCAGTATCGGTAACCAGCGGTCAGGTCGATTCGTGTCGAAACTGGAACCGTCTGGCAGGTCCAGTCAGAGTAACCACAACCACTGTTGCAGCACATTTGATGTCGAAATCGGAACGCTGCACCCTGCAAGCTGTTGTCCAGTGTGACAGTGGTACTTCCTCGAATCACGTTTGGAAACGCAATCAACTCGGCGTCTTCAACGCCAGTTAGCGAGTTGAAGAAGGGGCGAGCCAATATCCGAGAGCCGGTCGCACCAGTGGAGCTAGCGGCAAAGGCACTGGTCTTATCAGACAGTCCCACATATTCGCCTTCAATTCCCAGTCGAGGAATTGAGCCAAGCCAAGTACCGAATCGCAACCGAAAACCACCAGTGGCATCGGTCAAGTTATCTGTGCTGTCCCCAAACAGTATCGAGGTTGAGGCGTTTCCGAGCACACCCGCCGCAGTTCTAGCAGTGCCCGTTGGACTAGTGGTTACCAGAGCTGGCAGGTACATGCCCTTTTGGTACCAGGTCAAACCCTCTGCTTGAACCCATCCGTGAGCCGGAAGGGAGATGTACATGCGGCCATAGTTTTGATAGCAAAGATCACCATAGCCGCCAACATTGCAGCTTCCGCAACCGATGCCATTATCGCAACTGCTGCAACCACCGCCTCCGCAGCTTGAGCAACCGCCTTCGTCAAAAACGCTTGGCTCGTTGATCACTTCACCATCCTGGACCATCATATGGCTGGCGGGCTTTACGGCTGGTGTCTGGGCCGGCTTGGCTGACGCTGTCGCTGTCGTTCCGCCGGGGCGTTTCTTGGATGGTGTGTCTTTACCACTAGCAGACTGAACTCGACTGGCTTGAGCTTCACCACTCGGTCGCTGCTGTCCGCTAGCGGTTGCAGCTGTCACAAGCTGCCAAGCCACAATTGCAGTGAGGGCGATCAGTTTCTTCACGGTTCTTTGCCTTCCATAGCAGAACAAGCTATTTTCGTCGGCCATTACTGATTGGGGGGCCGCAAACTCAACCCAAGCACTCCAGTCCTAGGTTCTGTAGTTGCGTATCGTCTAATCGTTGACGGAAATCTTAACCCAAGAAGAAAAAAACTCCCAAAAAGAAAAGTCTACTTTAAAGGCAATGTTTGCATATGTCGCCTATCCTGGCTGGTCTTTCTGTTTTTCCTGGAGTCCCTTGTTGGCGCGATCGACTGGGCGACACTCGTTTCGCGGACCGCTCCGTCGGTCTGTGTAGTTTTCGGGAACAAATGCTGCGATTGCCGAATGCCTGAAGGTCGTACTCCAATGGAAGAACGTACTCAAATGGAAGGACTTACCCAATGCGAGTCCTGTTGTCAGAGCGACGAGCCGACAATGGCTCACAATCCCGGTACTTGGAACTCTTGGCGATAGCTTCTGCGAATCAGCTTACTAGCTTCCTCGTTGTTGACCACCTTCAGACCACTGGCATCCCAAGTCAACTGCTCGCCAGGGAATCGATTAGCGACAACTCCCAAAAGCAACGCCTCAGTCAACGGTCCGGCGTACGCAAAGCTAGCACTGGTTGTGCCGTTACCCATGCAAGCATCAACCCACTGATGGTAGTGATTGCCGTCTTCAACCTTGGGACGCTGATAATCTTTGAACTTCTCTTCTGGAAACAACACCGCTTCGGCAATGTGGGGCAGAAGCAGATAGCCGCCTTCGCCCACAAACAGCGACCCTTGGCCGGGAAGTTTGATTGATAGGGGTAACCGCAGCGATTCAGCTGATGGCGGAGCGTCCGAACCGTCATACCATGTCCACATCAGTTTGTTTGTCGTATATTGCGTTCCAGGAAACTCGTACTGAACGACATTCTTTTCTGGATGACCAATCCCCGTTGGCTTGCGACAAGTGGTCTTCACCCAGTTCGGCGCCGTTAACTCCAGCGCTGCGTAAGGCGTGTCAAAAATGTGAACGCCCATATCGCCCAGCGTGCCGGTGCCGAAGTCGATCATGCGACGCCAATCGCCAGGGTGATACTTGCCTGCCGCGAAGTCGCGTGGTTGAGCAACTCCCAGCCATAGATCCCAATTCAGTTTTGGTGGAACCGCTGCCGGGGAAACTGCTCCGCCGTCGAACCCCCAATTTTTGTTGGACCAAGCGTGGACGGCGCTTACCTTGCCAATCGCGCCATCTTGGATCATCTTTACGGCTCGACGATAAACGGCCGATGAGTGAATTTGAATTCCCATTTGTGAGACCAGCTTCCGCGATTGAGCCGCCATTCGTAGCTGACGAGCTTCGTAGACTTCGTGAGTCAGCGGCTTTTGGCAATAGACAGGCTTACCTGCATTTAGAGCCATCATCGCAGCCGGAGCGTGCGTGTGGTCTGGTGTTGAAACCACAACGGCATCAATGGAGTCGATCATGGAAGACAGCATTTCGCGATAGTCTGCAAATGTCTTGGCATTGCCGTGCTTGGCGTTGGCTGCCGCTAACCGATCCGCATCCACATCGCATAGTGCGGCCACTTCGACGCCAGCATGAGAAGCGATCGAAGCCAGATCGGCAGCTCCCATTCCACCCACTCCGATATGCGCTGTTCGCAACTTACCTAGTACCGAACGTCCGAGCGCACCTTTTGATAACGCAACGGTGCCAATTCCCAGGCTAATTGATTGAAGGGCCACTCGGCGATTAACATTCATTGACATGATCATTTTTCATTTAGGAATGGATGAGATTAAGTAATGCAGCAGGAAGGCTCTTGAATTGTGTCTGCATCGTGGGGAGGTTGGTTAGGAGGGTGGGCGAGGATCAGTGGAGGAGCTTTAATGTCAGGGCGCGAGCCCTAAGGTTCTTCAATCAAGTCCAAGCTCATTACGCTCATTACGAGGAATTATGGTGAATCCTACCACGAGTCGTCGTATTGACTAACGCCCAGAACATGACAAGCTGTTCCCTGCATCGTCCTTAAGTTTAGCTGTTGGAATGACAGAATTTCAACGACCCATGGACCTGTTTTCAGCACTACTTGAACAAAAGCACTATGAATCGTTCAGTTTTGGCTATTGCCGCTCACCCTGATGATATTGAATTCGTGATGGCGGGCACGATGATGCAGCTACGATCCTTGGGCTGGGACTTGCATTACTTCAACATCGCTAATGGCTGCTGCGGTTCGGCCAACATGGATCGTACCACCTGCGCCGCAGTGCGACTGGACGAGGCTCGGAAGGCGGCATCATTGTTAGGGGCGGCCTTCTATCCGCCAATTTGCAATGACTTAGAAGTCTTTTACACTACCGACCTGCATCGCCAAGTTGCAGCTGTAGTTCGACATGCTAAGCCATCGATCATTTTGACACATTCGCTAACCGACTACATGGAAGACCATCAGAACGCCGCCAGACTTGCCGTTGGCGCAGCATTCACCCGAGCCATGCCAAACTTCGTTACGCAGCCTCAGGTCGAAGTCTATTCTGCTCCCGTGGCCCTCTATCACGCTCAACCCCACGGCAACCGCGACCCAATGGGACAGATCGTTCGGCCAACCCACTTCATTGACGTGAGTGACTTGCTAGCACGAAAGCGACAGTGCTTAGCTGCCCATCGAAGCCAAGATCAATGGTTGGATTCAACTCAGGGTATCAGTTCTTATCTTGAGACGATGGAACAGTTAAATGCCGAGGTTGGCGGGTTCAGTCGTGACAATCCGCAGCTTGGCTTCGCCTACGCCGAAGGTTGGCGAAAACACTTGCATTTGGGCTTTGCTGATGCCAACTTTGATCCGTTGGCTGAAGCGTTAGTCGAGAAGTGTATTCTTGGCTCGTGAAAATTCACTTGCGCCGCAACCAATCTTCAGCCGCCAAATGTCGCGCACAATTATTCAGCGCCAGATAGTCGCCCCCGTTTCCAACGGGCTACCTAATTCCCAAAAGGATCCTTAAACTGCAAAGACTTTCGTTACTTCTTGATCACGTCCATGCATAGCATCTCGTGTTGATCGCGCAAGTAAAGCTTGCCTTGATAGACCACTGGATGAGCCCAGCTCTTGCCATGATTGATAGGGATCTGGAACGAGCCCTTCAGTTTGTAGCTTGTCGGAGTTGCCTCAACTAAAGCCATCTTGCCATCTTCATATCGAAAGTAAAGGTGGCCATCTGCAGCGACCAGGGCTGCGGAACCTCCGCCTGCACCTCGACCGGGACGCCACATCTCGCGGCCACTAACCATATCAAAGCAGATTGGAAAGCCGTTGTTGTGACCATGTCCCATATAGATGTGCTTGCCAATCAACACCATACCACCGTGGTGATTTTGAAGCTCCTTGTTGTTCTTGTACCAGACCTCTTGGGAGACAACTTGATTTCGATTGCGACTGATTTTCAGCAAAGCCGATCCGCCATCGTCGTAACCGCTGGAGCAGAAAACATAATCGCCTGAGACGATCGGTGTTGGAATATTAGCTGTCCCATTGGCAATCTTGTTATAGCCCCACAAAAGCTTGCCTGTTTCTGCATCAACGCCAATGACACCGCGTCCAACGAACTGAATGTACTGTTTAACTCCGCCTGCATTGCTGATCACAACCGAAGAATACCCGGCGCCATCTTGTCCTGCACTTCCAGGGTTGGGGGGGAAGGCTGATTTCCAAATGGTATCGCCAGTCTTCTTGCTCAGCGCCACTAACATCGCATCAGCGGCTCCAGGCGTGACGATCAATCTATCTCCGTCAACAAGTGGCGATTCGCTGTAGCCCCAGCCTGACATCATCTTGCCACCGAAGTCTTTTGGAAAACTCTTTCGCCAAACCGTTTCGCCGTTGTCCACCCGAGCGCACAACAAATCGCCAGCAAAAGACACTGCATATACGAAATCGCTATCGGCGGTGGGTGTACAGTTGGGAGCGTCACCACCCTTGCCGACCAAAGTGCTCCACAGTATTTTCCCATCCGCCAAACTGACTGCGATCAGCTTTGTTTCATCACCAAACTTGCCAAGTGTAAATAGGCGGTCGCCTTGAATCGAAACACTCGAAAAGCCTCCGCCTAGGCCAGTTGCCTTCCAAACCAGCGGTGGACCTGATTCCGGCCAACTATCTAGCAAACCTGTTTCTTGGCTAACACCATCACGATTGGGCCCTCGCCACTGATGCCAAGTCGATGTCTTCTCTGAATCGGATTGATTTTTCTTCTTGGCCGTTCGAGACTGAGCGTAACTCGTTGGAGCTGTAAGCATCGCAAGAGTAGCGATAGCGAAGAGTTGGAAGATTCGAAAACGCAAAGCAGTCTGTCGCATCATAGTCAGCCTTGGAGATGAAGATTGCACGGCAACGGCACATTCGCTTGCCATTCTAATGCCATGGATCGTTGTACTTCCTCGCGATCCCCGAAGCAAGTACGGGGTGTCTTTACGATGTCGCGTGGATCAACACCTCAATTGCTTCAATTCTATCTTTTCGTTCTACGACGAGATTGAATCGCTACTGCGCAGGCGCCAAGACCTGTTAACAGACAAGCCGAAGGTTCTGGAACTGCTGTAATGGTCACCCGGAATACAGCATCCACCTCCTGAGTAGCTGAACCGTTCCAAGTCGCTCCATTATCGCTCGAGACGGCCAAATTGCCACCTGCGTAAGAATTGGAGTTGTCACCTGACCAGCCAACATTGGGTGATCCCGCGGTGGTACGTAAACTGATTGCATACTGTGTATTAGCAATCAAGGATACCCCTGACGAACTAAGATCAACGGAATAGAGATTTTGGTCAGCGAAGGCAATTGCTGGGTTGATCGAACCGCTGGCAAGCACGGTCGATGTTGGCAGGTTCGCACTGACAGAACGAAGTTCAACAATCAGATTCGCAGCTGCCGTGCTCCACACACCAACGCTAATCTTACTCAGATCACCACCAACAGTAGCAGTGAAAATCTGTGCTGGCAAAAAGGTGACGCCATCGTTGAACCCCGCTGCTGTACTACTTGAATTGAATGAGCTTGGGACATACTCGGCCGTGATGATATCCGCTTGCAATCGGCTCGGCCTTAAAGCCAGGGAAAACAAGGAGAGCAGAACTAAACAAAGCAGTGAACGAACCATGGAGCTGGCGTCTCAGAGAACTACGGAAAAGTATCGAAAGGAAGTTGCTCACTGTGCTTGGCTTCAACATGTCTTTCAAGTTCTACGTGTATAAACAACGCAACTTTTACGCATCTATTCACAGCTTCCGAGTCATTTCCCCCGTAATGGATGCCTTGAGGGAAGCGTGAGTACTAAAGCTGATTCGCCTACCGATGGAGAAAGCGTCCTGGTGAGCAGTTTTCAAAAGAGTGCAAGCGGCGAAGCTCAGAAAAAAGCACCTGCCAGTGAGCCAGTAATGATGAAAACCGTACAGGTATGTTGGTGACATCGGTAGGCGACAACAGAAAATACACTTACCGCAAAGCGTGTGAAGTGCGGATCAACTGCTGAATACGATCTGATCATCATGACAGTCGATAGTCACCCGGCCACCTTCAGCGATTCCACCTTTCAACAGTTCAGTGGCCAGTGGATTCTGAATTTCGCGCTGGATGATTCGCTTTAGGGGTCGAGCACCAAAGGCTGGATCGTAACCGACTTTGGCGACGTGATCGATAGCCGCCTCGGTCACTTCTAGCGTGATCTGCTTCTGCTCTAGTTGTTTGCGAAGGTGTTCCAATTGCAAGCGCACGATCTTGTGGATCTGATCCTGCTTGAGGGGATGGAATACGATCGTCTCATCGATGCGATTTAGAAACTCTGGCAAGAACTTGGTCTTCAGAGCATCTTGAACGGCATCTTGGATCTCTTCCTGACAAGCACCCTCGCTGGTCAGACGTTGTATCGCTTGGCTACCAATGTTGCTGGTCATCACAATGACTGTATTGGTGAAGTCGACGGTTCGACCTTGGCCATCGGTCAGTCGTCCATCGTCGAGTACTTGCAGCAGAACGTTGAAGACATCTTGATGAGCCTTCTCCATCTCGTCGAGCAGAAGGACACTGTAAGGCCGACGTCGAACAGCTTCGGTCAGCTTCCCGCCCTCTTCATAGCCAACGTAGCCGGGAGGTGCACCAATCAAGCGACTGACCGAATGACGCTCCATGAACTCGCTCATATCGATGCGGACCATGGCCTGATCGTCGTCAAACATGACTTGAGCCAGCGCCTTACACAGTTCCGTTTTGCCAACACCGGTTGGACCAAGGAACAGAAACGAGCCGATCGGTCGATTCGGGTCCTGTAAACCGCTGCGACTGCGACGAACAGCGTTGGAAACTGCGGCTACGGCGTCCTCTTGTCCGATAACGCGTTGATGCAAACGTTCTTCCATCACCAATAACTTTGCTCGCTCCGTTTCCATCATGCGGGTGACGGGAACGCCAGTCCAATGGCTTACAACATTAGCAATCTCGTCGGCGGTAACTTCCGTTCGAAGCAACTTTGGTTTATCGGCCTGACCGTCGGCGGGCTCCTTCTCCTCGGCCTTTTCAATCTGCGAGGATAAAGTCGAACGCTGTTTGTCGAGTTGAAATAGTTGTTGATAGTCCGTCTCGGGGACTGGCAATCCAGCTCGTTGCTTCTCGCGAATGGCAGAATCCAGCTGATTGAATTGTAGGCCAAGTTGATCTAGTTGCTTGCGCATCGAATGCACATCGCTCATGCCAAGCTTTTCGGCCTCCCACTGTTCTCGTAAGCTGGCCAATTGTCGTTGCAGAGAATGCATCTCCTCTTCGATCGGCTGCAGCTGATCGATCAGCGATTCGTCGCCTTCCTCCGTCAGTTGACGCTGAGCCAATTCAAGTTGTCTCAAGCGTCTTTGTACCTGATCAATTTCTGCTGGAACACTTTCGCGTTCCATAGCCAGTCGGCTAGCGGCTTCGTCAACCAAGTCGATCGCCTTATCGGGCAAGAAACGGTCGCTGATGTAGCGGTTGGACAAATTGGCCGCTGCAACGAGAGCTGAATCTCGAATTTTGATGCCATGGTGGGCCTCGTAGCGACTCTTCAGGCCGCGCAAGATGGCGATTGTGCTTTCGACGGAAGGTTCGCCGACAAACACCGGTTGAAAGCGGCGTTCGAGGGCCGCATCTTTCTCGATGTATTTACGATATTCGTCGAGTGTGGTTGCACCAATACAGCGAAGGCCACCGCGAGCTAGTTCCGGCTTGAGCAGATTGGCTGCATCGCTGCCACCCTCGGCGGCTCCAGCTCCAACCACAGTGTGAAGTTCGTCGATGAACAGAATAACTCGACCTTCCGCGTCCTTCACTTCGCGCAGAACGGCTTTCAGAC
Organism: Ottelia alismoides; assembly: GCA_037367405.1. NCBI lineage: Eukaryota > Viridiplantae > Streptophyta > Magnoliopsida > Alismatales > Hydrocharitaceae > Ottelia > Ottelia alismoides. The sequence continues at coordinate 10,166 of JAZKJV010010733.1, read as the reverse complement.
GCTCTTCGAATTCGCCACGATACTTCGTGCCTGCCACTAACGCTCCCATGTCGAGTGCAATCACACGCTTGTCCTTCAGGCTTTGAGGAACATCGCCTTGAACAATTCTCAGCGCCAATCCTTCAACGATCGCAGTTTTACCAACACCAGGCTCGCCAATGAGCACAGGATTATTCTTGGTCCTACGCGACAGAACTTGAATTACGCGTCGAATCTCTTCGTCACGGCCGATGACAGGGTCGATCTTGTTCAGAGAAGCCTGTTGAATGAGATCGATGCCATACTTTTCCAGTGCGTTGAACTTACCTTCTGGATTTTGGTCCGTAACACGTGCGCTGCCGCGTAGCGTCTGTAGTGCCTTGAGGACATCTGCGTCGTCGATACCGTTAAGCTTGAGAAGATCCTTAGCCTTTCCATCGGAACGCAAGATGCCGATAAACAGATGCTCGGTGCTAACGTACTCGTCCTTCATCGTTTCGGCTGCTTTGGCCGATGCTTCTAATGCGCCGCGCAGCGAGCTACTGAGCTGCGGCTCGCGGCCACCTTGAGCCCGAGGCAATCGCTTGATTTCGGAATCTGCCAACCCAGCCAACTGGTCTGGGGAACTACCGATCTTCTTGAGGACAGGAACAACGATACTGTCCCGGTCCGCTAACAGTGCCTTCAAGAGATGAAGAGTGTCAATCTCCGGATTGGACAGCTCCATGGCCGAGCTTTGAGCCGTAGCGACGGCTTCTTGAGCTTTAACCGTTAACTTGTCGAATCGAAATGCCATGTTGATCTACTCCTGATCAGGTGTTTCCAGAGAGACTGTTGTTGCTTTCGCGAAAACTCTGCCAATTTGATAAGTGCCCGCGACCACGGGACTCTTCGCCCGCGACCGTCGCTGCCAAACTGGCTGGCGTTAGCGAATGCCATCGACAATGGAAAAATGGTGCCAAAACGGCAAATTTTGACATGATAAATTGTCAGATTGCCACAATCACTCCACGCTTGATATCTGGTTCCATGCGAGCTTACCGCACAAGGACGCTCAACTTGCGTGCAAATTAGCTATAATCTGTACCCTTCCGAGCAGACGTTAGACATCTCCCTCCAACAATTCTCCTCTTCCCCTGAGTTCGAAGGATTCAGCTCTATGCAAGAAAGTAAAACATCGAATTGGCGTGACTTGACTGGATACCACTGGTTTGTCTTCATCGTCGCCTCGCTAGCCTGGCTGTTCGACTGCTTGGATCAGCAGCTTTTCATTCTGGCTCGAGATAACGCAGTGAAGAGCCTATTGCCAGAAGGTACCGAACCTGATGTCATCCGCTCCAATTCTGCATTCGCTCAGAGTATTTTCGTTGCCGGATGGGCGTTGGGCGGATTGATGTTCGGAGCTATAGGAGATCGGATTGGTCGTGCTAAAACCTTGGCCATCACGGTTTTGATTTACTCGCTTTGTACCGGACTGTCGTCCTTTGCCGGAAGCTTCGATACATTTTGTCTCTATCGAGCCCTAACCGGTCTGGGTGTCGGTGGAGTATTCGGATTAGCGGTTGCTCTTGTGGCGGACTCGCTTCCCGAGGGAATTCGACCGAAGGCACTTGGACTGTTGCAATCGCTTTCTGCAGTAGGCAACATCACTGCAGGCTTATGTGCTATGGCACTTTCTCACGTTGACCCCAAATACTCATGGCAGTACCTGTTCTGGATCGGAAGTGCTCCAGCGTTTCTGTGCATTTTCATCATGGTTCGTTTGAAGGAGCCACAAAAGTGGTTGGATGCTCGAGCGACCAGCCGAACAGATTCATCCAAGAAGATGGGGTCATACGCTAGCTTGCTCGGCGATCCGAAATGGTCTAAGTCTGCTTGGTTGGGAATGTTGCTGTGCATCTGCGGCGTTGTCGGACTTTGGGGCGTTGGATTTTTCAGCAATCAGCTCGTTGGTCCAGCCATCGCAGCCTCATTAAAGGATCAGGGACTTTCGCCGCAAGAGCTGGAACAGAGCAAGCAATGGTGGTCTGCTGCTAATCTGATTGTTCAAAACATAGGTGCATTTTTTGGCATGATGTTTTTGGCAAAGCTGGCTCAAATGATCGGCCGAAAGAAGGCTTTCGCGGTAGGTTTCATTGGAGCATTTTTTGCTACCGTGTTTTTCTACCAGAAGTTCCAGGTTCGGTCCGATATTTGGATGACCGCAGTAATGGGCTTTTTTCAGTTATCGCTATTTGCGGGCTTTGCGATCTACCTGCCAGAACTGTTTCCAACCCGACTTCGGAGCACCGGTACCAGTTTTTGCTACAACGTTGGTCGATTCATTGCGGCTTCCGGTCCATTCACACTCGGTAAACTTCAAGCTTACTTGAGCGAGCGAGCCGTGGCGGGCTTGCCACCGGATGCGAATCTGGCAGAAGCCAAGCTCAACGCGTTCCGCGATGCTGCTTGTTACATAAGCTGTATCTTCTTAGTTGGTCTTTTGATTCTACCACTACTGCCAGAAACAAAAGATCGCCCGCTGCCTGAGGACTAGTGCTTGTTATTCTGTGTGCTTGATTCCATGTTCTTGTTTTGAGAGAGATCCCATGAAAAGATCGATTCTGTCCTTGATGCTTTGCTTGGTACCATCAACCATGCTTCAGGCTGGTGAAGAAGTGAAGGTAAATTTCCTGGCTAAAGGTGTTACGGCAAAGGTTGGCGGATATCGTCCAATTCGCGCCGAAATGAACGAGGAAGCATCCATCGTCAAGAAGCTTCCAGAGGACTTTGCAGCTCCCAAGTATGGATACTTCATTTTTGGCGATAAGAAAATCGCCTTCGTGCTCAATGAACCCGAAGATGGTGCTCAGCGCCTGATCGTGGATGGCAATCGCGATGGCGATTTGACCAACGATAAAGAGGTTAAGTGGACTCAGGGCAATGGCGGAACGTTCAATGGCGATACCGAGATTGATCTTGGCGACGGAAAGCTCGGCAAAGTCAACATGTATCGCTTTGACCCCAAGGACGAGCGTCGTGCTCAACTAAAGAACACAGTTCTGTATTACGGCGACTTTGGCTACGAGTTTGAGTTCAAGCTCGATGGCAAGCCATTTAGCACGTTTGTTGCAGGAGAAATTGCAGCTAATGTTCCACTACCAATTGATCGGGATGGAAACGGTCGAGTTAGCCAGCGTCTTGAAATGACAGTTGTCGGCAAGCCATTTAACTTCACCGGAACCACGTATGTTTGGGAACTCGACAAAGGCAATCTCGCTCTCAACAAATCCGATGAGAAATTGCCAGAAGCACCAATGCCTCCCGATCTGCGCATTGGCAAAGAAGCGTTGAAGTTCACGGCAAAGACAATGGACGGAAATGAAGTTGATTTTCCCAAGTCCTATGCTGGCAAGATCGTAATGCTTGACTTCTGGGCAACCTGGTGTGGTCCTTGCATCGGCGAGATTCCGCACATGAAGGAAGCTTATTCTGAATGGCACGATAAGGGCTTTGAGATCCTGGGCGTAAGCTTTGATTTCCCAGGCCAAGACGAAAAGGTGGTAAACTTCCTCAAGGAGAAAGAGCTTCCCTGGCCGCAGATTCTTGAAGGTAAAGGCTGGGATACATCGATCGGCATTCAACACGACGTATCTGGCATTCCTTTCGTACTACTGGTTGATGGCGATTCGGGCAAAATTCTTGCTACCGCAGCTCAACTTCGTGGCCCCAAACTAACAGAAGTCATCGGCGAGCAGTTGGAGAAAAAGAAGGCAAGTAACTAGGTCCGCTTGCTTTAAGTTCGAGTGGTAATCTTCAGACAAAGGGCATCGTACGATGATAATGAATTTACCACTTCGCATGGATTCAATTGATGTGGCGAGAATCTGTACCAGTTTCGTACGGGTTCTCGCCTTTTTTGTTTTGCTGTTTTCTGTCAGCCTGATTGGCAATGTTGTTGCTGGCGAACCAATCCCTGAAAAGCTTGTCGTTCTGACCTTCGATGATTCCGCCAAGTCGCACTATAGCGTTGTTCGTCCCATCCTGTTGCGCTATGGCTTCGGGGCTACTTTCTTCATTACCGAAGGATTTGATTTCAAGGATAACAAGAAGGATTACATGACTTGGGACGAAATCGCTCAACTGCATAAAGACGGTTTCGAGATCGGCAATCACACTCGCGATCACTTGGGTATCAATGACAAAAATGTCGATAAGCTTGCGGAGCAACTGGACGGGATCAACAAACGCTGCGAAGAGCATGGGATTCCCAAGCCAGTCAGCTTTGCTTGGCCAGGTAACTCGTTATCCAAAGTCGCACTCGACAGGTTGAGCGAAGCGGGAATCTTGTTCGCGCGACGCGGCGGTTCTCCTGAGCATCCTTATGATCATGGTCGCGGCTTCGCTTACGAGCCCAATTTGGATCATCCTCTTCTTTTGCCATCTGCTGGCGACGCGCGGCCTAATTGGGAATTGAGCGATTTCATTCGGGCTGTTCAACAAGCCAAGTTCGGTCGAATTGCAGTCTTGCAATTCCATGGCGCACCCGATACCGCTCACAACTGGGTCAACACGCCTCAAGAGCGTTTCGAGTTGTACATGAACTATCTGGCAAGCGAAGGTTACAGAGCCATTGCAGTCCGAGATCTACAGAAGTACGTCGATCCCAACATCAAGCCCAAAGATCCTTTTGGAGTGATCGAGGATCGTAAGGCGATACTGGCCGAATCGCGCGACTACGAGAATTTTCGGCAAACGGCCAACGACGAAGATCTTAGATTTTGGCTAGCTAACATGATGTTTGATCACAACTTCACCGTCGTCGAAGCCAGTGCGGCTCTAGGAATCAGTTCGGAGCAGGTGAAAGCAGCTATGGACCGGCTGAAGGTGGAACGCAAAGTTGAATTGCCATTGGATAAAGTCCGAGTGCTACCCTATCCAGGCGGGCGGCATCCGAGAACAGGTTTTCGTGAAGGAGCCATTCGACCTCAACGCGAATCCAAACTAAGCCTGTTTGCACCATGGGACGCAAAATCGTACGCGGTTGTCGATGTTCCAGAAGCAATTTGGTGGATGCAAGAGGATCGGCGCGAACTGCTTTTCCTGGCTCACACCCATGTCAAAACAACGTGGGATCTAAAGAAACAACCAATTACGCAATCAGAATGGCAACGTACCGAAAAGGGCTGGAAGGTAATTCGTACATTGCCCAATCGAGTTGAATTCGGCTGCGAAGCCATTGCCAAAGAGCGAGATTTAGAACTGCAACTTTGGATCACCAACAATACGAACCAGACCCTTCGCGGGCTTGTTGTGCAGAACTGTGTGATGTTGGCTCAAGCCGCCGAATTCGACCAGTTAAGCTCCGAAAACAAGCTGATTTCAAGTCCTTTTGTTGCCTGCTTCAACGCTGCCAAAGATCGCTGGATCATCACGGGATGGCAGCGGTGCGTTCGGCCATGGGCCAATCCGCCATGTCCCTGCATTCATTCGGATCCTCAATTCCCCGACTGTGAACCGGGAGTAACCGAACGATTGCATGGAGTTGTTTCCTTGTACGAAGGCTCCGACATCCAAGCAGAGTTCCAACGACTTGAGAAGCTTTTGGAAGTTCGGACTTCTAGTCCAGCAAATCCCACAGCCCAGTGACCCTTGGCAGAATCTCCCTATGCAACTTTCGGGCAGTCTATCGTGCACCTGCCCGCGCATCAGTGCAAAATTGGGAAGAAAACAACGGTGATTAGTGAAGTGTCGTCTAAATGGACCGGCGTATTGTGGCTAATTACACAACGCTTGATCGAGATCGGCAATAAGGTCGTCTGGGTCTTCTAATCCGACAGAAAGTCGAATAAGGCCATCGGTGATGCCGGCTTTTGCGCGAGCGGCCGCGTCGTAACTTGCATGCGACATGCTCGCTGGCTGTTCGATCAATGACTCAACAGCTCCCAGGCTCACCGCTAAGTGGAACAGCTTCGTGGCCTTAACGATGCGACGAGTTCTCTCGTAGCCACCCTTGGCCTCGAATGTAATCATCGCGCCGAATGCTCCATCCAGTAGCTTCTTGGCTCTTTCGTGATCGGGATGCGAAGCAAGACCTGGATACAGAACAGATACAACCTCGGGATGCTGCTGTAAGTGCTCTGCAATCTTCAAGGCCGATTTCGACTGCTCGCGAACTCGCAACTCCAGAGTCTTCAGTCCACGGCCTAGAAGAAAACACTCCAGCGGTGCGAGCACACCGCCGGTTGCGTTTTGAATGAAATACAAACGATCTCGCATCGCCTTTTCGCGAGCAACTAAAACTCCCGATAGGCAATCACTGTGGCCACCCAAATACTTGGTAGCGGAGTGCATCACGATATCGACGCCCATTTCCAGCGGTCGCATCAATACCGGAGTAGCAAACGTATTGTCCACTGCCACGATCAAACCCAATTCGTGAGCTTGCTTGGTCAGAGCTGGTAGGTCGGGGATCGTCAACCTTGGATTGCCGATGCCTTCAAGCCACAACATTTTCGTCTTTGGAGTAACGGCGTTTGCAAGCCCATCAGCAGATTGCAGATCCGCCAAAGTTACGCTAATTCCGCTTGCAGAGCAGATCTTGTGCAACAACCGATAGCTACCGCCATAGATATCCATCCCGGCAACGACATGATCACCTGAATGCAACAACATCATCGCGCAATGCGTAGCTGCCATTCCAGACGCAAATGCCAAAGCACCACAGCCACCTTCGAGCGAGGCGAGAGTTTGCTCGACTGCCTTGCGAGATGGATTGCCAGAACGTGAATAGTCGAACTCGCCCCACTCCCCTGCCCCGGGCTGAACAAATGTTGTTGCCAGATGGATCGGCGGCACCACGGCTCCCGTTTGAGGATCTGGTTGATTGCCAACGTGAATGGCTCGAGTTCTAAACTTGTGGGGCTGATTGCTATTGCTCATCGTGTCCTACTTAGCACTAACCGTCTAGAGCTTGCATCAAATCGTCGATCAAGTCTTGAGTATTCTCGATACCGCACGACATACGAATCATGTTATCCGGAATACCAAACTTCTGTCGGTTCTCTGGGGTCTGCTTGTAATAGCTCATTAGTAGCGGTTGCTCGATCAGCGATTCTACGCCACCCAAGCTTGGTCCGATTCGAGGGATTTGGACGCGATCTACAACCGCCGCCGTTTGCTTCCAGTCCGCATCTTTGACTAGGAATGTAATCAAACCGCCAAAGCCACTCATCGTTCGTTTGGCGATTTCGTGCGACGGATGGGAAGGCAACCCAGGATAATAGACTCTTTCGATTCTCGGATGTTCGCTCAAGAATTCAGCCACAGCTTGACCATTCTCGTTATGCCGTTGCATCCGCAATTCGAAAGTCTTCAAGCCTCGCTGCAACAGATATAGATTATGCGGTGAACTGATGCCGCCCATGATGCCTCGCAAGCCGCGAACATCTTCCAGCTTCTCAGCAGAACCGACGATCACTCCGGCAAGCAAATCGTTGTGGCCACCTAGATATTTGGTGGCCGAGTGCAAGACGTAGTCGACCCCGAACTCCAACGGTCGCACATTGTAAGGCGTAGCCAAAGTCGCATCGATCAGCGTCTCAACATTGTGTGCGCGACCAAGAGCCACAAACTGTTCCAGGTCGATGCAGGTCAGGTGTGGGTTGGTTGGTGATTCGCTAACCAGCATACGCGTATTCTTGTTGATCGCTGCTTCCATGGCAGCAAAGTCCCCAGTTGGAACTTGATGCGTGACGACTCCGAAACGCGCCAAATGCTTGTAGCAAAACTCGCGGCTGCGATGGTAGCACTGATCAAAGAAAACAATCTCATCGCCGGCACTCAGCTTCGACATCAGCAGGCCAACAATTGCTGCCATGCCGCTGGCATAAACAACAGCCGATTCACCAGCGTCCAGTGCCGCTAGCTTACGCTCGACAACCTTTTCATTCGGATTGCCATAGCGACCATACTCTTCGCGCTGCTCGTCATTCTCGATGAAATCGATGATCGACTGCGAATCGTGGAAAGTGTAAGTGGAAGCCGTCACAATAGAATCGGTGATAGCGTCGCTTGGCTTTTGGCGTTGCTCGCCCGCATGAACGCATAGCGTCGACTGTCCCAAACGCGATTGATCCAGAGGTAAATGGCGATCGTTGGAATTCGATTTTGGTTGTGGGGGTGTTGTCATTGTGCTTCGGAGACTCATAGTGCAGCGTCCTAATCAGGTACTAGCATCGTGAGCGCAACAAAAAAGCCGCAACCCACGGGTGTTGGATTGCGGCTGTTGTCAGCTTTCTCGAGCAGCCCTACACTGTTTCGCGAACAATTATCGTTTCGTGAAGGTCGAACAGTTCCTGGTAGGGAAAGTTCAGGGCAGTAACTCAGTTGGCTCTTTAGCAGTTTTAGGCTGCAAGCGGCCGCAAATCCCAGATGCGTAAGAGTCTAATCGCTGCTCCTGGATCAGGCAAGTCAAAGCCTGCCGAGCGGATGTTCCGCCGCTTGAAACTTTCCCGCCAAACTATCTCAAAAGCCATGAAATCCGAAGATTTTGGCCAATCGCTACCTTCGGTCCGTCGCCGATCCCACCAGGGCCTGACGTCGCTGATTCCACCAGGGGTCCGACTCATCCTATCAAGTAGTTCGTGGCTGATCCCACCACGGTTCAACCGCTCGCGATTAATTCGATACTTTTGGGATGATGGGCCTAAGCAAACCAATAAAGCCTAGGGCAGTGTTTGGGCCGTTTAGTCGGCGTCCCTGGTGTAGAACAAAACAATCGTGTCAGGTCGCAGCACGCTGGCGAAAAACGGATTCAGTTTTTCAAAAGGTTCATTCTCAAGCACTTCCGCAACAATCATGTGCGTTGGCTTCGAGCAAGCAGATTTCAACTGTTCAGCGCTGAGTTTTGAGCCATCGATTTTCCAGGCTCGAACTTTTTTGAGTGGTACTTCGATATGCGTGGACATGTCGAGCGTTTCAACGATGTATTCTTGGTCTACAGTCTGGGTATAGGGAACTTGAACCGTATACTCCTGATCTACGTTTACTCCATTCACCTGAATGGTCCGAATTCTCTTCACTTGATCGAACTTAGTGACTGTGGCTTGACGAATCTTCGTTTTCGCTCTTGCTCTTGGGCATGACGATGATCACGCTATTGTTGTCCTCGGATAAGCTGACGAGTTTGACATTCGCAAGGCTCATATGCGGAGCTAGCAGTACAGTAGGCTTTGTCGTAGAATTTGGTAATTCCTGTTGTTGAGCTGCAACGGTTGAAGACAGGGCAAGCAGAAGCAGTAGGGCCATTCGATACATTTCAAAATCCTCTTTTTTAGGAGTACTCGGACTTACTCGTCGAGGAGCAATCTATCGAATTGCTTTAGCACAGTCAAATTCTTTCACTGCTCATTCGGCTTTTCGCAATCGTCTGCCCAATCATCTTTCTGCAAGTTTGCCGAAGTGCCATAAAGAACGTAGACAGCATGATGAGGGAGACCGAATGCGCAAATCTGGAAGATTGCCCTCAAAGAACGTGAAGACAGGCTTTGCGATCAACTTATTGAAATCCATTGACCACTCTTGCGGCAGAAACCAGCAGCTCGAAATGTTTTTTCGTAAAGGTGCGGAGACGCAAACCAGAATACTCGATCTTTCCGACGACACCCATTCGAAGTACTACGGTGGAAAATGCTGGGAATGGAAAAAAAGAGAGCTAATCAAGCATAGACGATGAGTAGGCGAAGGGCCTTCCCAAACGACTTGATTCAAGTACACTAAGGGACTTCCCCATCGAGGAAGTTTCTTAAACGGCCTCGAAGTTGGTTAAAGATCGGGCCGTAGCGCAGCCTGGCTAGCGCGCTACCTTGGGGTGGTAGAGGTCGTGGGTTCGAATCCCGCCGGCCCGATTGTTTTTCTCAATATTATGCGCTACTTATCGCGTCTTCGGACAGCCAAAAACGTCCACCGATCCCAAGTTGATACCTCTGCGATACCAAGTGATTCCCATTTTTCGGGGCTTGTCTGCAGCGTAAATCTCCACAGGACTGATACCACACGAAGAGCGGCAGACGGCAATGGTTATGAGGCACCAGGGAAGTTGACAACTGTACCGCAGTCGGATGCCGCATATGAGCCAGACACTGTTCAAGCCCATTTGACGTTTAGACGCGACGCTGGCGAATCAACCCATTGGCCGTGGTGATCCA
>JAZKJV010010732.1:0-429616 GCA_037367405.1 Ottelia alismoides | reverse complement strand
TGGTTAACATCTCCCTTTTTCGGTTCGAAATTATAAATTTGACATCTAGATAAGAGATCATCTCGATTCGAGCTCCTTCGATCATAAATTGTAACAAAATCACATCCAATATGATATGAAGTTTCTTTCCATTTTTTCGAATAAATAGTATGGAAGATATCCATCTTCGATCCAGCTTTCTGTTTTGAATTTGGACGTCGAATTATTATTAACACGTGGAATGCTTTTTTTGCAGACTATCTATATATTATGGGTTAAACGGGGGTTGTCCCTTGGGGGAGCTAACTTAGCTCCGTCTGTCCCATTTCGCTCGGGTTTTTTATTTTTTTTGAAAAATTTCTTCCGTGGAATTTCATCACTACATCTCTATATTATGTCATTAAAATTTTGTGCGAAACAGAGACTCGTACGGCCCCATTCATACAGTCATTTTTTAACGGTAATAAAATTGCTAAAAACGATCCCGTCTGGATGGAGGCCGTAGGAGTCTCTGTTTCGCACGAAATTTTAATGACATAATATAGAGATATATTGATGAAAATTCACGGAAGAATTTTTCAAAAAAATAAAAAATCAACACGAAATGAAGCGAAGGTAGCCAAGTTAGCTCCCCACGAGACAGCCCTATTTTACTCATATATTATATAATATATTATACAGTTTATTTGGTTAACGGTGGTACGTACATAAAAATATAAATATATGCATCTGATGTGATCCCCGAAAATATATACAGTGGATTCTGGAAGGATTTGGAGGGCGATTGAAGGACAGCAAATTATAATATTCGTCCAGTCATGATTTCTCGAGTCAAAGTTGGCATGCAATCTTTTGTTTAATATATATTGTATTATGGCAAGAGGGTCCACACGCCATAATACTATACCAATCATTTCCTACCCAAAGTCCAACAGGCCATGCACTTTGCTTTCCGGTTATTTTATTTATCTTATATTATATTAAGAAACGTTGGAAAGTATGGGAATAAGGAGAAAGGATAACAAGAAATAAGACAATGTTTTATTTATTTGAAGGAAGAGGGTAAAGATGAATAAAGAAAGATAAATAATAGTTATTTATCATTTTCTGTTCGGTAGGAGCGAGGGGATAAGGAGGGATAAGATAGTTTATGTTAGATAAGATTATTAGATAAGTGGTAATTATGTATTTTTTGCAAGAGAGACCTATGATGGAGTAATAATGAGGGGAAACTCACTCCTCATTTTGACTCCAAGACCTAAACAGCTCTGATACCAGTTGTTGAGACACGATTCGTCGGTACCAACTCAGCTCTGATACCAGTTGATGGGGTACGAACTACCCGATATCACCTCTGCTAGATACCAGATGAACAATCAGATACGGACCACCTTATACATATGTTGATGCACAATCACCACCACAATAGAGAGAATACCACAGAGAATAGAGAGCGAGAGAGAGAGAGGTGAGAGAGATAGGGAACAGGGAGTCCGCTCTGATATCTGTTGTTCAGAACATGAGTCAATATTATCTCCTCTCGGATATTGGTTATTAGGGATACGAACTACCGGTATCGTCATTACTCAGATCAGATGAACCCTCGAATACGGATGTGCAATAGACCACAACAGAAGTACGTGAAAAAAACAACCAGATATAACGGTGATCAGTCACCTCTCGCGACCACCGAAGAAAAAAGATCACTATAAATTAGAACGAGTACAACTTTCTCCATTCCCCCGCTCTCTCATCTCTTTCTCTCTCTCTCTCCCATTTCTCTAGGGATTACATTATTATTGTGGTGATGTGGAGGGAATGCCTCCCACCCCTCTATATGAAGCACAATTACAAACCCATAATCATATTTTCATTTGGACTAAAAATATAATACAACTCAATTACTATTGAGATTAGGAGTTATATTTCTTTAGGATTTCCAATCGTATTATGACTCCTAATTTTTAAGAACTTACCCTCGTTTTGACTCCAAAACAAAAACCATTGACCGGATATGAAGAGAGAGGAATAAGAAGAGACATCTCAAAAGAACAACCCCTAAATGAAATCGGGTGCGCATCTTTTTATGTTGGCAAACATGCTTTTTGCACGCTGAACTACGGTTGATGTTAAAAGGAAAATCAGAGAAGATAATATAGGACATAGCAAATCTGCTCTTGATGACAAAAAATTGCCACCACTCAAAAAATGAAAATGTGACAAGTGAAAAATGACACATGAAACTTATTTTGACCATATCCCCATTCACAACATATGGATCGTTCAAGTAGGAATTTGTATTCGTGGGTACTCGACTTAAATGGATTGGGCTTGGGAAGGATTTTACGGACTTACCACATTCACAATTAAGCTAAGCTCGGCCCGCTACTAAATGGACATAAGCTTGAATAAATAATAGGGTGAATATTTATTTTAAAAAAATTGGCAACCCTTCAAAAAAGTAAAAGAATAATATTCTCCTATTGTTGACTGTCGTATTTGATTGTTTATCACTTATTTTTCCATCTCCCTTGTAAAGTAAAAGATTCTGATGGGAAATGATATAAATTCTTCTTTAGCCATTCATCTTCACTTTGACCATTAATACTACTATTTGCCCTTTCGACTTGGTGATTTGAGGCTACTTTCAGCTGTGGAGGCTTCTTCCTACGCTTTTATGGCTTCTAAGGTGCAATATTGGGAACTTCAGGACCATATCCTGCGTCACAGTAAAATTTGCAATATAGACTCCGACTTCGACTATGCTCTTCAAAGACTTCATGCTTTGATTGTCTCATTCGACCTCAATTGTTTCTCTAAAAAAGGACACCGTCCCCTCTAAGATCCAGAATGTTTTGGCAAGTGCACATTTTAGCAAAATAATTGAGGATATGGAGATGGTATATAACATGTACGTTAGACAAAAAGCAGTTTTTTGGTGTCTTCAAGATGTTCATGTCCAAGATTTTCTTCTTACCCTTCCCATAGATGGACTTGGACTTCATATGTCACCGGTAGAGTATCGCAGTATCCTCAAATATCGTCGCATGATTCCGTTGTTTCCTGCTGATGAGATTTGTCCAGTCTGTTGCAAGGCATGCTTAGACATTTTTAGTAATCATCTCATTCATTGTAGGGAGCTCTCGGATTTAAAGTACAGACACGATATTGTTAGAGACGTTTTATTCGATGTCTCAAATGTGCAGGTATTGCTACTAAGAAAGAGGCACCAATGAACTTTTAACATATCCACAGGAGGGAAGATCCACATTTAAACCTGCTGATTTTTTTATTTTGGGTGGATAGGAGGAAAACGTGCTTGTGTAGATTTGACAGGAGTTTCCCCGATGGTGGGGTGAAGAGCGGGACCTTCACAACAAGACATGCTGCCCTTAAAGCTTCTTTAGCAAAAGTGGTGAAACACGAGAAAGCCTACACGAAGAATCATCATGCCTTCATCCCCTTTGATTTTGACACCTTTGGCTTCCTAGCACCGGAACCTATTGAGCTTTTAAAGAGGATCAAAAAAGTGATGAACAGTAATGTGATAGGCCCCAGATCTATGGATATAGCGTTTAGAAGGATTGGCTTTGCAATACAAAAATGACTAGCGGCGTAGCTTGTTGCCCGCTTGCCTTATATTTCGATGTAAACTTTTCCCTTTAGTATTGAAATGATCCAGATTAAAGGTAATATCTTTGGACAAGACCTTTTTTTGCAGAACAAAGAATGTGACTTTCTGTACACTAACTCTTTCAAAAATAAGGCTGACTTTCAGTATACTACTACAACATACATGTTATATGTGATTGTGTAGGAGACATAAGAATGTGGGGATAAATGCGAGAGTTGGACCCTATAAGTAAAATCGATCGTGGGCTTGGCAAGCTTGGTTTTCGAAGTAAACCCTAACTTGATAATAAGTACGCCAATGTCGATTCCATCATAAATGCGATCGGTTAGGCTTGGACTAAATAGGCCACTCCGACTCAACTCAATGTCCATACGTAATATAACTGTTTATTTTTCAACAAAATACACAAATTGCAATTCGGATAAGATAACAGTAGGAACTAAGATCAAACAACCTTCTACGCTTTGTTATCCTCACAGCTCTATCCTTTTTTTCCCACATGAGTGATATAGACCGAGATTGAGATAATACCTTTCACTAATTGGGCATTCAAAGACAGGTTTCGATCATTAATATGATATTTATGGGATGTAAATATATGGTCGCGTGCTATGATGCACCTTTCTTTTTCTTTTCTTTTCGTTTCGTAAGGAGATCTCCCGCTTCGGCAAATGTTTGACTTTGACAAAATGGAGAACAGATTTATACGTTGAATGTTATCTATGCTATTAATTATGTAGAAAGATATATAATTTTAGGGAGCTGTATCTCTGACCAAACCTAACATCTTCCTTATTCCTCAAGTCTCGTTCGGCAGAAGAAAGTCAACAATTATTTGGCAGCACGTACCCTTTTTTTTAGAGAGAGAGAGAGAGAGAAGAGAAGAGAAATGGCTTTAAATTAATATCAACTCTCGAGAGATCAAACTAAACTACGTATGGAATCCGGAAAAATCTCGTCAACTTTCAATGCACCAACTTTCAATGGAGGTCGTCATCATGATTACGTTGTCGGTGAAATATCAATATTTTATCAACGCAAATTGGGATCAACATTGGCCTGCATAAGGACTTTAAGTTTATATATTGATTGACGACTAGTTAAGCGGGACGCATAAAAAGGTAATTGCATTTGAAATTTGGAGAGGACACCGATATCAATATCTAGAATTTCTCGTGCGAATTCAATCTAATGATGTTGGATGTGGAAATTTTGTTTAGTCCCAATCGTAAGGTCCTTAACATCTTGAACGGTTTTATATGAAGCTTGGCTTTCTTTAGTTTATGTGGCACATGCGGATCCTCTTTTATATTCTCTTTCTTTCTATGCAAAGCCGAGTGGAAAAGTCCAACTTCACAGTTTAAATGAATTTTGTTCCCGTCAATTTTTGTCAAAAATCCAATATATGCAAATATTGTCTCTTAAAGGTCAAAGAAAGTCATTATGGGATTTAAAGGGTTTATTTGGTTGCGAAGGAACACCGGAGTACCTTGCATTTAGAGATGAAAACGGATCGGATAAAAATCGGATATGTCTATTTTCGTATCCATATTCACTTCATCTCTATCGAATACAAATACGGATACAGATATGATTCGGATATGCATTATGAAAAAATTTTTTATGAGAAAGAGGGTGTCCTCTCAAGATAGGAGTCACCACAAAATCACTATATTACTAAAAACATGTACATGGATATTTACCCTGAATTCCAAAGGCTTATCAATGCGCAACAACGTTCTCTGGGTAAAATCTCTGATTATTAAAAAGAAGATCATTTCTTGCGAGCTAAATTGCCCACAGCGCACTGAAGTCTTGCAGCATTATGGAAACTATATCCTTAAAAATATGGATACGAATCTTACTCGGATATTTATCAAATCCGAATACGGATCGAATAAGAGATAATCCAAATATGAATCAAATAAAGAGTGAAATTCAAATATGTATCCAATAAACATTGAATCCGAATACGGATCGAATAAAGACCACATACTAACACGAACTGAATTTTTTATCAAGGTTCATAATGATTTTAAAATGGCAATGAAATATAAATAATTTGTATCATGACACAAGGGAGTGCCGAGGTGGCCTGCATTCTTGACCATGAGCAAGGGATAGGATTTTCGTAAGTTTTGTTAGTGCCCTATCCCCAAACAAACAGAAATTTATTAATATCACTGAACATATTGTATTATATAATGTATAATACTAATATAATAACATAGGATTGTAGTTTATATTATATTAAATAATATATAAAATACTATTAAATATTGTATTCGGATATCCGGATCCCGATCCGGATCCGGATATTCAAGCCATTACCATATCCGTATCCATATTCAGAAAATTTTTACAACCCATATCCATATTCGATCCGTATTCGATTAATATTCGGATACAGATATCCATATCCAGTATTTTTCGAATACTGTAAGCAGATATTCAGATATATCTGTATCCGTTTTCATCCCCACCTGCATTCCAGGGTTGGGATTACTTGTATTTACCATATAATTTCTTTGGTATAATATTTTTTAACCATGTTCAAATAAAATTATTAACATAAAAAATGTACTATAATCATTAAAAAATTAATATAACACATAATCAATGTCACACCACATCACAATTATCATTCCAACCATCTTAATCCTCCAAATAGCTACTATTCACAGGAGGATACTCTAACCCAACCTAACCTAATAACCAAACATGCCCAAAAAGTCATGATCTTGTCGAAATTTGATAGGTGAGTATAACAACTTAAAAGTCATGATCTTGTCGAAATTGATAGGTGAGTATAATGATCGATTGAATAGGTAAGGTTCGACTCTTCGCACAGATTGTAAAAAAAAGAGAGGGTAGAACATGCCATGTTGTAGGTATTCCTGCACCAGAGGATTCGCTCTTCCGATCAGAGGTGTCAATGCGTTTAGAAAATCTTGATTGATATATACATGAACGTATGTGTAAGGCTCGAGCTCCAAACTTCATAACTAAGATTTGCTATCCAATTGTATGATTGCGATCCGAAACATGCTATTGATGGCATACTGTTTAAGGATGTCTGACAAGACACGAATGTTCCCTCGTCTTGTTTTCATTTTCTTCTATTATGCAGCCTTCTTAACTTCGTTCTTCGAGAAGGCTTTCGAGGATGATCACAAGCATTGCGCGCTGCTCATGGTGGTGGATCATTGGACTCTAAGGGCATGTTCGTTTGGAGAATAGGCCCTCGAATAAGAGGTCTATTCTCCTTCCGACACGGTTTCCCGTGGTACGATTATTCCTCCTTATTCCACTTTTATTCCTATTTTTATCTCACCTTACCTACCTTTTTTTCACCTTATTCTTCTTATTTCTATCCTCCAGCCGAACAAAGAATATACCCTTATTCTCCTTATTCTCCATCCTTATTCCTGCTTATTATCGAACCGAACGGGCCCTAAGGGGTAGCACCATGAAACTCGATGCTTTGAGAAAGAGGGAGTGCAATATAAGGGAAGTTCTTATAAGGGACAATGAGATCATACAAACCCTCTAACTCCCCTTTTGTTTTAGTTGTATTTTCTAAGCATTGTTCGTATTTCTTCTTTTTAAGAAGTTGTGTTTGGATATTATTCATGCGGGCACGATTTGGAGGTGTGTGTGGATTTAGATATATTTCAATTCATATACACATACGTACAAGCATGTTTCGGGCTTGGGATTCAAGAATTATAACTCACCATCCATGTGTATTAGTTGCACATAAGTTTCTAGAACAGAAACATGAAATCTTATATATCGACCACCTACCATTTAAGGATGTATGACCATACATGCACATCCCCTCTTCTTTCTATGCTTTCTTCCGACGTATTGACACATCTTCATTCTTTCATATGGCTTGTGTTGCAAATCGCAGAAGCAGACACGCACATATACGATCAAACAAGCAAGACGCAAATACAAAAAATTATATGGTTCAACCGAAAATGTGCTACGTTCTTGGGCGGCGGCGATCGGTTTCACTATATGGAGAAAAAAGTATTACATAGGGTACTGAGAAGGTACAAATAGGGATGAGAAACAAAATCAGAATGAGGATTGCAGTATCTGTGGCCCTAAGACCCCCTTTTATACTGCAATAGAAGAATACCATTTGTATTCAGCAATCCATCCCAACAACTTGCAGCCAATCAGAAGACATGACACAGATAAGAACATGTCAGCAATCCTAACCCAACAGCTCTTAACCAATCAGAAGGCATGACACAGATCAGACATGTCAGCAATCCTGACCCTGCTGTTCTCAGCCAATCAGAAGCAAGGATAAATATCAACCACTTCAGCAGCCCAACAAGTGGTTAGGATTCAAGTCAAATTAACAATCTCTACCTTGAATTGAATCCTCACATAACAGAATGAACCACTATTATTACTCCACCATGAGTTGAATTCTTCACTAGTAGAATAAGCTACTGCTAGACTCCATCGAGGTTGAATTCTCAAATAAAAGAATTAACAACTGCTATAATTCACCACTTGAAATTCCGATAACATGAATCAAGGAATTATAAACAGTATTTCACCTTAAAATTTCTCCATAGAGAAGTTTTACCGAGTTTCACCTTGCTGCCGCCAGCCCCTCCTTGGGGCTACTGTCAACTGTCGATACTGAGTAAATCCAAACAATGCTTGAACTTACTCCCGGGAATTGTAGACCCTTACAAGACATATAGGGTCTTTTGCTTGTTGTTTCTGATGACAACACCCCACCTTTGGCAACTTGCATGACTCCACCTTCAGCGTTGTACATGTATCCTATAGAGTCCAAGACTCTAAGGAATATCAGGTTCTTCTTCATATCAGGAACATGTCGTACTTCTGTCACAATCCTCACGACTCCATCATGCATCTTGATCTTCACAGAGCCGGTCCCTACAATCTTGCACACTGCATTACTCCCTATGACGACGTTTCCACATCTATCTTCTCATAGATGAAGAACCAATCTTCGTTAGGAGCCATATAGTAAGAACAACCTGAATCAAGAATCCATGTGTTATATGTCATCTTCTGAACTGTGATGATAAGAAAGAAATCATCTTCAGAATCTCTGCCACTTTGAACCACTATAGTAATTGTGACCTTCTTTGGACAGTCTTTCTTCCAATGTCCAGGTTCCTTGCAGTAACTGCAGATGTCCCCAGCATTGTAATTCTTCAACTTGAACTTCTGCTTTCCATTCTTTATGTTGTCAGAACTAGCATGACTCTTGTCATGAGTCATAACCAAACCTGCAGCGTTAGAGTATTGCATCCCATAACCATATGTCGAATTTCACGAGTATGCAGACTCACCGAACTTCTTCTAAAGTTATAGATTCTCTTCCTACAATGAATGGTTGATTAAAATTCTTAAATGATAATAGAAGAGAAACCAATAAAATCGAAGCAGCATCCTCATCTTCAATCTTAACATCTACATTTCTTAAATCCATCAGTAATGTATTTAATCGATCTAGATGTTCTTTAAGAGATGAACCTTCATGCATGTGGAGAGAGAATAGGCATTGCTCCAAGAGCAACTTGTTGTTCAGAGATTTTGTCATGTATAGACTTTCAAGTCTCAACTACAGACCGACCACGGAATCCTCATCGACAACCTCTGCAATAATCTCGTCCGCCAAATATGACATGATCGTCAAGTGCGCCTTCTCTTCCTGTACCATCAATTCATACGGCTCAAGTACCTTCGCCCGCTCCTGATCTAATGGTTCCCAAATGCCCAGCTGCTTCAGAAGAACGCGTATCTTGATCTGCCATAAACTGAATATGTTCTTCCTAGTGAACTTCTCGATCTTCAGATTATGTGATGCCATCTTGCTGGATGATCCTGACGAAAACTGAAGCTCTGATACCAATTTGTTGCGAATTGTGGATACAAACACGATCAAACAAGCAAGACGCAGACACAAGGATTTATAAGGTTCACCCGTAAATGGGCTACGTCCTTGAGCGACAGCGATCGGTTTCACTATATGGAGAAAAAGGTATTACATAGGGCACTGAGAAGGTACAAATATGGGATTAGAAACATGAACAGAATGAGGATTGTAGTATCTGTGGCCCTAAGGTCCATTTTATACTACAATAGAAGAATACCATTTGTATTCAGCAATCCATTCCATGCTCCCAACCAATCAGAAGAAAGGACACAGATCAGACATATCAGCAATCATAGCCCAACAGCTCTCAGCCAATCAGAAGGCAGAACACAGATCAGACATGCCAGCAATCCTGACCCAACAGCTCTCGGCTAATCAGAAGCAAGGACACAGATCAACCACATCAACAGTCCAACAAGTGGTTAGGATTCAAGATAAATTAACAGCTTGTTAGTTGTTAGGATGATTGTGAGAAATTGATACTAATCATGATGGGGATCATTTGACCTTAGAAGTGACACGTCAAGATCCACGTATAAGAAAGTAGGGGATGTTCTTGTATAACCTTTGGATGCTCTTTTTACTGTTCTTGCATTTGTTGATTGTGATCCGTATTTTTATGGGTTCAAATATTGTTGACTTGCCCTAACTAATTTATTGCGCTTGATATTATGAATCTCATTGTATAATATAAATGTGCATGTTTTTTTCTTATATTAATCGAATGTTATTCGCATATTTCTCTATGTATGAGTTATAATAAATTACAATAACATGCTAGCGATTGCTAGTTTTAATTATAACAAAAGCTTTCTTGTATTAGCTTGAAGTTTAGATGTGAAGCAAGCTAACAACCTCATGATGGAAAGATGAAAAAAAAATCATGATGAAAGACATTAAGGAGCTACATGGTAATTTTGATTAATACTCCAATCATGAAATAAAGATCAACAACATAAAGTTCAAGAATTCTGAATGTCATATTTTTTGAGAAAGTGCATTGTAAACCCCATCCATATGCACAACATACAACGTCATCTCAAATCGGTTCTCGAAAGAGAATCAACCGACTGACCAGATTTCCATTCGGTTAATATTTATACAACCGATTCTGATTTTGATCAGTCAGCTAATTTTGTTGAACGATCAAATCAACTTGACTATTATTATCCCTTGGTAATCCTACCATTCGACCGGTTATTCTGATCTGTTGGCTGATCCTTGCGGGTCTATCGAGTGATGTATTTTTTTATCGGCTAATTTTGTCAAGGGTACTCGTTTTGAATGGAAATGTTTACTAATGCCAACTAATGCATTCTTTCATTTAGTAATGCTCACAACTTTCTGAAACAACTATTTGGAAGCCTTATAAAAGGAAATATAAGGCATTCATTTTCATTCTCTCTTCGTACACGACACTGTCGCATCCTTTCTAAGTGCTAAATAGAGTCTTCCAAGATACTAAACTCCATTCATTACGAGAGATGTGGAAGAAGAAGCTATGTGCTATTGATCTTCAAGCCATTGTTCTTGTGCATCCAAGGTCGGTGAGACCGTTTATATGTTACCTCATACTGCAATGCATATCTTTAAAGGTTGGTGTGGATTTTCTATATAATTAATGTACAGGTTACTTAGGTTGTAAGAGCCCCTCTTTCAGTCAGAAGATAAGTTTGATTTAGAGGCTTTTCAAAAATTGCAAGGTATAATTGAGGATGAGTTGTCCTTGTTTAAAAATAGCTTATTCAGGGAAACGATTGAAAGGTTCGATCATTTGAAATCCCAAATCAGGATGATTCTAGTCAAGGTTTTTGCCCTATGCATCCCGTGTGTTTCCTTTATTATTTTATTATTAGAATAATATTAAATTTGATATTTATTGTTTGCTTTGAACTTTATGATGAAGGGGGCTTACTTGACCAATTTTATCGATATGCTTCCACATATAACAATCAGTAAGTTGTTTGGCATAAGAGCCTACACTGTACCAACATATTAATGGACTCAAGTACTCGGACATATAATATCAGATCAAGGAATGGAGGCAACTCTACTACTCGACAGCCATACTTCAATGTCACCAACTACTCTCCGTGGAAGACAAAGACAATAATATGTCTACAATTAAGTGACTTTGATGTTTGTTATATAGTAAAGAAGCCACTTAAATTTATTGAAGATAAAGATGAAGTCTGCGCTGATGTTGAGAAAAAGTAAATGCCCCTAAATTCAAAAGAAATCAATGCCTTATATTACGTGATCTTTGAAGTAGAATTCAGCCGGGTATCTCATCCCAAGACAACCCATGATATTTGAGAATGTCTCCAGATTAACCGTAAAGAAAGAAGTGAGGTCAAAAATTCTCAACTCTATATGCATACATTGTAGTACGAGATGTTCAAAATGAACAAAGGAGGGACTATTAAATACGTGAAACTCAGCTTTGCGGCCATAATCAATCAACTCCGAAGCTTGGAAAGACCATATCAACTGGAGAATTGCAAGCAAAATTCTGTACTCATTGTCACTTGAGTGGGAAAACAAAGCTACAAAGATCAAGGAGGCAATCGATTTTCAAGGCTATGACTCTATATGATTTGCTAGGTAATATTTTAGCTTATAGAGCTAAGTTTGATACCATGAAAGAGGAAAAATAACTACGGTGGATTGTAAAACCACTCAGTCGAGGGATTCGAAAGATGATTCAAATGAAGAAGAAGATAAGAATATTTCCATGATCATGCATAAATTTAGACTATTTAAAAAAAATAGGAAGATTTATTTCACAAACCAAAATGTGATGGGGAAGAAGAAGAATTCAGTTGGTTGAAGTGCTAGAAAATGAGGTCTGTTAAGAAGAACTGCTATAAGTTGAAAAAGGAGTAGATTTATGAAGAGAAAGGAAAGAAGTAGGCATTCCAAGCAACGTGGGATGAATCTATCTACACCGATAGTGACGAGAAAAAAACATGCTTATGATTTGCCAGCATCATCGATTTAGAATATGAGAGTGAAGGTATATCATTTGATGATCTTTATAAAGTTTATCAGGATCTTAAAGAAACGTGAAAAAGAGATTCATAGTTTAAAGATGACTGATGAGGTTTTACTTAGAGAACATCTTTCTTTTTAAAAAGAGTTTGAAAATTTAAGAACTATGTTTTACAATTTAGCAAAAAAGGTCTTACTTAGAATATATGACTAAAGAGATTAAATTTAAATCTTATTTTTTTTGAAAAAAAAATTTCTTTTACTCGTACTAACTCAAAATCTTTCGAGAAGAAATAAATTCTCTTTTTAGGGCACCTAAAGAAAAATTGCAAAACAACCCTGAAGGACCCAAAATAAATCAATATAGGAGGGAGGTTGGATGATAAAATACACTAGTGGAGACGGAACTGACAACACCGAAAGGAGCGTATGATTCAAGAAAGATCGATGGATGCATTTGTCAAAGAGATATAATGGAGAACTCCACCTCCATTGAGAATACTAATTGACTTCCTAAAATATCTTTTTAGATGATTTGTGCATGGAATTATCCATGATCCACCCATTCTTGTTTTTTGGGAGCCTTGAGTACAAAATTAAGGGGGAGCTCGTAAGATAAAATGAAAATTCATTAATTTGGTATCAAGACATTGGTATCCACTAAGTTGTACTAAAAAGATTTTCGAGATTTTAGAACATTATTTTTGGAAATGTAAAAAGGTTTTCAGAGAAGTTTTTTTCCCCAAAATTTTAAGATTTTCAAGAAACGAGGGGAAATGTTTTAAAAAGTTCTCGGTGGGTAAACACTTAACTTATATATTTTTGCTAAATATTTCAAATTAATGTTATAATCATCAAAAAGGGGATTATTTGTGATAGTGTGTATACATTCATAGTTTTAATGATGACAAAAGTTATGTTGTATTAACCTTAATATTATATGTGGATCAAGCTAAGAACCTAATAATTAAAGATGCAAATATATAGTGACGAAAGACATAAAAAGATACATAGTAATTTGAAGAATACTATCAAAGATGAAATGAGAATAAGAAGACAAAAGTTCAAGAGTTTAAAGTGTCATATTTTAGTTGCATATCTTTTGAGGTAGGTGAGAATTAATTTCTTGTGTAATTACTACGTGGGTTGTTCAAGTTGTAAAAGCTCCTCTTTTAGTTAGATCAATGTGTAACTGGGGATGAGTTGCCCTTATTTTAAAGCAGCTTGTTGGTGGAAAGCATTGAGAGATTTGATTGGTTGAAATCCCAAGTCGGGACTAGCGGTCATGATTTTTACCTGACATGTTTTTCATCGTAAATATACATGTGTACATTATGTTTGCTTTGTTATTTTCTTATTCGAACAATATTACAATTGGCATTGTTTGTTTCTATTGATATGTAGGTTAAATGGGACTTAATTAATCAATTTGATTGATACACTTTTGTACATAGAAATCTATAAAGAATTGTCATAGTAGAGAATATATTGGATAGTGTTTTGTATCTAGGATGCATGATAAGTTTGTTGGCTAAAACTTCTAAAGTCGCAACAACATTGCATAATAGTCGCTACTAAAAATGTTGGTTTAGGTGACATTGTAGATTATCATCCTATAGTTTCCACCTTAAACCTTAGCAATATCGAATATTTTCCTAATGGTTTGGGTGAGAATGTAAGGGATGATATATATATAGGATATCTTTCCAATAGGACATTGTCCTTCCATCCCTATGGAAGGCCAACGATCTCACACATCTATAATTAATGTGGCAGTTGTCATTATTATTTAATTAAGTAAAGAATCATTTTGGTCATTATTCATTATCTAAATATAGTATGTAATCATCTAAAAAATATATATTTATTAATCTCTCTCCTAATTTTCCATTCATGTTGCGAACAAATCATTTCAAAACCCTAACCTCATATACACAAAAAATAGGAGGAAGAGGAGGATGTGCACGATGGTAGCATTGGCGTTGTACTTCGGTCGTCGCTCGTCTCTGCCATCATCAAAGGTTGTACTCTCGCCGACACGTGAGCGGAGTTAATGATGGTGGCATATGGTAAGGTGGTTCTTGGAGCGGTTCCAGCATCATGCTCGGCGTCATGGCAAGGTGGAAGTGGATCGATGGCAACGTGTAGATTGACGACGATGTGTGTAGATCTTCGCACATGCAGCATCGACAATGAATATGTCGACGACGATGTGTGTAGATTTTCACGCAGGCGGCATCGATAATGCATAGATCAACGACGGTGTGAGTAGATATTCACGCAGGCGGCACCAACAATGCGTAGATCGATGACGGCGTGTGTAGATCTTCACATAGGCGGCAACAACAATGCGTAGATCGACAACGACATGTGTAACACGGTGGTGGTAGTGCAAGGAGGTCATGCAATCATTATATCTTACATATTTCATGTGTATACAATTTTTGATGTGTATTATACAGTTGTGATATTTTTATACATATTTGATGTATATTTTTACATAACGATTGGGTGCGGATAACAATTGTAATTTTTAGGCACCTTGTATATTTGATGTGTATTATATATTTTGGATATGTATTATACATTTTGGAAGTGTATTATACATTTCAAATGTGTATCTTATGAAATTAACGTTTCTTTGTAGAATGCCATGCAACATTTACAAAAGATGTGTAGATTTCACATAAATCACTAATATAATACTAATTTAAATTATATTCTACAAAATACCACACAAATTTACAAATGGCTGATGGATTTTGAAGGAACCATGGATTATACAATAAAACATTAAATCGCTATGAAATGAATCACTTATTCTAAAAAAACATACGAGAATACAAACATCTACCCCACGCAATGTCGTCCGACACAAAATATGACATTATTTAAATAAAGCATTGTGAAAAAATACAAAAATAGATCTAGATAAATTTATTCAAAATATTAAATGGTATGTATAATTAATACAAAAGATGAAGACCAAAATACCTTTTTGGATAAACAATTGATGATACCGTTAGATTTGAATCTAACTCACCAGTTGTTAACGAAATAGAGATTTAAGTAAGCATAATCTTTTCAATGGTCTGAGTTATTAACGTTTATCTAATGGATCTAATATAATGGTTATGTATTATCATAATTCCTAACGATCTTAGTGGGACCATTAGGAAATCTTTTGTAATTAACGTAACTACACAACTTAATCTTCTTGCGCCTGATAGAAGCCCATATCCCCTTGCTCTCCCCTTTGCTTGGTGGTATTGTTGCTCCTGATTCAAAGTTTTTTGCTTTTTATGGGTTTTTATCAGTTGTACCACTCTGAGATATTGTAATTTTAGTTATGCCCCTCCCTTTTGGGAATATCAGTTGTGCTCCCGACTTCTTATCATTCTATCACTTATGCTCTTTTGTAACTTCAACCGTCACTAAGTTGAACTTAACCATGATTTTTCAAATCATGGTATAGTTAAGAGGGGCATAACCATCCAAATACTCCCAAACATACTCCCCTGCACCTCCTCCTCCTTCTATTCATCCCCGTCCTCTCCCTCCTCCTCCTTAATAAGTCGAATCTCAGATGTGCATCATGAGACTCTGATAAAGGGGACCATTGTATGGTGGTTTGAACCTTGTCTCGGGGAATAGGAAAAGGAACTGGGGGTAGAGGGGGAGGAACGAGGAGAGGAGATAGAGGCGAGGGGAGGAGCTCAAGGTAGAGGAGGCTATTAGGAGCTAGGGGAGGAGCAGGGGTGGAGGGGGAGGTGCAGGGGCGGATAGAGGATCAAGGGGAGGAGCTCATGGTGGAGGATGCAGTGGAGGAGGAGCGGGGGCAAAGGGGGAGGCATGGGGAGAGGAGATGGTGTCAAGGGGAGTAGCTTTGGGGGTAGGAGGGACGTAGGAGAGGAGGAATTGTTGAAAGAGCGGGGGTGGGGGTGGAGGGGGAGGCGTAGGGGCGGAGGGAGGAGCAGGAGGAGGAGCTCGGGTGGAGGAGGTAGTAGAGGAGGAGCGAGGGCAGAGGGGGAGGTGATGGGGCAAGGGAGAGGAGCTGAGGGTGGAGGGAGGAGCTAGGGACTGGGGGAGGAGGCGGTGAAAGAGGATCAGGAGAATGAGGAGGAGGAAGAGAAGGGAAGGAAGAGGAAGAGATGGGGGAGGAGGAAAAGGATGTTGATGACTTTACATCCCTATTTTTTGTATTTATTTCCTCTTATGTCCTTAAAGTAAACATTCGTTTGCATTGGGGATGGACAATGACTAACCTGAGGGGCACAACTGAGAATGACAAGAATGGGAGGCACAACTAATATTCCTAAAAAGGAAGGGGTATAACTGATATTGCAATATCTCAGAGGGACACAACTGATAAAAACACTTTTTATTTATATTTATTATTTCGTCACATATAGATAAATTACGTAGAATATAAGTAGCTCATATTGTGTAAACTTGGAAATTTAAGAAATAAGGGTTGTAATAAGGTGCACATAAGGTATTCGATGAAATGTCCCATCAAAAGAATTCATCTTTTTTTAAACTATATGTAGGTTCTAACTGTTGCAAATATGCAGGGTTAAGAGAAAACTAGGTGCATTAGGTTTTATTGGGGTTTGGGAATGCAATTTGATGTGTAAGCATGCATCCCTCTCAATTCATGGATCTTAGCCTTCACGGTATGTGATTATCACATCTTATTAGCAATGTGATAGTTGGAGAGATTAAAAGGATGCTCGGTCCTATGCAAATTATGACAATGATCCTCTTCCTTTTAGTAATTTCTTAGAGTTTAATTATTTTTTAGTGTTCACTCAACATTGCAAATGACTTCTTAAGATTGGGCATTTATTTGAACAACTATTTGTTGTCCTTCTATGTTGAAAGAAATAATAATTTGTAAAGCTAGTAATTCGGGTTCTTATGAATATTTTTATCTATTTTATTTTATTGCATGTGTAGTATTTATTATAATTAAATTGGTGAAAATCTCGCTATTTTACCCGTTTGGGCATTATAACTCATAGTTAATTGCACACATCTGCGAAAATTCCAAAAGAATGCATTATATTGCATGCTCTACAATATACTCAATAGTCACCAAAAAAATCATTGTTTGCTTAAAATAAATAGATCTTTATTTTAAGTAATTAATTCATTGGAAACTCAAATTAAATCACTTTGCAAAGTTCGAGTGTGCTTTATTCCTCTTTTCTTGATGTACATGTGAGAACTTTGATTTTTAAATTTTTTTGTTTATTATTTTTTATGAATTAAATATCTGAAATTTGCTCAGTTCAGTATAGTCATAAAATATTGTTTTTATCTAAAATTATAAATAAATACGGTAAGTGTATTTCATTGAGATCTATCTACTATCCAAAAATCATCCATTTTCATTTACGGTTTGCTCCAAAGTTACAAAAGACCAAAAAAATCCTATTTTCTATTCGTTGCGTATTACCTTTGAAAAATCCAAGGCATGCACTTCTTATAGCATTCCTCATCTTCTATCTGCAAAAAATACCAATTTGTAAAATTAAAATTATCTTGTATTTCTAGGTATTTAGGAATATCAGTGTTGCATTATATTTGCAATAAAGTATTTATAATCATCATCATAATCATTTTGAAAAATATAAAATTAGTTTAGGATACACTTATTTATTATAAATATAAAAATATTTTTCCAAAAAAATTATAGTGCAATTGGGCCTCTGATTTTAATTTTGAAAGATCATTAATATAGAGTTCAACATAGCCATTTCACCCACATTGCATTTGTTTTTGCACTGCATCATAAAACCAAACATACACATATTCTCAACCTGAAACCTATGTTTTAATTACCTATGTGATTGGGTTACCATGATAAATCATCCTCCTCGTAACCGACCTTGGGACTTACCTAAGTTAAGTAAACAGGCCCGCATTTTAACTCTAAATAATTATACGATTTTAAGTCATATTTTTTCTAGTGGCGATACAACAAATTGACAAAGTTAACTAAGGTAGAAAGAGGTTTTCTAATGCACTATCCCATGGATGAATGTAAGAGTAGAAGCCTTTTCTAGGTTATGCAAAAAGGGGTAAAGGCCTAATGAATGATAATGTAAACCCGGTAAGGGGATGGCATCTCCCTTCTTCATCTCGACGGGAAGGGGGTGTTGAATCCCTAACCCTTCTTCTCCCTTAACGGCAACTTCCCGATCTTCCATCTCCTTTAACCTACAATGTTCCAACCCCTGTAAAAATACCTTATGTACTCGGCTCCTCTCCCATAATCACCAACCACTACTGTTCTATATGTTGGGAAGGGGCATCACATGTAAGCTCATAATTGGCCACCTAGTTGAACTCATAGCACCATCCTCAAATCACAGCCACAGTCATCAACCACCATACAATCCTAGTTCAACAACCATCTTTGTCCCTCACCCCCTAGCTACCTTTCGCCATCATAGACACCACCTACATGACCCGAACATCAAGTTATCATCAAGATGAAGGATATGGTGAGATCCCTAAGTGCATCACGGAAGCGTGAGGATCACATCATATGCGATCGGGAGTGACTAGTCATACTAGTGTCTCGAAGTAGTGGAATTTAAAAAAATTTAATCTGATAAAACCACATGATCTAAGAACACTTCTCGGATCGTTTCATCTAAACCACAAACAAGTATTAAGGTTACCTCTTGAAGCGTGGTTGCGATCGAGCCTCTAAACAAAGAGACCAACTATCTCAAGTCCGATCTAATGGAGAAGATGCTTGTGAGCGTGTTGATGAAACACATGCTTCTCGCAATCCATGTTGATGATCCAAGTGACGAATCTTATGATCTCGTCACATGAGATCCGATGTCTTCTTCACGAGTGATACGCTCTGAAGGAGACGGAGATCCACGAGCAAATAATCCGGCAGCATAACGGCGACGTTACGGTGATGTGACTCTTCTAGGGATCCATGATGGATGACCACAATGAGAGAGGGAGAGAGAGAGGGTTGACGTGTAGAGAGAGAGAAAGGGAGAAAGGCTTATATTCTTATTATGTAGTTATTGTAAATTTAAGAGCAAGTGGTGTCTCTTCTTACATAGAATTTTGGGAGCCCATCGATCACAATCCATGGACTACACAAAATCAATGGATGAGATTGATTTGTGTTTCTTTCAATGATCATGATTTTGTTGTAAAAATACAAGAACACTCAATTTAATTTAATTTAATATGTATTGAATAATCATCAATATATAAATTAATTAAATAAAATTAGCGTAGGAGAATTAGGAAGGAGGCATGCCTCCCTTCCATTTAAGTGGGCAACACATCTTGAATTCCAATCAAGGTGGTTGTCCATCCTCCATAAAAGGAAGGAGGCACTCCTCTTCCTTTTTCATGAGATTTCATATCCCGTGAAAATCTCTATAATTTACAACAACTATTGTTGTAAATTTATTCATACAAATAATTCACAATTATTTTGTGAACATTACAATCATGCCATTGGAAACTTGTGAATCATATTCACAACCCAAAATAAAATGTAAATTGTATTTTCAATTAATCATCCAATATGAATCCAATTCACATCAATATTAATTAACAAATATAAGTCATAACAGACTCTCTCTCTAATATATTATAAATCATATTTATAATATATCTGATTAATATGTATAATACTATCCACATTATTCATATGCATGATAATTAAATCACATTTATTCATCTTGGATCTCTATTCTCATGTGCTCAAATAATGTGAATCACATTCACATTATTCACATCTTTGATAATTAAATCACATTTAATTTTCTCAGATAACTCATTATAATATGAATCAAATTCAGGTTATTCATGATAATTAAATCACATTTAATTATCAATTTTCTTAATGCTCGGATATATAATATCAACGATGAAATTATCCATGAACTCTTTTAAGGATAATGTGCTTTTTCCACGAATACTTGGAGATAAGGATATGGCAATTGTATTGTTCCATGAATAGTGACTTGGATATTGAGATCACATCCCAAATCCATATCTTGCGGACCTATCATATACAAATCTCTATTCATATGCAGAGGACTTGCATCAAGAGGTTGGTTAGATATCAGCCTTTAGATAGAGGATTGCATCTCCTTCTCAGGCTGGAGATCCTCTCTTAATAATTACTTGATGGTGCTAAATGAGTCCTCAATCTAATTCTTTAGATATTGATCCAAGCACTAGCCTCTATGATTCAATAATTGAATCAATAGTTATATGATCATTAAGATGGTCATAGTACATAACCTTAATTGTACTAAGGGACCTATTATGCAAATTAGGTATTCTTCATTTCAGATCAGAGAATGATATTTGCGATAATAATTATTGCATAATGGCCCACCATGGGCTCGCATGTCCAACACAAGCATAGAGGGAAACATCCCCTTCTGATGTTCTCTTCCACTCAGGTTTCCCCAATGCCTCATCATTGGACCATCAAGCTTCCCCCCTCATGGACTTACCTTAACCTCAGATTAATTGTGCCACTACCAATGTAAGTTCCCTACCAGCAGAGGGGTCCTTGCACCACCAAGAACCGCCACAAGAAGTGGTCTCTACCATCGCCTTCCAGCCACGACCTACATGGACCTTTTTACTGTTTTTTATTTTTATGATTTTTTACTTTCTTTTTAAGTTTCTTGGGTTGAATGAGCATCTCTTTCAGAAAAAAAACTCACCATAAGAAATCATGCATTCATCCTCTTCATTTTCAAAGTTGACGATTCCTACAAGGCCGAGGAATGGTTGATTGTTGGTGTTGATGGAGCCAAATAATCCTAAACACGCACTTTTATCATCACCACCACTATTCCTTGAGTTGCTGTAAGTAGCTTGGATGCCTTCTTCTTCCCTTTATTCTCATAGGATTGCTCTTATTTAACCAAGGGATGCTTCTCTTTTATATGTCCACGCTTCTTATATTTAAAGCACTTGGACTCTTCTTCTTAGTTATTGTTTCTCTCATTGGCAAACCCAACCTTCTTATTCTTGAGAAATTTCCTGATTGTTAAGTCATCATTATACTATCGTCATCTTCCTCTTGTTCGAATCATATTCGAGTCTTATAGTTGATTGGCATTGAAAGCCAACGTCTTATTCTTCCTCCTTTTTGTTTTCAAGTTTAGTTTTATATGTGATAATATTATCTAAAAAATCATCAAGGATCGTATCCCCGAAAACTAGAAAGTGAATATCTAACTAGAAAATGTGTCCAAGATTCTGAAATTGATTTACTATTGTGAGTCAGACTTTGTTGTTCTTAGTACACTCTAATGTTCATCTTGAACATCTCGTACTCTAGCGTATGTACAAGAAATCAAGATTCTTTGACATCTCATGTCTTCATGGCCAATTTGAAGACATTCCCAAATGTCATGGATTATCTTGAGATGAGATACCTGATCGAGTTTTGCTTCAGGGAGCGTAAATTTAATTCCGCTTGCTTCTTTTTTACATTTACGTACCTTTTATTTTTCTCTTAGATGAATCAAAGGCTTCTTAATCATATATCATATATCAAAATCATCTGACTACAGGAAGATCATCATTTTCATCTTCCATTATGAGCATTTTGTGTCGTTAAAAGTATGTTGGTCAGTGGTAGAGTTGACTTTTGTTCCTTGATCCACGGTTGGCCATTGCAATTAGGTCTATTACAATGCCATTGCACTCCATGACCTTATACCCAATGATATTTTATTGTTGGATCGGTATGGAACTCCATGACCTTATACCAAATGATATTTTATCATTGGATTGGTGTATTTTTCTCTTTTTTACATTTACGTACCTTTTATTTTTCTCTTAGATGAATCAAAGGCTTCTTAATCATATATCATATATCAAAATCATCTGACTACAGGAAGATCATCATTTTCATCTTCCATTATGAGCATTTTGTGTCGTTAAAAGTATGTTGGTCAGTGGTAGAGTTGACTTTTGTTCCTTGATCCACGGTTGGCCATTGCAATTAGGTCTATTACAATGCCATTGCACTCCATGACCTTATACCCAATGATATTTTATTGTTGGATCGGTATGGAACTCCATGACCTTATACCAAATGATATTTTATCATTGGATTGGTGTATTCATAGAAGTATATCAGAGTGGTCGATTAGCCCTTGAGTCAATAGATCAGAATAAACTAACAAAGCACATGCAATATTTTCCAATATCATATAAATACGAAAGCACAAATGGGCACAGTTATTTTTATGTCGAAACCTAATAAAGTAAAAAACCTCGACTAGAGTCATCCTAGCTCAACATTTCAACTGAATGAATCATTCGGTCCCATTTATTATACAAGCCACTTTCAGCAACGGGAGATACTACTTAGTTACACCTTACAGCATGAGAACCCATTAGTGTCAAATGTTCTCTTAAAAGTTGGAGAGGGGCACTAACGACTCATGCAAAAAAATAAACACAACGGGCATAATTATTTTTATGACAAAATCAGATTGAGTAAAAACCTTGATTAGAGTCGTCGTGACTCAAGATTTCAACCGAATGAATCATTTGGTCCTATTCATTATACAAGGCACTTTCAACAAGGGTAGATACTACTCGGTTACACCATACAACACTAGAAACCATTAGAGTCAGATTTTCTCTTACAAGTTGGAAGAGGGGCTCCCACAACTTGAGCATCCTATATAATAACATAAGAAATAAATTCAACGCCTTAAATATATGCAATGGAGTACGAGGTAAAATAAGATCTTACAAAGAATAAAAAACTTGAAAGCTCAAGTATGTAGAACACCTTCTTTCCTCATAGACAATGGTGTGAGAGCACGTGAGACACTCTTTCTTTAGAAAAAATTATGTTTTCAACTCTAAATAAATAATGCATTATAAAATTGAAAACCTCGTAAAAATAATAACATAATAATTCATTACATTTTATCAATATATCTATTGTAAAATAATATTATACCTATATATTAACTATTTCTTATCAATGTGATACTTTAGTTTCAACTCTAAGGAATTGTTTTCAGAATATCCCATTAAAAACGTAACAAAATTCGTATATTGAGAACGAAAAATAAAATAAAACTTTTAAAATATACAAATAAATAAATAAAATAAAATTCAAAATTAAAATTACCAACATACCTTGGATATATGAGTACGGAAATCACTTAAAATACAAAAAAAACATAAAAATCATCTTGAAACCCCATGTATTTTCCCTTATATTCCAAGAGTTCTACACCTATCTTGTTGCCTCATGAGTTCGATATTTATATTCTTATAAATTCACATATTTGGGATTATAACTTAAAATTTGTTTGAATAACCTGATTTTTTTATGTTGTAAGCTAGAGAGTTTGGCTTAAGTCAAAGCCTTGGGTTTTAACATTTTCACTTGATTCGAGATTTATTGGAGGTTATTATTCTTGTTTTGTTTACACTTTTTTTTTCAATATATGTGTTTCTACTAACTGTATTCTAGTTTTTACTAATTGTAATATAGGTCTACATCAATGCATGGCTTTCTCAAGAGCAGAGCAAGTGGGAAGTATAGATGTTGGTAGTAGCTAACAATTACATTAAACATGTTGGTTTAATGGGACTCAGGAATGTATGAGTCAAGAAAAAAAAATTAAATAAGTAACCTCACTATCGACATCTCCACACATTATATGAATAGTGGGAGTGTAAAGGCTTTGACCGTTGCGGTCAAGTGGGAGATGTAGAATGGGTCCAACAACCACATGATCAAGGACCGTCACCGGCCGTTCCGAAGCCGACTGTTGCGTCAAGACTGAGTCTTGCGGGGAATCCGTTTCCGTTGGGTGTGGTTGACAAGGGTGGATTGTGCGAGGGACATTCACGCCCTATAACTACATATTTCCTCCGGGAGGGGAAGACATATCTCGATCTCCCTCGCACTAGGGAGCCCTCTCCATCCCTATCTCTCTATCTCGTTCTCTCTCGCAGCCACAAGGAAAGGCTTACCTCGTCCATTCTCTTCAGTTGGCAATTTAACCTTGAGCAACTTGGCCGATGATCATTGACTTATAATGACTTAGGAACTTCTACTTATTTACATCAGTAGTTAAACTCATGGTCATTACCAATTCAATTTGTTATGGTTTTCAATATCTTAAGCATCCTTTCATGCATTAAAATATTTTTTTAAATATATGAGAGTTAAAAAGATCCCAAAAAATCACAAAATCAAAAAATATAATTTTTTTTATTTTCAAGTTTTGATCTTATAAAACTTTCTTAGACTAATTAAACAAACTTCTGGGTAATAGCTCCTCATGCTTGGCAATATGTATGGACATGTATTGCTGACATTCACATGATACATATAGGACATAGCTCAAATCCTTAGCATTATTTATATGATGCGCGTAAATATAGGTGATGCAGAGAGATTATGGACTTGATGACTGCCCATCTCCTCGCTAGAGAGAGGATATCCATAATTATGTTGGTATCCCATCTTGCTCGAGCCAGACTCTTATGGCTTTAGGTTGGTTACCATGCCCACTCCTGGCATTCACTGCGCAGAGGATCAGGTAGATTGAGTAGTTTATTTGACTTCGATAAGGCTATCTTCCCGTGAACTATTGACTTGGATGTGATTTTTACTCATTTTGTTGTTATTCGACTTCAGGTTCAATAGAGATATGAAGTGGAAACATTTAAGTAGGATAGACATGTTATGACATTTATTATATACATATTTATGACCCGATAAATTTGAGAATGTGGAATCATTATGCTCAACTAAGGATATCTTGATTATGTGTTATTTTAGGGTCACTAGAGAGAAGATAATACATGTTTGTACAAGATTATGGTGAACAACATTAAAATTGGAAAGATCTTGATTATTAATCGAACTCTTATCTTCTTCCTAATTTGTTTTCTAGGTTTTACACAACGATGGGTAAAAAGTCCCCCATTGGATCTTTGCAGCTTCCTTACCATGATTGTCATCCGCGTTCATCTATTCAAAATTGTCATTCACCGTTGTTTGAAACTAACCCAAACTAGATCAATTCCCTGTTTACTCTCTGTCGCGAGATTGAACTAAATCTCGAGATATCCTTCTTGATTTTGAGATTATTCCTTCTCCCTATTCTTCCACAAATTTGTTTCCACCTCTAGAATCAATGATCAACAAGGACTCACATATGGTCATGTTCAAAAGTTCATATGCATATTAGAAATATGTATGTACGAGGTCATGTTCTTCTAAAAAGTTATGATGCATCGATGGTATGGTTTCAAAACTCTTGTTGTATATTGCAAATGAGTTGTCATAATAATGATATCTTTTATGATTTTTGTGCATTTTTTGGAGTGCACTCCAATTCACAAACTCTAGTAGACCTTCACTTGTCCAGGAACTCCATCACTCCTCTAGCTATGAACATGTTGGGAATTGGACCATGCAAATTGGCGAGTGCTTGATGCAATTGTTCAAACATCACCACGACATAGGCGATAAGGTGTGTGGGTCATTCACCAAGGAAGCTTGACAAATGATCACACCTATTTCAATCCACAGACATGATTTGACGCCAACCACAACAAGTTCCTGAATAAGTTGAATAAGTTGAAGAGAGACTACAATGCTTTCAAGTACCCGATGAAGAAGAGTGATTGGAGATGGAATTTGGTTACAAATACCATCATCACATATTAAAAAGAGTGCTTGGGATACTATTCAATAAAATGTTAAATCGCTACTCTAATTAAGTTGTGTTGTAGCATGAGCAATTAAAGTTCAATCAGAACCATGTTTAATATGTTTCGGTGAAGAAAATGTGGCTTAATTTATTTTTGGATAAGTCTAGGACCAAACACGAGGACATGAGATATTAATCTATTCAACTAAGGGTTAAATATCTAGGTTATGTAATTAAGTGTAATCTAGGTTAACCTAAATGGATGTATTTTGTTTTTCTTTTCGGATGCAGTTAAAACATGTTGCTGCAAAATGAATTACAATGCAAATCACGCAACTACATTATGTAGATACAATTACACTCTAATATAAGAAACCTCTTGAATTCCATCTTAAGCATAGAAATCAATTAGTCTCCACTTAGTCTAAATTAATTACAACATTAAGATATCCAATCTTATTACTTCATCAATGCAACTTAACTGATGAGGCACCTATTTACTTCATGTTCATTTAGCAATCAATCATGAGAATAATGATATGAAATCACTAGGTCAATTGCCTAACTAAAATTTAAAATGTAAAAAGCTAACCAAGGCCTCTTTAATTACACAAAAATGAAGCTAGGGGAACTTAATGACAATTACATCAAGGTGAAAAAAACAACACACTTCTATGATTAATTAATGAATATCAACTAATCATTTCATAGATTAAAGCAAGCCATTAGAAATATCAATAAATGAGCTTTCAAATAAGATAAAAATTACTTGATTTGGATTTTAGATGATTAAGTTATTCAATAAACAATCCAAGGATTTTTCACAAAAAACTTAATTCAAAACACATAAACCTAATAAACATGTCCAAAAAAGAATAAAATATAAATATAAAGACCCAGAGGGGATTATCTTGCAAATTCCAAGTTTAGAGGGTGGAAATGTAATGTTGATGTTCCAAAGGGGATCGGTTGCAAAGGGGCTCGGTTGTAATTAAACCAGGTGGGCATGTACTTCATGCATGTTATTCAGGCTCGACTCGAGGCTCGGAGGTGAGACTGCTCAAGTCATGTGTCTGGATGTGGTTGCTTCGCTCGAGACATGGGCAATGTTGGAGGCTCGGAAAGATGGCTCGAGGCTGATTTGGGTCGTAGGATAGAATCCAAATGAGTCAATCCAATGACAATTGTATCTCTACTCCCTCGATGATCCTCCGTAGGTGGTGGCGTGAAGGTGGGGCTCCAACAAAGCGGATCCTCCTCCTCTGTGCTCCTCAAGACTTGTTGAAGGTCATAGAACCTTTGTGGTTGGTTAGAGAAGGTGATGGCGAGTTGGAGAAGTGACTCTCCTTCTTTTCTATGGAGGTGGGGCTTCATATTGTAGAGTCTCAACATTTCCGATCATTAACACTTCTAAGTACCTGCATGTCTTAAT
Organism: Ottelia alismoides; assembly: GCA_037367405.1. Taxonomy (NCBI): domain Eukaryota; kingdom Viridiplantae; phylum Streptophyta; class Magnoliopsida; order Alismatales; family Hydrocharitaceae; genus Ottelia; species Ottelia alismoides. Next base: position 401,921 of record JAZKJV010010732.1, on the reverse strand, counting down.
AGATATATCCAAAGCATAAGAAGGATCTGGGAGTGAAATGGATGGAATTGGGGGGAGGGATATCAGAGTGACAGGAAGGTGGATACTTAGATGGGTTGTTCACCTGAGCAAGGTGAAGAATGAATCGAGTCGAGGAGGATTATGGAGAAGGAGGAAGATGATGTCGAATTGTGAATGTGAATGGAGGATGTTCGACGATAGTGTAGGAGTTATCAAATGAGTATGAAAGTGTGGGTGTGTGCATAATTAAATGCGAGGAATCATAAAGGGGGGATACTGAGGATCTACCTAGGGAATCTAGAGCTTGAGAATGGTCTTTGCTCAAACATGCTTGCCAAGTGTAGAGCTCGAGCAACACCTGTTAGAGGGATGCGACTAACGTCACCACCTTCGGATCTCGTCGGAGTTACAATTTATGTCTTCGCTTTATCTCTCTCACTCTGTCTATCACATGTTGTAATGAGAGGCTTGGAGTGTTCCTCGCGCAAGGGCATATAGTGGCAAATGTCATCCACCACCGAGGTTTTGTTCAAGGATTATGTGGTTGGAGCGGTGGTTTTAACCACCGGTGGTTGACGTATGTGAAGAGGAGGATGAAGGAGGAGAAGTTGGCATGAGTGAGGGAGGAAAGAGCTCCAGGTTAGTACTAAAATCAAGATGACATGTGGAGACGAGAGGGAAAATGGGGGGAAGAATATTTGACGAAGAGTTGCAAAGCCTGAGGGCAATCATCTGGAGGTTGATGGCACACATGAGCCATTGGATCTAAAGATCCAACGGTCATGATGGAGGTGCGAAGGGGCTAACATCTAGAGAGAAGCGAGCATGGGGTGTTGAGGACCATCTGATCGACATATCAGACAGTCGAAAATAAATGTAGAAAAGAATAAAGGAGGTCACGTGGCATGCTCAAAGGAAGTCACATGGCCCAATGAAAAAATAGAGAAAAGTGAAAAATAAAGTAAAATAAAAATAAAATAATATAAAGTTAAAATGAAAAAGTGTTCAATATAAAAATTGTGTATTTTTTAAGAATTACAACTTTCCTATAGAATACAAATTAAAATACGTCATATATACATAGTAATATTTTGTAGGTATTTTTGTGAATATAAAAATACTTATTTTATTGTTTTGCTTGTTTTTGTATTTTTGAACAGATATAATATATTATTACAATATTACAATAATTTTTATGCCATTTCAAATACATGGAAAACATTGAAAGTAAAGGGAATATATAAACACATATATACAATAATTCAAGTCTTTATTATTTACATTAATCAGTATTAATTATTAAAAAGGTGTATAATGTTATATATTTAATTAATTATTTCATTAGTTGAATAAGCTAAGATTGAGGGTTGAACAATCAATATAATGTTGATAAATATGAGATTCATCACTATATATGACCGTGCACGTGACATAACTAACTCTACAATTTACACATGTACATTTACATTTGATGTTGCAGCTTGGTGAACCTGATTGGAAGTACAAGAAGAAGACCTTCCCCTACTTTAAGTTGGTGGATAGTATTGTTGGAGATTAAGGATGATGATTTATGGGCATGTTTTATCTTTCCTCGCAGCAAATGACACCCGGGTCCTTTGCAGGGTGACCCCTCTACATACCATGCTTTCAAATAGAAATGAAGGAATGTTGCTTGCACCCCTAACATCGATCCATCCTTGAATGCAAGGGAACGATGCGATTACCTCAATGAGGAGGAGGTGGCGTCATATAGAGTCGACGTGCCAATCTCTGAGGTCAAAGTGCTCCAAGGCCGATGCACTGACATCCACATCTGAGAAAATTGACGAGGACTTGTGGCACTTACTAAATAGATGCTCGATTTACAACAGATGGATCCAAATTAGAACATTGTCAAACTTCTGGGTGGTTAGAGTCACTCCTTCCATATTTAGAAACCCATGCCCAACTCACTCTTAAGGTTTGTTTGGTTGTCATGTTATCTTCAGTAATATGGTATATCTCCTACTCTATCCCCGCATTCGTGAGTTGGAATTAGTTGTATGAATCATACAATTTCTTTATTATAATATCTGTTAACAACATTGAAATAAAAAATAATATAAAACTATTGTAATCATTTTAAAAGTTGCTATAACACATAATTAATCACATCACATTACATTTATTATTCCAACCCTAACCAGTTCTTTCAACCATCCAAACAACTGCTATTTACAGAAGGATAATCCAACCCAACCCAACCCAGTTACCAAATAGACCTTTAGTATAAACGCTCGTTACAAATATGGACTTTACAATAAGAATGAAATGAGGATGCTCCTCGGGGAGCTAACTTGGCTCCTTCACCTTATTTTTCTCATTTTTTTACTTTTTGAAAAATGCTTCCGTGGATTTTCATCATTATATCCTTATATTATGTCATTCAAGATTCATGTGAAACAAAGAATCCTACGGCCTTCATCCAAATAAGGTTGATTTCAACAATTCTAAATCCGTTAAAAAATGATTGTCTAGATAGAGGACTTAGGAGCCTCTGTTTGGCATGGAACTTGAATGACATAATACATAGATATAGTACTGAATTTTCATGGGTTTATTTTTCACAAAAAAATAAAAAATAGAAAAAGTAGAACATAAGAGCCAAGTTAACTCCGGCAACACTATTTTACCCTTACAATAAAGCTATAAAATACACAAGAATATGAGCGCCTAGATGAGCGCGCATCTCAATAATGAAATTCATGATGGATACTTAAGTTTATTTATATTTAGTCTATTTTTAAGAATTATTTCGTAATTTTGTTCACTGTTTAGCTTGTATTGAATAAGAACATCCATTTCCTTCAACATCGCGAAGAATTAAAGAAAAAACTAGGATTCGCTGGATCCTTCTATTCTATGGCTTTCTTAGTTGTTTCCTTCAATTACTACCTGAGTTATATTTTCGTTGATGTAGAACTCTATGTTTTTTTAATATTCATGCATTGATAATGTATGACCGACCACTATTATTCCGTGAATGGAGAATTTTATGAAAACTACATGATATTCGATCGAGATGAACATTGAGTACTACAAACATTGAAGGAGTCAAAGTTGGACTTTCATAAGAAGAGGACGGTAGAAGATTACTCTCCATCAAAGCATTTCATAAAGTAAACGAGGCTATCCGATTCTGAAGGATCAAACTTAGAAGGCGTTCGGTTCGGAAATAAGCAGGAATAAAGATGTGAAATAAGAAAAATAATGGTCTATTCCTGTTTGACCGAAAAGAAAGGAATAATGATAATAAGGTCGAATAAGGGTAGACAAGGTGAAATAAAAATATGAATAAGGGTGAAATAAAGTGAAATAATAAGATGTGGATAGGAATAACCGCATTCTTTGAAATCGAGTCGGTTGGAGAATTAATCCCTTTATTCTAATGCTTATTCTCCAAATGAATAGGACCTTAAAGTTTACTGTTATGCGAAGAATGATTCATGAAGGTTGCCGACTTGGATGAACATCCAATTAAGCTTAGGAAGCTCCTGAAATTGGTCGTCTCGGGTTATCCAATAATATATTTGTTATCATAGTTGTACAATAATATATTTGTTATATTTACATATAACAAAATCGAACTGATATTATATAGTATCATATAGCAAAAACTGACAGGACAAATAATAACAAGAATTTCGCAATGATGAAAATCATTTCCTACAAAAATTGCGAATGCGATTTAGAATGAGCAATCATTTGATGGCGAGGTTCGATTCATGGCGTTTCAGCAAGGATAAATTTTATATATAACACATTATTATTTTATATAACTTTGTAATAATATAAAATGCATTTTTATTTCATACTATACATTTTCCTATTTTTATATATAATTTATACATTGTTTTATATTATATATTTGACATTTTAGACCGTTACTTTAAAGTAAACGTGAAATCATTATGCAGATGTTACGATAATAACAAGTATAGCTTAACATTCATAATGATGACCAACATGTTGACATGAACATGCAGAGCAAAAATTGATTGGAATGAACAACCACTTTCATGGCGAGGTTTGCCCACCCCAATTACATCATGATGCAATGGCGAATTGTGCAAAGGAATTAGCTAAGTGATATGGCTTGATATCATTTTAATTAATTATTTATTGGAAATTGTATTTATATTGGCATTCAACGATGAAGGAGAGACTACAATAGACAATGTCACTGTCAGGGACCTGCATTGCTTGCTTCCAAGGATGACCGTAGATTCAACACATTCGAGGATCGATGCTATCACATTAATTTTCCCACAATAATCAATCTTTCCATTTCTGTTCTCACTTAACATTTTACGCCAATAATTGCATATTATAGAAGCCCTATTGTAGATGTAATGTGAGAGCATCCTCACTCGGTCCAACTATTAGCGACTAGGGCTGCTAATCGAACCGAACTGTAACGAACGGATTTATGTTCGAGTTCGTTTCGATAAGGAAGTTCGATAGTTCGAATTCGAGTTCGGTTGGATAAATATTCGATAGGATATATTCGAGTCCGAGTTCGTTTAGAAAATGAACTTTCGAGTTCGGTTCGATAATAGTTCATTAACAATTTAACTTAACTAAAAGTTATTTATATGAACAAGTTCGAAATTGGAGTTCGATAACAAGGTATGATAAGCAGTAAAAATAAGAATTTATTCAAATTAAAGTGGTACAAAGTCCAATAAATACCACAATTTCGTTAACCTTGAAATTTTATCAAGTGTATAAATACTAAGTTACACATAAAAATACACACACATATATACATATATCGAACTCGGACTTTTATCGAACGAACATATGTTATGTCCATGTTCGATTCGTTAAGCTATCGAACTAAAACTTGAAGTTCACGTCCAGTTCGTTTAGAAACGAACAAACATTTTTCGAACTATTATCGAACGAACTCTAACCGATCCGAACATGTTCATTTCGATTAGTAGCCCTATTCACGACATGTTGGTAGAGAAGATATTTATTGAAGGCGTCTTAAATATCTTGGAAAATTAAGAGCGTCATACATGAGGACATTTGGAAGAGAGAGAACACTGGTTGCTAGAAAAAATATCAAATAATCACCTCACCCGTGGCGGACCCAGGATTATGGACTAGGTAGGCCACCAAATAATAAAATGATTACAATACTAAAGAAATTATTTTAAAATCCATATGCATATAGATATATAAAGAAATGGTTTACATATAAAGCAAATTTTGGAAATCCACACGTGTACTTTAAGTTGTCCTCATCTAGTTTTTCTTGTTTTAAAACAAGTCACATTTTTTATTTCATGTATTTTGATTTCTCTTGTTCGGAGAATAGAAAACCACATGTCACGTAATATAATACATTACACATTGGTGGTGGGTTTAAGACCAACATGAGAAAATCCAACCAATCATTATATCCGCTAAGTATATTTCATTTTTTAATATTTATTTCTTTAATTAATAATAATTATGGATATGTATTGTTATCTTACTTAGTTCATAGGATCTATTCAAAAAGAAGAATGTCTATGCTTGGAGTGATATCAAGATACCTTGAAGTTAAATCAAAATTTATAACTTTCCAAAAAATATTAAAAAAGATACTAGTGTAATTTTCTAATAAAGTTTGCCTCAATTACTTTTCAAAGTGATCCTGCTTAAACATAATAAATTATCAAGGAGGAAAAATAAACATGGGGAGCCACCGAGCCGGACATGCGAAACAAGTTATTTTCATTTTAGAAATTTGATAACAATGAATAAATTCAAACTTAATCCACCTTATTGTATAGCAGCGATTTTGTTACATGCACTTTGGAGTGCATTATGTAGATTTGCGACAATGGGGAGTCGGACACGCAAGGGTCTTGGGAGACAAGTGATGAGTTCGCGAGCTGCAAATAGGACAGAGGCGCAGCATGTCCACAAGGGAGTTGGAGGTGCGATTCCGAGAGGTAGGCGGGGGCAATCGCATTCGAGAGGAATCAAGGTACAATGAGCCCGGGAGGGAGTCGAGGCATGACAAGACCGAGAGGAAGGTACGATTGTGATGCATCAGAGAGGAAGCCCGGGTGCGATAGCCCAACGAGGGAGTCAGAGTGCAACATGTTTGAGAGGAAGGTCAATGCATGATAAGTTCATGAGGGAATCAATTTGAACAACTGACGTGCGAAGAGGGATGCGGGATGGAGTCACAAAGGGCACAAAGAGTTGTTTTTATGATTTCAACGAGAGAGAGAGAGGGAGACATTCACGAAAAATCAATGGAGTATAAAAGAAACAATTCAAAGGTCTCAATAAATGAAGGGGAGACACATACCCCCATTCCCAAAGCATAGGTCTGCCCATGCACCTCACTCACCATATTCCAATTTGAACACACATCAAAGAATAAACCAGTTCAGAATAAGCATATAAAATAGAAGCCAGGATTGAATTGATGTCAACTCGATTATTAAGATATATAATACACGATTTCAAATATTTTGTCATAATTTCAATTTAAATATCCATTTTCTTTATTTTTCGGAGGATCAATGGCAACTACCTTCCTAATTCTAAAAAAACATACAAATATATTTGTTCAAAATCAAACAATTATATCTAACATAACTAACTTCTATCCGCTATCGTTCATTCCTTCTCCTCTAATGGCAAGGAGAATAACAAATAACTTTTCTCTCCAAGTCCTGTACTTATCCGTCGAACAAGGCATAGTTGTAATATTGACAATATAATATTTTATTAATATAATAGTTACGTTTATATTTATTCAAATCTCATCAATCATACTATATGTCATGGTAAATCATATCGCGATATATTGGTGATATATCAACGATATATCGGTATCGACAGGTGATCGATATATCGTTGATATGAATGATATTTCCTCGTCCAAAACCATTTGCTTCACAAAATCAGACCGATTAGGATGATATGACGTCGATATATCGTGTTGACAAGTAGTCGATATCGATACCAATATTACCTACCTTGCCATAGACTTGCTGCCATTTGTGTTAATGAGAAGGGATTTTTATATCCATAACCTTGAGTAATTTTGTAATAACATTCATAGCCCTGTATAATCAAGAACTACATGAGAATCCTGAGTAATGCTTAACTCTTACATGACATAACCCTATGTTATGTTCCGTTTAAAAAGACCAAAATGCCTATGATGTTCATTCTTATTTGCAAAACATGCCATCATCAGTTCTCCCTCCCCCACAGTCAAACCCCCTCCCCCTCGCCCTCTCCCCGATTTGGCTGACCACCTCTACACCCCCTCCCGCGTCGACGACGAGCTCTCCTCAAAGACCCCCCATGCCGATCTGCTCCCCCCATCGTCGAAGCCGAGTCTACACTGCCAGGCTCCCTCGTCCAAGCCCACGCGCCTCTGCTCTGCCCCTGCCAAGCGCGCCTCTGCTGCACCCCTATGAAGCTCCTTCATTGATGCCTCCTCGAATCGCAACTCCAGCGTCGATGACGAGCTCTCGTCGTTGATGCCTCCTCGTCCCCCCTCCCCGAGTTGCTCCCCCCCACCCCACCCTCAAGCCATCCCCCCCCCCCCCCCAACCCCGCGGTTCGAGCTGAAACCACCCCCTCCCCCGCGGTCGAACTCAAAGCCCCCACGCGGCCGAGCTCAAAGCCACTCCTCCCCTGCTCGCCCCACCCGCCGCCCGAGTTACTCTTTTCTTGCTCACCTCCCTGCAGCCGAGCTCAAAGCCCCTCCCGCAGCTACTCCCCTTGGTTGAAGCCCCTCCTCCTCCCTTGCTCGAATCCCCACCCAGCAGCAACACTCCCTTGTTCGAGTCCGTACCCCAACAGTTGTGTTTCTAACCGTTGGATTGAGGATGAGTTAGATTAACTCATTCATATGGTTGAGTTAAGATATTAAACTAACAGAGGATTATGATTGTGAAACGAAGTGATTATCCATGATTTTTTATGGAATTCACGACAATGTAGGATTACGAATGTTATTGCAAAATTACTTAGGATTATAGATATAAAAATCCCTAATGAGAAATAGAGGTAGTTGGTGGTTAAAGAAGTCGACAACTATCTTCCCGTGTAGTTCGATTTCGACAACTTTCTTCCCGTGTAGTTCGACTTCGATTCTTAAATCAGATTGGATCATGAGAAAAGGACTTTGGCAACACCTTACAGAGGTTAAGGCCTCCATTTCTTGCCCCTGGCTCGCCTTGGGTGACTTCAATGTTGTCCGGTACTCTAACGAAAGAATTGGTGGTCGACAGGCCGTCCGAGCTCCAATGGATGACTTCAATAACTGCCTATTGGATTGTGACTTGTCGGATTTGGAGGCTTCGGGCAACCAATGGTCGTGGAATAATGCTTCAGTGGGTTTGGGCCGCATTGCTGCCCGTCTGGACCGTGCTCTTGTTAACGTGGAATTCCTCCAATCTTTGCCCTCCGTGAAATTATGCTACCTTCCGCTCTCCCAATCCGATCACTCTCTCATGAAGGTCGTCATTTGCTCTACTCCAAGCAAGAGCACTCCCTTCCGCTTCTTTGACTACTGGACACTGCGGCCAGGGTATATAGAGGCCGTCAATGCGGGCTGGAGTATTGACGTGCATGGTAACCCGCTTTACACCATTGCCCGTAAATTGAAGAATGTTAAATATTCCCTCAGGAGATGGGCCTCTACGGAAGCTAATGCTTTGAACGATTCCAATTTCGCGAAAGCTTTTCTAGAGCGGCTCTCCATTTGCTTGGGAACCGACCCCCTCGATCCATATCTTGCCCAGCTGGAGGTTGACGTCAAAGGCCACATTAACCGCCTTGAAGAGGACCTGGAATCCTTATGGAAGCAAAAGAGCAGAGTTGATTGGTTAAACCTTGGCAATCGAAATACCCGATTCTTTCATCTTGCGGCTAAGGCGAGATGCGCAAGGAACTATATTTCTAATGTCCTTGACCCGCAGGGCCATGTTGTTGAGCATCATCTCCAGGTGGAAGAGGCCGCGTTGTCCCATTTCGCGGCCCTTCTGGCTCCCCCCACACCCTCTTCCAGGAGCATGGCGCTTCCCCCACCGAAACGCTGTCTTTCGGATCATGCAAGGGCTTGGCTGGTGAGGCCGTTTGATGATGATGAAATATGGCAAGCCTTATCTTCTATAGGCTCTTCTAAGGCGCCGGGCCCGGATGGCTTCAACTCTTTCTTCTTCAAGCATCATTGGGTGTTGCTAAAGGAGTCTATTAGAGCGGCAGTTAATTTCCTATTTAATGGGGGCGCCATGGTTAGGGAGGTGAATCATACCTTCCTCACGCTTATTCCTAAAGTTAATTCCCCTTCCACTATAGGGGACTACCGACCTATATCCGGATGCAATGTCATATACAAGATCTTCTCCAAGTTGTTGGCGTCCAGGCTCGCGGAGGTCCTTCCGTCCCTCATTTCCCCCAACCAATCGGCATTCCTTAAAGGTAGATCCATTAGCGACAATACTCTTCTTGCCAACGAGCTTCTACATGGGTTCGATAAGAGAACCTCACGAAACAAAGCTTGCTTAAAAATAGATCTCTCCAAAGCTTTTGACACTATTGGTCATGCCTTCATCCTTGATGCGCTAAAGGCCTTGGGCTTCTGTCAGACATGGGTCTCATGGATTGCTAACTGTATTGCCACGACCTCTTTCTCTGTTTTGATTAACGGCTCGCCGAGGGGTATGTTTAAGGGTACACAAGGTTTGCGGCAAGGGGATCCTCTTAGCCCCCTCCTTTTTACTATTGGCATGGAATTCCTTACGTCATTAACGGACATCGCTATGGCTAAAGGCAGGTTTTACCCTATGAAACATGGGCGAGGTCAAGCTCCCTCGCATCTTATATACGCAGATGACTTGCTTTTCTTTTGCAAAGGCTCCCTCCGCGCCCTCTCGGCGGTCAAGGATATCATGCTTAACTTCGAGGCAATTTCTGGACTCAAATTGAATCCAAAGAAAAGTAAAATCTTCAGACCGAGGTGGGCTGCCATGGATTTCGAGGCCAATCTTCGCTTGGGGTTGCTTCAACAATCTCTACCTACCACCTACTTGGGTCTCCCGCTGGCATCTAAAAATACTCGTAGTTGTGACTCGCGTGCTCTCGAGGATCGTATCAAAAGGCGCTTCGAAGGTTGGGCCTCTATCAGTTTATCTATGGCCGGTAGAGCTCAGTTAATTGCCTCTGTGATTAGGGGGATTTTCCTTTATTGGGCTGCAGGGATTTTCATCCCACTGTGGTAAAACGTTTGGATATGTTGTGTGCCCAATTCCTTTGGGGTCGTAATCGTCACGACATCTCCTGGCACAAAATTTGTCTTACTAGGCATGAAGGTGACATGGGTCTTAAGTCCCTTTACTCCCTGCAGGCCGCCATGACTGCTTCATGGGTATGGAGGTTCCTTTCGGCAAGCCACTCCATCTGGGCCGACTTCTTACGCTCCAAATACCTTAAGGATTGCTCGTTTTGGAGCGCCCAGGCCACGAGTACCGCATCAAAGGTTTGGCGTGTGATGCTTCGTAGCCGTGATACCTTACGCTCTACTATCTCCGGCGACTTCCCCAGCGCCACTTGGACATACCCCACCCGGGGCTTCTCCTTTGCCAAAGCCTTTGATCTTATGAGACCGAGGGGCGCACCGGTTCCTTGGTGCGCTGTTGTGTGGAACAGATCCATCCCTCCATCCTTCGCGTTCTCGCTTTACAGGGCTATTCTTGGTCGGCTGCCTACCTTGGACAGACTCACTCTTGTTGGCATCAACCTCTCTCCCACCTGTAGATTCTGTAACTTGGAGAATGAATCACACCATCACTTGTTCTTTCAGTGCTCGTTCTCCACCACAGTTTGGCTGGGATCTTGCTCTGCACTGTCCATTCCTGCTGCTGCTTCGTCTTTGCTGATGGATTTGGTGGCCTGGGCCCCTTCCCTACCTTCATCGCTAGCGCAATCGGCTTTTGCTGTCCTCCTTGCCACTGTGATATGGCACATCTGGCGGGAGAGAAACCGGCTTTGGAGCTCCTCATCTTGTCAAACGGCTGCTCGCACAATTGCAGATATAGTATGCACCTTCAACCAGATTAAGTTAATGGCTGGGAACTGAGTTTTGTCTACCTCATGTCCCCTTTATTGATAGTGAATCATTCTGGCTTAATCTGTATGCCTGAATCTTTTTGATTACACTTCTGATTATACCTTTTTTGTAAGTTCTGTTCTTGTATCACAGCTCATTTGTGAAATATAAGTTTTACGTTTACTTAGCAAAAAAAAAAATCAGATTGGATCATCGTACCAAGAACGGGAGCCGCGTACCATCCAAGTACCAAATACAAAGAAGTGTACCTCTGCTCTCTCTCTCTCCATCACTGTCAATCCATCATCCCATTTGAACAGTGTATTCTATTCCATTCTATTCTATGCCTTCCAAAAGTCCAACGGGCGTTTTGTGGGTGTGAAAAGGAAAGAGCCCTCTCCCGCGTATGAAATAGAACAGCGTGTGTCAGTAGTCCGCCCACAAACCACAACCACAAGGCCCTTTCCCTCCCTCTCCTCCTCCGTCAACGACCCCTCCCTTTCCCTTACCAACCGCGGGGATTATTGTTGGAGATCATAGGAACGGTGGTGGCGGTAGTTGGTCTTTGATTGGTGCTCTCTCTCTCCGATGGGGTGCTGCTTGAGCTCGAGGATCAAAGCCGACAGCAGCCCCTCCCGCTGCGCCTCCTTCGTTTCCGGTACTCATGGGCTGATCTGTACATTTCTGCTTCACTGGGTTCCACGATATGCTGTTTGGTTTCCTCTGTTCCTGTGGGATCTTTGGGTTTTCGAGGGGATTGTTGGTTTTGTTTTTAGGAGAATCGTTGGTATCGATTTTCGGGGTTTTTTGTGATTGTGCTGGCAGTTTTTCTTGTGAATTTCCATTTTGTTATAAGAAAATATTCTACTATGTGGTGATGGAGAAGTTGCTCGTTGAAGCTTTGGTTTTTTTTCATTCAGTGGCGGTTTCGTAAATCCGAGCTGTTTTCTTGACCCTTGCTTTGATGCCTCGTACATCAGGGGATCAAATCACGCCACTTAGTTATGCTTGTTGGGGGGGGGGGGGGATAAACTTGATTATGAAATGGGAGTCCCACTTAGCTATATTTTGATTTCTGCATGGGTGGGGGAAGCATGCTTGTGTAGATCTGACATGAGTTTCTCCGCTGGTGGAGTAGAAGAGTGAGACCTTTATGCCAGGACATGCTGTCCTTAAATCTGCTGCAACAAAAGTCATGAAGCACGAGAACACATGCATTGAGAATGAACACGTTTTCATCCCTTTTGGTTTTGGCACCTTTGGATTCTTAGCATCAGAAGCTGTTAAGCTTTTGAAGAGGGTCCAAAAAGTCATGAGCAGTAATGTTATGGCTCTTAAGTTTATGGATGTAGTATTTAGAAGAATCGATTTTGCAATTAAAAAAGGACTAGCGGTGCAACTTGTTGCTCGCTTGTCCCCTATTCCAATGTAATTTCAAAATTATCGAAGTTGATAAGAGGTTTGCACAGAGAACATTAGAGTTCTTGTAAACAATAACTGACATCAAGTGAATACAATTGATTTTGGTGCATGGCAATATATGTAAAATTTCATCAGAGATCTATTTGCCAACGAAAGAGTCAGTTGATCTGGTCTGGTCAGGGGCCTTAATTTCTAATTTAAGATTTCGGAGTTCTTTTGTCTAGCATCCGTTGGTGTAGGAAAATAGTCGAATGAATGAAGTGCTTGATTGAGCTCAAGATATCAACCCGAGGCTTTGCTTTTTGTGCACTCACTGGTGTTGGGGATATGGCCCGGTATCGTCTCCTCGAGACCTGGTATCGACCCGATTCCTAACAGCTGGCGGGGTGCGTGCTCCTGCAAATAGCATAAACGTATTCATGACTTCCAAGGCCATTCAAATACATCTCTTCAAGAGAATGATGATGGAATATTACATTGCATTCCCATCTCCATCAGCATCTGTCTGCAAATTCACCTAATAATGTGCTTAACTTTAGGGAGTATGTGCATAATTATAGGAGTCATCATAGATGGAGTTTTTCCCTCAGAAATTGTGAGATAACAATACAAGGGAAGTAGTTCTTAGTCAATATTATCTAGATAAAAAGGTTTCTTTTTTATGTTTAGAATGCATATCTATCAATTTAGATCAAGATGAAAAATTATCATTATCTTGAGGTCAGTTTGTTTTGAAGTAGATATTTATCTGCCCATCAGAAAGACAATTATTGGGGGAAGGAGGAAGATTCGATGTATAAGATGATATCATAAAAGAGAACTCCGCATTCTTTATTTTGAGATGTACAAAGTCAACGTTTACCTTTGTGTCATTGTTTATCTTGAGTTCAAGTGCAATGAATTCCTAAGGTGTCTTGGCATTTTTACAAGCTTATGCATATCATCACCGTTTCATAAGAGATGAGAAGTTTTAGTATTTTTCATATATGAGGTTACCAAGGATCCTCAAATGTTGCATAATTTTGATAGCAAATTTAGGGCATTGTATTTTCTTCTTGCTGCATGGTATGGCATTCCTATTAAAGTATGCTGAGTTTTATATGTGCGTAGTTTGACTTGGCTTACAAATTAGTCAATGTTATTTGGTGAAAATAAGACTAGAGACGGAATAAATGAGAAGCTCGAGATCCGAAGACATGCTTTGGAGACTAAAGGATTTTGTATATAAGTAGGGCTAAGATTGAATATATGTAGTGCATTTTTGGTGGAAGCAATGGTGAAGGAATCGATGTGAAGATTGATGATGATAAAATTCAGAAGAGAGATTCTTTTAGATACTTGGGATCTATTTTGCAACATGATGAGAAAATTTATGGAGATGCTACTAATAGAATAAATGCATGCTGGCTAAAGTAGAGAGAAGCCTCTATTGTTCTCTGTGATAATAAAATTCCTTTGAATATCAAAGGAAAGTTTTACAAAGCAGCCATGAGACCTGCTATGCTCTATGGATCTGAATGTTGTCATGTGAACCATAGAATGTGCAGAGAATGATTGTAGCAGAAATGAAAATACTAAGGTGGATGTGTGGACACATACGTAAAGATTGGATTCAGAATGATGTACCGCTTAAGGTGGTTTGACCATGTGCAAAGGAGCTCAGCTGATGCACTAGTTAAGAGACGCGAGTTCTGGGATGTTGTGCTGGCTAAGACAGAGCGATGAAGGCCCAAGAAGTGTTGGGATGATACTGTGTGAAGGGATCTTAGTTTTTTGTATTTAAGCCTGAGATTGGCCCTAGATAGATCTGAATGGAGGCAAAGAATCCATGTAGCCGACCTTACTTAATGTGAGAAAATGCTTTGTTGTTGTTGTTGACATGGTATGCCATTAGCCAACCCACTTAAAGTAGGAAAAGGTTTTGGTTTTTCTTTGTTGACATGCTGTCAATATCCGTAGGATATGCTAGTTGAAGTTATCGGATGTTCGAAATATGCTTGATCATGTACGACCATATGACATGTTTCCTTGTTACCTCAAGCTTGATTCATTTCCAACTAGATTAACTTGGTGCATTTCTTTTTATTTTAAAATGGGAAATTAACGTGGACCGAATTGTGGGACCAAAGGGCAAGAAGAGGCAAAAGGTGCACTACTCCGCATATTCTGCTACTTGAATTTAATTACAATATCCAAAGCGAAGTGCAGCAAGCCTCCTTGTTGCAGTATGTCTTCCAACCTTGTTCAGCACTTTAGGTGTTTGTTACATAGCTACTGATGGACTGACTAGTAGTTTAGGCCAGGTCCAGTTGAGGTGGCATAGTTGTCTATTGCTGTGCATGTGTATGTATGAGGGTTTTATGAGGCACACACCATTTCATTGATTTTATTTTTTTTCTTAAATGTTTTTTGAAATATCAACCTTGGTAGGTATGCGATAATATATTTTTTGAGTGTTGTACTCGGTTCTATTTTCTTCTCCTTATAAAATCCGCACCTTTGTCACCCTATCTACAAAGATTATACTTTGCAACTGAACCTTGGTAATCTATTTGTTTGTCGCTAGTTATCCATTATTTATTTTGTTTAAGGTTGGCATTCCCCCTTTCAGACGGTTATTTTCTTCTCTTATTGTTATTTCTCCAATATTTTTTGTGGCTAGTTCTCCATTATTTATTTGTTTAATGTTGATTAAAAGAGTTTTGAGAGCGTGCCAACCTTTGTTACTTTTGGTTTGTATGAGGAGATTGTGGTATGTGGGTAGATTCTGGACACTCCACACGTTAGTGTATATATCACCGACTTGGATTTTCCTATGGCTTGTGGAAAGCTTAGACAAGCAGATTGGGTCTTGCTAATGGAGTAGCTGGATAGTAAGTTGGATAGCTGGAAGGCTTCATTTTTATTGTGGAGCAGTCGCCTTGTGCTTCTTAAGGCAATCTTGTCTACCTTCCCCATGTTCTATTTCAACTTGCTTGCTGCTGGTTGGAGGGCAAGTTCATCTAAAATCCATAGTGCATATGTTTTTTTGGTTCATCACGTGGATGGAAAGTCATGGTATACCCATCGTAGATTGGACGTCAGTGATATGCTGTTGGAGGGTGATTTTAGGTTGCTAAGCTTACAGAGACTAACAATGCACTTTTGACAAAGTGGGTGCTAAGAATACAGGGGAAGAATAATGACATGCTCTGTTGGTTGGCGTGCAAACAATGTGACTTCCGATCTTTCCATTGAGGTAAACTTGCTCGTCATCAAACTTCTGGAAGGGAATCTGCTCTATCCCATCAGAGGTTGTGCTCATCTTACGGTTGGTGTCGGGTGGTGGTAGCTCTATTAAACTCTGGATTGGTGATTGGACTGAGGGTGAAGTCTCATGTGATAGGTTTCCAGGGCTTTTTACATTGGCAACCAACCAAGGCTTGTGTGTTCCGGAAGCTTGGTTTGATAAGTCATGGGCATGTACTTTTGGTTTTGGGTTCTCGAAGTAGAGGGTGTAGGTTTTTCATAGGTTGTTGTCGTTTCTTGACATGGTGGAGGTGCAATCTGATGGACATGACCAATGGATCCGGGTTGATGGGGATTTCCGGTCAAGAAGATGTAAGGCGTTCTCCATTCCTATGGTGTTTGATATCAACGTCTTCATGTAGGATTATAGGCTGGAGTTCTAAGGTTTCTTTGAGGTAATGATATTACTCTAGTCAAGAATGGTTAGTCTGATATCTAAAGCTCATAGAGATAAGATTTACATATGAATGATGTGGATTCCCCAAGGTGTTTGGATGTTCCTGAGGACATGGGTTACCTGCTAGGCTGCTATTTACTCGTGCCAACTTAAGAGGGTGTGGCATAGCTTGGGTGATTAGATTGACAAGTGCGGTAGGTTTCTTAGCATCTCTCATAGCCACATATTTTCTAACTGAAGCTTTTAGCAATTGTTTGGGCAGCATGGCTAACTTGTAATGGGATTGTGTTTCGTCGGGATAGTTTTCACAAGAAAAATGTAAATGAGCATGTTTAGACTCAGTCTTGTATGTGATAATTTATTTTATATTTAACAGTTTTTAACCTAGGTGTATCACCATTGGGGGTCCACCCTTTTTTGCTCCAAAAACAAAGTTGCAATGAAAGTATATCATTGACTTGTAGCAGGAAACTAGGATTAAGCTGTCCTCAATTCCTGCGATGCAAGATGACATTTTCATGGTAGAGACTTTCATCTTATTTAGGCACAACAATATCAGTCACTCTTGGGAAAAGTATTTTATACCACAAGGACCCTACCATATATTTTATTTTTCTCTTAGCAAGGTTATTCAGTTTATGGCCAAGCCTTTATTGGTACTGGGTAATGCTACCATAATTGTTCCCAGGTACCTCAAGTCATGCCTTGGGAAAGATCTTTTCTTTCAAAAGGATGCAAGCTCGGGGTTGCAGTCCATATAGATTCTGTCCATGCTGAATGCCTTTCTGATAGAAAGGCTACTATATATTTCTGTACTTGTGTGACTAGAAGCCTGGTTACTTAGAGGAGCAACAAACATATTGTAATTGCTCAATCTGGTGCATAATCGGAGTATAAGGCTATGAATTAACGTGGTTTTGAATTGATGTGGGTGTGTTTGGTCCTGACTCCTGAGCATCCTCTACTTCTGTGTCGATGGACAGATGGAGCTGAGATGTGCTTATAAAACTACTATGTTCCTAGCCAACAATCCAACCTTTCATGAAAGAACAAAACACACTCTTTATGGAAGAGGGAGACTCCTCACAAGAGCATATGGAATTGGAAAATTTGCATGCGGATAAAGATCTTTATGTGGTTGTTTTGAAGAGGGAGACTCCTCAAGGGTGGCAGACTTGCACAGCTGGTCCAAGCTGTTGATCCCACGTGTTCTCGATGTCGTATGGAGGTTGAGGAGGTAGATCACCTTTTGTTCAGATGTGGGAGCTCTGCGGAGGCATGGGGCCTATTTGGAAACTGGACAGTTTGCCATGTAGGTGTATCTGAATTCTGGGACTCTATTGGGAAAAACTGGCATGGTACAGATGGAGAATCGGAGTGCGTAGCTATGGTTTGGGTGATTCGGTTGGCAAGAAATGACGTGGTTTTCCATCAAGATAGTTTTTATGTTGAAAATGTCATAGCACACACTAGGGCATTAGTTGAGAGTTGGAAGTTGTGATAATGTTTCGATCAAATACCTGCTTACATGCGTGTAATTATTTTTTGGTTATTAATGGTGAATTTTTTGGGCACACACCTATAAGGTGGAGGTCCTTTTATCATAAAAAAACAAAAGAACAAAACATGCTGAAGTTGATTGTCATTATACACAAGAAATATACCTCTTGAAGTGGCAGACCTCTTTGTCAAAACTCTTTCAAGAAACCCAATTCAAGTAGTGCAGCTTGAATTTCATGCAAGGGTGATATCCTCTCTATTTAGAAAATTAGAAGAGGACTTGAGTTCTTAATGGGATCAAGTCATTCTTATTTCAATTTTCCCTTGTTAATTTTCTTTTCTCATCGATAAATGGTTGGATTTTTGAAAAGTTTTTTTCCAGAGTTTATTCTTTATTTACTTTCTTTCAAGAATATGTTTAGAGCGTTTCACTGTTAGAAACTGAACTCTGCAAGCTTCAGTTGCAAGCATCGTCAAGGTTGAAGGTTCTGAATTTTTACCAACGAGTTTCTGTTTTTGCATGATTTAGGTGAATAGAGGTTAAAAAGACACAAGGAGAAACTTTTGGATTTGGGGTGTATGTACTAGCCTCTAATATTTCCATCCCAATGAATTTACCGCAGCCATTTTTTTTCATTTTATACTCGTGTAACTTCACTGCATAAACTTCAGTGAGGTGGTAATGAGTTTATGGGTTTTTGGCAATTTTGCAAGCTACTATCTAAATGTGTCCTTGATTTAAAGTACTCATTTTTGCAGGCAGCAATACTAAATCTTCCATTGACGAGGTAGCTAAATCAGACAAGCTCTCTACACCCTCTTTTACCAGGAGGCTTAGAAATAGTGGTGATGCCTTGGAGTCATCTAACTTGAAGATATTTACTTTTAATGACCTTAAAGGCGCAACAAGGAATTTCAGGCCTGATAGTGTTTTGGGACAAGGTGGTTTTGGTTCTGTTTTCAAGGGGTGGATCGATGAACGTACTCTCACTGCAACAAAACCTGGAACAGGAATGACTATTGCAGTGAAAAAACTCAATCAAGATGGTCTCCAAGGGCACAGGGAGTGGCTGGTGAGCACCATCTAAATATTGATTTTCACAATTATATGGTGCATGAGTTTATATAATTTGAATTTACATAATATTTAATCAACAGGCAGAAGTTAACTATCTTAGTCAGTTGCATCATCCTAATCTTGTGAAGCTCATAGGATACAGCTTAGAAGATGAACACCGTCTCCTAGTCTACGAGTTTATGTCCAAAGGAAGCCTGGATAATCATCTCTTCAGGCGTAAGTTCTTGCCCTAATTATTGTTGATGTGAGCTATATTAAGTTCATGATATGTGCTATGTTACTAACCATTTCGTAGCTTATGCAGATTGACAAACCTTTTTTGAAATTCTACCAGACGCTCTGATTCAAGCTTGTTTCTTGGCATGTTTGTTATACAGGGGGGCACTTCCAACATCTATCTTGGAACCTTCGGATGAAAATTGCTCTTGGTGCTGCAAAAGGGCTTGCATTTCTCCACAGTCCTGAAATAAAAGTTATATATCGGGACTTGAAAACATCAAATGTTCTTCTAGATTCTGTATGCATTTCAGGCTTTAAGTTTGTATTAGTAACACTTAGATGTTGAGACCTGCTTCTGCAATGTGATACGGATATATATTTTTTTTAATGCAGAACTATGATGCAAAGCTTTCTGATTTTGGACTGGCAAAAGATGGCCCTAGTGAAAGTAAGAGCTATGTCTCAACTAGGGTCATGGGAACACATGGATATGCAGCTCCAGAGTATATTGCAACTGGCAAGTTTATTGCTTATGCTGTATTGTGGATTTGGATTTGATTTGCGTGCTAGCCAATTTTATATGATACTGTCTAATATTGTGCCAGATTAAACGAATAGAGTCTGGATACGTTCAAACTGTGTCTTATGACCTCATTCCAATTGTCTGTTGGTAGTGCTGTGTGTCTACCACCTCAAGGACTGAAGTTAAAGTCTTGGGTAGACACCTGTGCGTATTTCATCTTGTTTAAAAAAATGAAAAAAATTATGTGTTGGAGGAAATAAATTGCTTGATTATTCACATAGGAGAAGAGCCTTGGATAAATTGCATGAGAGGTACATAAAGAAAATAAAATAAAAATAACACCATATAGATACAACCATCTCAACACTCCCTCTCAAGTTGGAGCATATATGTCTATCATGCTTAGCTTGGAACGTCTTCGAAAATAGCCTCTAGTAAGTGCTTTGGTGAATATATCAGTGGTCTGATCTTTAGTAGAATCATGAGAGGTGGATATGAGACCCTTCTGGATCATGTTTCTGTCAAGGTCAAGCTACCGAATCTCGATTTCGATTTCGTTTCGAGACGGCGAAAAAATGAAACAATTTCGAAATTTCGACGAAATTTCGCTAATTTCGGCCAAAATCGGCCTAGATTTTTGAAGGAAGTGTATATATCGATATTTCGATTTCGGTTTCGGTAAGGTGTCGAAACCAAAAATTCGTTAAAATTTCGCGAAATTTGGTATGGTGGTTTCTGGTATAGTGCTAATCCACCTTATATGCTTTGTACGCTCATAGAATGCACGATTATTTGCAATAAAAGTGTTGCCTGATTGTCACGTAGAAGCTGCATAAGAAGAGGTACTTTAACTGCAAGATCAGTCAAAACCGACCTTACCCACATCATCTTTGTGCTTCCCTGAGTCATGGCCCTGTATTCAGACTCTGTACTAGATCTAGCAACCACTGTCTGCTTCTTACTTTTCCATGACACGAATGAGCTGCCAACAAAAATAGCGAAACCAAAAGTAGACTTCCTGTCCCTAGGGCATCATGCATAATCTACGTCTGCACATGTTGCCACATCAAAAGAAGTGTCTCTGCTGAATATAAGACCAGTGCCCGATGAAGACTTCAATTATCTCAAAATCATATAAACAACATCCATACGAACCTTCCTAGGTTGCTCAATGAACTGGCTCACCTTGCTCACCTTGCTCACAGCAAAAGATATATCTTTCCTGGTGATGGTAGCATATAGGAGCTTCCCAACCATCCCCATGTGTCTCCTTTTATCTATCTCCTCAGTGTTATCATCATATATCTCATACTTGGATCCGTAGTAGTAGTAGTAGTAGTAGGCTTGCAACCTGTCATACCTGTCTCTAGTATAAGATTAATAACAAACTTCCTCTTGGTCATCACAAGACCACACTGGTTCCTGACAAACTCTAATCCAAGGAAGTATCGAAGATTGCCAAGATCTTTGGTCACAAACTTCTGACCTAGGAACTCCTTGGCCGCTTGATTGCCATGCTCATCATCACTTGTGATAATAATATCATCAACATAGATGAGAATACCAACAATACCTCTCTGTGCCCTCTGAACAAAAGTGAGTGATCTGCAGTGGACCAAGCAAACCCTTGATGCTCTATCAACTCTTAAAGCTTGTGGTACCAAGCTCTCGGACTCTGCTTCTGGCCGTAAATCGTCTTGTGGAGCCTATACACCTTCCGAGACTCCCCCTCAGTAGCGAACCCTGGTAGCTGCTGCATATAAACCTTTTCCTATAGATCTTCATAAAGAAAAGCATTCTTTACATCAAGTTGGTAAAGAGGTCAGTCCCGTGAAACAATTGCTAGGAGAATGCGTAATGTCGAGTGTCTGGCCACTGGAGAGAAGGTATCCTGATAATCCACCCCGGTAAATCCATGTGCTACAAGCCTTACCTTGTAGCGATCCACACTGCCATCTGCCTGCTGGCCGCTGCTTCATCGTAAAGATCCATTTGCAGCCCACAACAGATGCAACTGGAGGGGCAAAAACAACACTCCATGTACCAAGATACCGCAAAGCGACTATCTCCTCCTCCATGACAAGTCGCCAACTGCTATCCTGTTAGGGGTGCTAATCGAATCGAATATACTCGAATCCACTTAGATTTAGATTCAATTCATTATAAAATTTTCGAATCCGAATTCGAACCGAATATTAAATGAATTTCTAATCTCAATTCAAATTCAATTCGTTTGGAGTTTCGAATATTCAAATTCAATTCATTTTATATCGAATTAAAATTTTATTTAATAATTTAACTAATAATAAAAATTTTATATTAATAATATTTAAAGTTTTAAAGAATTGAATAGACTTTGTGATACTAATTTGTGAAAAAATAATTGAGATAAATGAAAAATCTTTTAACATAAATGGTAAAATTCAATAGATAATATAAATTGCATTAAAGTACCTAAAATATGTTGTTCGTGTATGTCTGTTGCATTGCTCATTTGCTCTTTTTATATCTATGGTGAATTGAATATATAAAGAAAAATAATTATTGATATCTTGAGAAAACATTAATACTCTTTTTGTACCTGTGATGCAAATTCAATCAATGCATCTCCACCTTTCAAATGACACTCCATAAAGTTTCTCATTCTCTTTGATAAATGGTTCATAAATCATTGATATTTTCTTTCTATCAATCTTATTCATTATTTCAGGAATCGATTTTTCTATTTCTTCACCCTCTTCATCCACTTTTTCATTAATATCATCATCGTGTCCAATGACCCTCTCATGGTCACTATATTGAGAAGATGGTATGTTTGAATAAAACTTCTAAAAAAAAATGAAAACACATATACAAAACTATATTTTAAATTCCATATCAATATAGGAATACAAGATATAGATTAATAGATATACATGTCCAAATAATAACCAGAAGATTGTCTTCCACGTTTCTCTGAAGAATTCCCATATCCTCCCTCCCATTGTGACCTATCTCCGTGATATCTAAGAAAAAACGAATCACTAAATTCCATCAGAACCATAAAAGGTCGATATCAACTAACTTATGGAGTTGAATCCAACATCTAAGGTATATAAAAACCGGCAGATCGGACTGAGAGCTCAGTTGGTATGGCTCTGATTTTCAATTTTCTAATATGCAATATTTTTTCTATATCAAGCATGAACAATTCATACTTACCTCATTTCAATGCACTCATATGGGGGAATAGTTTGGCTTATTAAAGATTATGGTGATGTTTCCTTCTTGATAACCTACCCCCCTTGTAATTTTTATGAGAAATGGAATTTATTTGCAGCTATGATCTTTTGCATATTTAGCTATTCAGGCAAAGCTCAAAATCCATGAAATCTATTCATACCATAATTGTCTCTAAGATATTATTTGTATTCAAGTTCATGGTTGTCCTTATCATAAGATTCGGATATTATAATGGATGGGAGGATTAAGAGTGTGATTAAGGAAAAGATTGTTAGAAATTTGAAATATATGACCTCAGGATGATTTCTAAAAATTTAGTATGTGTTCATTTGCAGATGATGTATTTAGAATCACATAAATTATTTGGATAGAACTTAAAACTTAAGATTTTAAGGTAAAAAGGGGTGTGTGGTAATACCGACGACTGTGTGGGTGATGGAGAGATGCTGTCGACGTTGCTGAGTCTAGAATCGATGTTGTCGACGATGGAGGAGAGCGGGAGCTGGTGGTGGGGAGGTCTACTGGAAGGGTTGTGTTGTCAGTGGTGGAAGCGAGCAGGAGCAGGGACTGGAGACGACGACGTTGGATAGAACGAGCATGAGTTGGAGGCTAGAGTCGGTGGCATTGGAGAGAGAGAGAGCATGAGCGGGAGGCTAGAGCCAGCAACACTGGAGAGAGAGAGCAAGAGCGAGAGGTTGGAGCTGGCGGTATTGGAGAGTAGAAGCAAATGTTAGGCTTTTTTCTCATGAGTGATGAGGGGAGAGAGAGAATTTGGGGGAGTAAAGAGGGGGTATGGTGCATGCAATGAGCATCCTAAAATTGGGATGTTTAGAATAAGATGATGAAAAATTAACTTGTGTATCATGTGTGAGGATTTTACAAAATATATACTACATTTATTTACATATATATAATGCTTCATACAATATCATATATGTGTGTGTATCGAATTGAATCGAATTGTTATCGAACGAATCCAAGTGAATTCAAATTCGATTCATTTGAGAATCGAATCCAAAAGTTAAATTCAAATTCAGTTCATTTGATTTCGAATCGAACTTTTTTCGAATTTTTATCGAACGAATCCTAATCGAATTGAATGATTCAATTCAATTAGCAGCCCTATATCCTGTATGGCCTCCTGATATGTTCGTGGGATAGTAATAGATGACACACCCATAACAAACCTCCTGTACACCTCTGAAAGATGGTCCAAGAAAACATGTACATCTAGATGATACATAGCACATTTGCGATGTGGCTTCCTCTAGGCAATAGGTACATCGAGGTCATCAACCTCTCTGTTCTCTGGTATCGACTCCTCCTGTGTAGTATCCTGTGGATCAAGCATAACACTAGTACCATCAGTAGAAATAATGTGTTCACTACATACCTGGGTCTTCCTGTTAAAGAATAAGTCTGGAGGAGGAGATGGTCGCTTTGCAGTCTCGTGGTACATGGAGTGTTGTTCCTACCCCTCCAGGTGCATCTGTTGTGGGCTGCAAATGGATCATTACGGCGTAGCAGTGGGCAGATGGCGGTGTGGATCACTACAAGGCAAGGCTTGTAGCACGTGGATTCACCCAGACTTATGGGTAGATTATCAGGATACCTTCTTTCCAGTGGCCAGGTACTGACATTACGCATTCTCTTAGTAGTAGTTGTTTCACAGGACTAACCTCTTTACCAACTTGATGTGAAGAATGCGTTTCTTTATGAAGATCTACAGGAAGAGGTTTATATGCAACAACCATCGGGGTTTGCTGCTGAAGGGGAGTCTCAGAAGGTGTGTAGGCTCTACAAGGCGATTTACGGCCTGAAGCAGTTCGAGAACATGGTAGCAGAAGCTTTCAGAGTTGATAGGGTTTAGGGGTTTGCTCCTATGACAGTAAGAGGCTACTGTTAGAGTGGGCTGTCGCTGGAGAGAGGCTGCCGCATGAGGGACTATCGCAGGAGGCGGCGACGGTGGGGGAAGGGGAGTGTAGGGCTAAGGTTAGGGTTGGTGGGATACAGGAACCCCAATCTAGGACCGTTGTTCTAATACCATGTTGGATAAAATAAATTGCTTGATTATTCATGAGACCCAATTGCTCTCTTATATAGGAGAAAAACCCCGGGTAAATTGAATGAGAGGTACATAAATAAAATAAAATATGAAATAACACCAAAGAGATACAACTATCTCAACATTATGCAAATCAACTTTATTCCTTTTGAGTATTTTATTGGGTTAAAGGATCATGGATAAGGATCCGTTTGACCTGTAAATATATTATACAACTCATCTAACCTCTTTTCATTGTAAAATGAAGAGAAGGGACCCCAACCTCTTGACTAGGGATTCGTATAGTCCTATGGGTTTGTCATCGGAGGGTTTCCATATTAAAATTCTCATATGTTGTTTGGCAGTTGCTTTTCTACACTGTATCTGAGTTTGTGTGGTCGAGGGTTTTCTTCATTATGAAAAACGATCCAAGCATACAAACAACTACACGCAATCCATGAAGAGCACATGATTTACGTGGAAAAAACCCCACTGGGTGCGCATAAGGAGAGGTTTCACTACGATGAAAAATGTAGTATATGATACAGAAATGCTAGGAGTCGATGCTCTCTCGGAAGAAGAATCTCATATAACCCACTCCTTACTCTAAACACACACACACACACACACTGACAAATATAGGTGTACACGATAAACAGATCCTAATTGGATCCTAAAAATATGCATTCAGGCTGACCAAGATCCGTTTTATGAAATGTATTTGGATCATAGATGTGATGAGTCGTCAAGTCATATCTCAACATTTGTTGTAAAGGGTATCTCTGTGTGCAATACACATTGAGGGTATCCGTGTGGTCGATCGTTTTTGTGGGTGCGTTGTGACCTCGCACACATTCTCATCAACCATATGCTTGGTGACATGGGTGTATTTGCCTTCATTCTTGTGTGGGGCTCCATATTGCGGTCGTCATTTTTCACTTCCTTTGATTGATTGGTCTTTAACGACTAGTAATCGCTTTTATCCCCAATGAAAGTTGCTTCATTCATCACACATTGATCGATTGCACATTTACTTGATTCACGTTGAATTTGTTTGTGATCAGTTACTTCTGGTTCCTGTCATCGACTCATTGGTTATCTATGCCTCCTAGAAGCCTTAGTTCATTGTTTTATAGAGCACTCTTCTTAATTGGATAGGTCAATATTGGCTAATATTCATTGGCTCACCCGTCAATGTCCCTACCTTAGAGAGATTCATTGGCCACTTATACATTCTATAAGCTATGGTTTGTTTGATAGACTACTCTGCTTAAAATCAATTAATATTGGCTACAATTCACTGTCTATTCAGTAGTAATATGAAGTGATTACTCCTCGATGGTCAATCATTCCCTTCTCCTTGATCCATGAACTGTATGCCTTCTTGATTTGGCGTTACCACAACTAAAGATAAGGTTGACAGGGTTGACATTGGGTGTTAAGTGAAGGTGCACGATCGTCCTATTTAAATTACAACCTTAAATCAAATGAAATATCTCTCACATGGTCTATTGCTATGAACGTTGCCATTGTTGAGTGTGGTAGAGTTGAGTACATGACTGTGAAGAAACTTAAGCCAAAGGGAGGCAACAAGTCTTGGGATCGGTCATGTCTTGAGGACAACACATTAAGACTTGGTTGGTCAACCTTGTTTTTTTCGATATCTAGCTTCTTGTCATTCAGAAAAAGACTACTTGAGATATGTGGATGGTTCTCAAGAGCATATATGGCTAGAAGAAAGATGTTTCAGTGTATTAGTTAACTCATGATCTCTATTGACAAGGGGAGACACATGCATGTTGCTAGCTACTATAGTGCTTCAAGTTCAAATGGGAGGAAATTACTATTGGGAAGAATTCTCGAAGGGCGGTATGAGAAGAGTTTTAAGATTATAAAATAGAGAATCTGATCTTCATTTTCTTTAAAGGTTTAAATGGTAATTTTAAGAAATCCAGGAGTCATATTCTAAACTATTGGACTTACTCTAGTAGGGAAGTCTACTATCAAATTAAAGTTGAGGAACAACGAAGGTTTTTTATGATGACTTCAATGTTCAGGAAAGCAGCCGAGTAAACCGCATACTCGGTCGCATACTCATACTCGGTAGCCTTGCTCCGAGTATGGTGAAACGACTATGTATACAGGTTGACTTGCACATTCGGCCGAGTATACCCCCTATGCGACTGCCTACTCGTCTGCCTTTCTAATACACATTTTTTTATTTAACCTAAACCCAAATAACCCCACCCGCATAATAACGTAAAACCACATACACCACGCATAAAATTGTATACTCTCCCACATAAAATCACATACTCCCCGCATATTCTCCCGATAGAGGATATTAACATAATATTAAATGTTTATTTATATCGAACCGCACACTCTTTGCATACTCTCCTGCATACCGCATACCTATGCAGTGACCCCTCTGAGTGAATACCGCATACCATCTTCCTGAACATTGGATGACTTATCATGCTGGCAACATCAAGGAGATGAAGATCATTGAGCATTGTGTGTTCCTGCCTTGAAGAAGAATTAATTCTGGGAAATATGATAGAAGTGCACTCACTAGCAGAAAAGTGGTCATTGTGTTGATTTTCATTTGGAGTTTCATCGAAAAAGCATTGTATTAAATGAAGAGATGATAAATAAAATCACAAAGAAGTGTCTTGGGCGAGTATACCCCCTATGCGACTGCCTACTCGTCTGCCTTTCTAATACACATTTTTTTATTTAACCTAAACCCAAATAACCCCACCCGCATAATAACGTAAAATCACATACACCACGCATAAAATTGTATACTCTCCCACATAAAATCACATACTCCCCGCATATTCTCCCGATAGAGGATATTAACATAATATTAAATGTTTATTTATATCGAACCGCACACTCTTTGCATACTCTCCTGCATACCGCATACCTATGCAGTGACCCCTCTGACTGAATACCGCATACCATCTTCCTGAACATTGGATGACTTATCATGCTGGCAACATCAAGGAGATGAAGATCATTGAGCATTGTGTGTTCCTGCCTTGAAGAAGAATTAATTCTGGGAAATATGATAGAAGTGCACTCACTAGCAGAAAAGTGGTCATTGTGTTGATTTTTATTTGGAGTTTCATCGAAAAAGCATTGTATTAAATGAAGAGATGATAAATAAAATCACAAAGAAGTGTCTTGGGCGCAACGAAAGTGGAGTGTGGAAACACATTGATAAGTAAGCATTAAAACAACAACAACACAAAATTTACAAGGTTCACCTGTAGTTGAGCTATGTCTATGACAACGACAGCAAATCTCTCCCAATATGGTGGAAGAACTGTCATATAGAAGGATGATTTAAAACACTAACCCTTTGAGGTTTATATCTCCCATAATAAAAGTCTCTACATAGTACATATAGACGAATTCTCAAATATCTCTAAATAAGCAGATTTTCCAAATCTTCTTAAACAAGAAGATCTCCAAATCTCTCCCAGTGGGAAGAGCGTACGACTAGAAAACAATCTGAATCTAGGTGGATCCTTAATCCATTATGATATGGATGGATTCTCTAATCGAAATCTGAATGAATACTCTGTCTAATCAAAATCTTGAAGAATCTTCATATCAATTAGAATGTGCAAGGATCTCAAATTTATGATTCAAATCATATCAACAATCTCCACATTGAATTGACTCCTCAGATAGAAAAATAAAAAGTGCTAGATTCTACGGTCACATTTCCCTCCGTCGGGCTATTGCTAGCTATTGACATTGAGCAAGCACATACAATATTTGAACTTGCTTGTAGGAACTGCTTTGGTTAACATATGAACTGATTATCTGTTGTGTTGACCTTCTTTATCTTGTTCCTCGTCTTAGAATGAATGAAATGATACTTGATATCAATATTGTTGAGATAATTTTAAATTTTCATAGTTATGTATAGTTTCTTTCATTATATATTATGTAATTTGCCTAAAAAAGTTTCTCCTTTATATACGTGATCCCTAAGGCCTCATGAATAAACAATTCATTCGTCTCTTTCCATGCGTTATTAAAGCGGCAGTCCTAGACCTGAGTTCTCGTACCCCATCATCGAGGGGATGTTGTTGCGGTGCAACACCCTCACGAAAGCCACCTAGGCCTCGTAGGGCTTCCGTCGCCTCTACTCTAGCCCCCAAAGTGCTATTGCGGCATCACAACACCTTCGTAGGTGCTTCCAAGGGCTCGTTGGCTGCTGTTGTACCGCGAAGGCCCCCATGGCCTTCCTGAGCATCACCAAGTCCCCCGAGGCTCTTATGCATTGCTCAACATCACCACCAAAGATCCTTAGGGCCATCATGATCTCGTTCAACACATTTTCCATTATCCATGATCTTTTTTCGATCTGATTTTGATAGGAGAAAGGTGATTTCAGACTTCTAGATCATATCTCAGGCCCTCGCATGGATCCAAAGTGAAAGAGATGGTTGTATGAGTATATCTATGATTGTATAGACTCGCTCGGATCAACCTACTACCCCAATCGAGTTTCATTTCAGCCATTTTCTTCATAATATCAGAAAACAATGATGATGTCTTCTTGTCGTTCGGTGCCTTCAAGGGCCTGGCTCCCATCATCAAGATGGACGGGACCAACTATGAGTTGTGGTCCATGCAGTTCTTTATCCTTATGCAGTGTAATGACACAGAGCACATTCTTACACAGCCGGAGCTGATGGATAATATTGGGGAGAACATTTCATGCATATGCTTATTTAGCTCTCTAGGTATCTCATCACAGAGATTGCCAATGATATCATGAAACAACCCACCGCTAAGGCGATGTGGGATATCGTGACAGGCATATATGACCAAGCGAAGAATGAGGTCGAGATTCTTCAGTTGCAGTTCGACATCTTCACGACCAAGCAAAATGGTCGTCCTCTAGATAGTTTCTACTCTTTACTCATGGCATGCTCGAGAAGCTTCACAACTTCATGCCTGTGACTGCATCTACTGAGCAACAGATGGCGTACATGAATCCACGATGGTTAGAGTTTTTTTGGCTGCTCTAGAACCTGATTACGAGGCATCACACACCAGCTTTTTATCGGTGCAGCTATACCTCCCATGGAGGAGGCATACTGTCGTTTTAGAAGGATTATTATTCCACCCCTTGCCATCACACAGACCTCCTCAACGATGGCTGCATCTCATGGTAGGGGTGGTACTACTCAATTCAGACGGCAAGATCCATGTGGTAGAGGAGGTGGATGTCAATGTGGTCCATGCGCCTATTGCCGTTGTCCTAGTCCATTGTTGTAATATTTGACTGAATGGATCGAATATTTGTCTGAATATTCTTATTTTGTGGGTGAACGAATGGAATATTGCTATTTGGTCAATATTCAGTCCAATCCGAATATTCTTGAATATTCTCGACCGACTATTGCAACAAATTATTAGTTTTTTATTTTTTTAAAGGCTCTCATTTATCCTGGTATCACCACACATGTTAAAGCTCCATATTTGCAACATGTTAATTGATACTTTTATCTCAACCTCTTATTAATTGATGATCATATATGTATATATATATTTGACATAATTTTTTATTTTTAATATAATTTAAAAATTCGTAACTGAATAATTTCGAATATTCTTCTGAATACATAATATTCTTTATTCGGTGATTCCTCCACACTATCCTGGTCATTCATACGAGATATGCTATCCGAAGTATGGATATCCTACTTTTGCTTGTGATGCCAAGCAATCAGAGCCTCTTGACAGTTCGAGCCCTTCTACAGATTCATGACTAGATGATGTTGTCTCTTGTCTGAGGGAGATAATGACTCATACTACCGACACCACTATAGGTTCCTCAGATATTGCAGACTCTGCCAGAGCATCTTCAAGCTCCCAGGTATAGCCTATGCTCATACCATTTATAGCAGGGCATATGTGATAGAATGTATTATGGACTCTAGTGCTTCCGTCATCTGTGTGTAGGGATGAGCATGGGCCGGGTCAAGACCCGCTTGATTTTGTTTTGCTCAGCCCAAGCCCAAGCTCGGTCCAATTTTTATGGGCCGGGTTTGGGCCAGACCTGCCAACCAGCACAGACATGCCTCTTTCAGAATACAAGATACAAGAGGCCATGCAAATGTTAATAACATAATTAATAAGAGAACAAAATGAATGAAGATGTTCGAGAAGGGTGAAGAAACATGAATTATAAGCATTTTCAAGCATAAGAACCACTGAAGACAACTGACACAAAGCCCTAGACGGTCTTTTTTAGAGGAAAATGATATGCACCCATATCATTGCACACGTAGTGAAATTTATTGCTAATTGGGATACATAATTTTTTATAATAATCACATACATATTCCAAAACTGCAATAAGTTTGGATTTTATAGTGTCAATCTCCATGAAGTCAAACATGATAGATCAAAGTTTGTTAACAATATGTGCCCATCTCCAAGAAGCAAGATATTTTCAGGTTTCAGGTCCTGATAAATTACACCTACATCAATTTAAAATTATCAATATGTAATTGCCAGGATCTCATATTTAATGCAACTTACGAGTGAAAATTCTTTTTGAGGCATTCCGATGGAAGGGTTAGCGGAATTAGATATAGACGGATAAGAGTGAGCGTGACCAAACTCCATCTCACCCCCTTATTTCTCGGGTCTCCTTGCCAGTTGTAAACAGTGAAAAGAACAATCAAAGACCTCTAAATTTCTTCAACGGTTAAAAGGATCTGCTAGGATATCAATTTACAGAACACACAGACTTACTTTTATTTGAGAAGTAAAATGGTTGGTCTCCCAAATTGGGACCCACCGTAATATACATATATTTTATATATAAAAGAAAAAGAACCATGAGAGTTACAAAAAGTTACATGATCCAAGCTTCACATAACGCTCGACAATGCTCGACCACATTCTCATAGTAAACAGTATTCCCCCAAAGATTACATCATTTCTTGCATGCCAAATCGCCCACAAAAACATGAAAATAATGGTTGAGTTCTCTAGTCCTGGTCCATTCCACAATCTCAACTCCCTCCAAAAGCCTGAGCTGCCTTGCCCAACGAGCCATTGTATCCCTGCCATACACCAAACCTGGGTCGAACATGCGCATGAAAAAAAATAAGTGATCCAGATTTTCCGCCGCCTCCCCACATTTGTTGCATGTGTCGTCCACCGCCCCCAATATCCACCCCTTCGCTCCTCGGTGATAATTCTGCCTCGCCGAATTAGCCATAAAAAATCTTGATTTGGATCGGGATCTTGGATTTCAAAATCATATGCATGTCCGTGACCATCTCTTCCTCCTCCCCTCTACCTCCTCCACCAGACACTGATATGCCCTCTTGATTGAAAACCTGCCATCTCCCTGTGCAAAATGATCTCTTCCTTCCTCTGCCCCCTCTAACCGTGCAAGCTCAGAGTGCATCTCCATGAATTCGTTGACCCTCTTATCTGATAACTCCGAAGCAAAAGTTGGGGCCAAGTGCCCAAATTCCGTACTCATTGCACCGAAGCCTCCTTGTCCACAGCCAGCTGCAAGAACCTTGGATACCTCTCCCCCATTGCTCCACTCCCTGTCTAGTTGTCCCGGCAGAAATGAAATTCATTGCCATTGCCAAGGATAGGTTTCAACCTAGATGTCAGCTCTGGAACCACCTGCATGATGCCACTCCACAACGAAGACGGAAGGCGACCGACTTCAATCTCCAGAGACAGAGATCCTGTAAATTTTCACCATCAATATGCACACCAAGTCCTCCGTGTTGCCCCAGAGATGGACCATCCATTTGGCCATGAACACCTTGTTCATTTCCTCCATCCGCAAGACTCCTAGACCGCCCTTGTCCTTTGACGAAGAGACACTTCTCCAATCCACCAAATGCATACCCTTCCTACCCTACCTCCCATCGGACCAGGAAATCTCCTTATCAGCACCTCCATCTTCCTTTGCATCCCCACCGACAAAAACCTCGAGAAGCAAAAGAACACATGAATTGCTGACAAAACATGTTTAAGGAGAATCATCTTCCCTCCCCTCAACAAGGTCCTCGCCTTCCACCGCGCCAACTTCCCTCCCATCCTCTAAACAATCCCTTCCGGTCTCTCATCTCGTGGTTCCCAGCAACCAACAGAAGACCCATATACATGATCGATGATGAGGCTGGTGGGCACCCCATCGTTGCTGATGCACACTGCCCCTCCGATTCGGAAAAGCCCAAACGAAACCACTGCCAATTTACCCATATTTACTCTGAGCCTCGACAACACCCAAAAGATCTCCATTATACAAGATGCTCTTCGAATCTTATCCTCCTTCGCCCCTAAAAACATCATCGTGTCATCCGTGTATTGCAACAACTAAACGGATACATCTCCTCTTGTGTAGCTCGTGCACCACCCCCAACACCTGCCAGACTCATCATAACCGTTAAAGCATCAACAACAATGACGAACAACAACAACGCCAAAGGGTACCCTTGCCTAATCCCCCGCTGAGGTTGTAAGAAGCCCCCTTCCGATCTCTGTTCATCAGCATCGCATGAGAGCTCGTTGTAACACACCTCTTGATCCACACAATCCAGATGTCTGGGAACCCCCTTTTCTCCAGCGAAGCCCATAAGAATTGCCAATCCACGCACTCGTATGCCTTAGAGAAGTCAAATTTCCATAACACCCCTTTAGCTTTGTATCTTTTCCAATCAGTTGCCATCTCATAAGCCATCACCAAGCCGTCATCCATCTGCCTCCCGGGGATAAAAGCCATCTGCTCTGGCAAAATGATTCGGTGCAAGACTCCCCTCAATCTGTTCACGAGGATCTTGGAGATGATTAGGTAAATGGAGTTAGATAGCACGATCGAACTAAAGTCCTCCACCCTGTTTGGCACCTCCTTCTTCGGCAGTAAGACCATGAGCGCCTTGTTGTGCCTCTCGAACCCCTGATTGTCATCCATAAACTCTGGCAATACCTCCAACACATCACCCTTCACCACCTCCCAGAACTTCATGTAGAAGTAAATCAGGAATCCGTCAAGGCCTGAAGCCCCCTGCATATTCACTACTCGAGTGATGCATGCAATTCTCATCAAAAGTAACATTCCTGGTAACAATAATTCTATTCTCAAAAGGGGACCCTATTCTGTACCCCTTTACTCCTGCACCATAGCTTGTAAACACCCCTTTCGTTACCCTTGGTTCTAACATTCCCTCACTAACATGATAATATGCAACACAACCAAAGACTCTAAAGGAGAATAATCAACATGATTAGAAGACCATACCTCAATGGGTGTTTTGCAATCAATGGAAGATGCATGACTATGATTCACTAAGAAATAAGCTGTATTCATAGCTTCAGCTAAGAATGCTCTACCAAGATCAGAACTAGAGAGCATGAACCTTGCCCTCTCCAAAAGCGTCTTGTTCATTCTATCTGCAACTCCTTTCTGTTGTGGCGTATCTCTGATGATGAGGTGTCTTGCAACACCCTCTTCCTTGCAGAAATCATTGATTTCTAACGAATAAAACTCCATCCCATTATCTATATGAAGATGCTTCACCTTCTTAGAAGTCTAGTTCTCCATCAAGATCTTCCACTGCCTGAAGATTTGAAATGCTTTGCTCTTGTACATCAACATGTACACCCACACCACCCTAGAGTAATCGTCAATGATATATAGAAAATACCTGACACCTCCCAAAGATAGGACCCGTTAAGGGCCCCAATAATCAGTATGGATGTAATCGAGCGTCTCCTTCGTTATGTGGATAACTTTACTGAATTACTTCATGTGTTGTTTGCGAAATACACAATGTTCATAGAATTCCAACTTAGATCCCTTGAGATCCCCAATGAGCCCCTTCTGACTGAGGATAAGTCATTCTCATCTGACTAATGTGTCCTAGTCGCATATGCCACAATTCTGACTCTGATCTCATGGCTTGAGACATTACTACAATGGAACCTGTAACTGTAGACCTTTGCATGACGTATAGGGTCTTCTGCTTGTTGCCCTTGATGACAACCATCCTGCTTTTGGCAGCCTGCATGACTCCACCTTCAGTGTTGTACCTATATCCTTTATAGTCCAATACTACAAGGGATATCAAGTTCTTCCTCAGACCAGGAATATGGTGTACTTTTGTTACCGTCCTCGTGACTCCATCATGCATCTTTAGCTTTGCAGAGCCAATCCCTACAATCGTGCATGCTACATCATTCCCATGATGAAGTTTCCGCTATCTATCTTCTCATATTTGCAGGACCAATCTTTATTGGGAGTCATACGATAAGAACAACCTGAATCAACAATCTATGTGCTATCCGTCATCCTCCGATCCGCGACGGTGAGAACCAGATCATCTTCAGAATCTACGCCTCCACGAGCCACGACAACAACCGTGGCTTTCCCTTTCTTCTTTAGATAGTCCTTCTTTCAATGTCTAGGTTCCTTGCAATAATTGTAGATGTCTCTAGCATTGTGATTCTTTGACTTGGACTCGTTTTTTCCCTTATTTACATAGCCAGAACCAGCATGACTCTTTTCATGAGTCATAACCAAACCTGCAGCATTAGAGTCCTTCTTATAGGTAGCCATGCGTAGAAGTTCACGCGTATACAGACTCGTGCGAACTTCCTCTAGGGTTATCAATTTTTTCCCAGTGTCACTTATCATGTAAGATGGGTAAATGAATCCTTCCAAGATCTATTTACCCCATCCATTGTTTAGTCCCACATCTACCAGTGGTGGGACTTGGAGGATATGTGGAGGCTATATAAGAAGCCCCAGACCTCCTCTATTAGATGTGAAAGTGCAATGAAACATATGGCCCTTTGTGGCCTTCTCCCGTGGTTTCTTCCCGCTCCTTAGGGACTAGGGTTCCACGCAAAATCCAACATTCTTCATTCTTCTTTATCCTTTATTTATGATATGCTTCCACGTTCAAGTTTTCTAATATGGTATCTGAGCTATGTTATTTTTCTAACATGGTACCAAAGCGGGTTTGATTCTCGTGGGTTTACTTTATTATTTGTATGAGATGCAATTTTTGTTCTTGAAGATGTATTCTTTGAAGATTATTATCATGTATGGTTCAAGTTCGAGTTCTAGAGTTTCTTTTTCAAACTATAATCCTGCAAATATCTTGTTCACGTTCTGAAAATCGTCTGAGGTTCGAAAGCAAGTAGGGTTCCGATACGGATGGAACCTTAACGTTCATCGGCCGTAGATCCCTCACACCTCCCATGCGATTCCTCTAGGCGATTCCTCCAAAAGCAAGCGGCAATCGTGCCACACACCCTCTAAGCAATATTCAACAGTGTCCTCAGCGGCGATGTTGGTTATCAACTGGGAACCCTTGCGGAGGAGCAGCATCTGCTTGGCTCCAATATTCCCCCTTGCCGCAAGTCCCAGGTTCTGATCTGAGAAACCAATTTTTTTTAAAAAAAATCTCTGAACACCTTCCCAGCGGTTGCTGCTCCTCTCTCTCGTGATGTGGCACATAAACCTCTAGATCTCAGCGTGATTCCTCCTCTCTTCAACTCGTATAGGCAGTCTAAGCTCATGCAGCTCCTCCAGGCGGAGGTTCCTTCTCCAGCCACCGCAGATCTGACGCCTCTCCAACGAGAAAGAAGAGGGGCGATACCACACTGCTCCAGACGGAGCCCCTCCGGCGGAGAATCGCCTCCTTGATGACAACACGACTATCTTTCCTAAGCGGTGCACCTTCAACCTCGTGGTCTCGCGCTCTATCTTCATTTTCGACAAGCATCCTTGATCTAGGAGGAGCTCCATAGGAGGGAGGCGGCGCCATCGTTCTAGGCGCAAGAAACCCCTTTCAAGGGTTGATAAGTTTCCAGATCATGAAAACCGAAATAGGGTTCTGCTCTTTCATTGGGGACTTATTTAGGGCCGTGAGTTACCAAAAAAGGAGGGAGAATGCACATTTGGGTTGATACATATTTAGGCCACTTTGGCCGAGGGATTTTGTAAAAAAAATTGATTTAAGAAAAAATGAAAAGAAAAGCCGAAAAAATGGTGAGATCGGCTTATGCATCCATTCCTCCCCATTTTCTTATCCCAACTTTATTGTTTTCCGACCAGTATGGGAGAAATGAGAAGTATTGTGTAGAGTATGTTCCAAATTCAGATGTCCGATTCCAGACTAACCAGAATTTTCAAGCTCTACAGTTCAGTTTCAGACTCTATGGATTGGTTAAGAGTCCAAGTTTGAGACACTCCATATTGGACGACCTATTTTCATAGAGTTCTCCATAGTAAGACTCCTTTTCAGATGTACGCATGTTTGCCATATTTTATGTGGTCCCCATCTTTTATTTTGGTTAGAGTTTTCATATTTCCATATGGACTCAGAGTCTATGTCATGTGGGCTAGGGTTTTCATGTGTTTTCAAAGGGACTACAGAGTAGAGATCCCATTCTCTAAGCTAGTATGGGAGAGACTCAGTTCTCCGATGAGGAGACTTTTTCAGACTCCATTCTCCAGTGATCGTGGACTCTGACGAGGATGTCTCCATGACTTTTTCAGTTTGGTCCTTTCATAGATGGAGCAGTTGCACATGTTGTGGCGGGCCTAAGTTTTTCAGGTGGGACTCATTTTCAGTTGTAGTGAATATGATAGGCGCAGTACAGAGCGCATGCTCTCCGACAAGGAGATTTAGTTTGACTCACACTCCATCCCATTTGTTCCTCCATATTTGCACGGCATGAGAAGTAACGTCCTCGACATCAACCAGCAATTGTGTACGTTGAGTTGATGTTGTCTGTAGTATATTGTATTGTGAGTTGAGATTTTCTGTTTATACAAGCTGAGCATTGCATGCTCCAGCTTGAGGGGGAGTGTTAGAGCATGCGTCACTTATCATGTAAGATGGGT
This sequence comes from Ottelia alismoides, assembly GCA_037367405.1. Classification (NCBI taxonomy): domain Eukaryota; kingdom Viridiplantae; phylum Streptophyta; class Magnoliopsida; order Alismatales; family Hydrocharitaceae; genus Ottelia; species Ottelia alismoides. Next base: position 364,187 of record JAZKJV010010732.1, on the reverse strand, counting down.
AAATGGATCCTTCCAAGATTCATATTCCGCATCCATTGTTAGTCCCACATCTACCAATGGTAGGACTTGGATGGTATGTGGAGGCTATATAAGAAGCCCCAGACCTCATGTATCAGATGAGAAAGTGCAATGAAACATATGACCTTTTGAGACCTTCTCTCGTGGTTTCTTCCCGCTTCATAGGGAGTAAGGTTCCACGTAAAATCCCACGTTCTTCATTCTTCTTTATCCCTTATTTCAGACATGCTTTCGCATTCAAGTTTTCTAACATGGTATTGCAACTATGCTATTTTTCTAACATAAATGATTGAACAAAATTTTTATACGATAATAGAAAAGAAATCAACAAAATCAAGGCACCATCCTCATCTTCAATCTTAACATTTATGTTTCATAAATCCGCCAACAATGTATTTAAGTGATCTATATGTTCTTTAAGAGATGTACCTTCCTGCATGTAGAGAGAGAACATACGTTGCTTCAAAAGCAACTTGTTTGTCAGAGAGGTCGTCATATATAGACTTTCGACTCTCAACCACAGATCGACCACGGAATCCTCATCGGCATCGTCCACGATAATCTCGTCTGCCAAACACAACATGATCATCAAGTGCGCACTCTCTTCTTGCACCATCAACTCAGAGGGCTCGAGTGCCTTCACCGTCTCCTGATCCAACGACGCCCAAGTGCATTGCTGCTTTAGAAGGACACACATCTTGATCTGCCATAGACTAAATCCTTCTTCTCTATGAACTTCTCGATCTTCAGAATGTGCGAAGCCATCTTCTTGGATGATCCTGACAGAATTCGAAGCTCTGATAACCGTTTGTTACGGATTGCAGAAGCAAACACACATAAATATGATCAAACAAGCAAAACATGCACACGGATTTACAAGATTCACCCGTAACTGGGCTACGTGCTTGGACGACAACGATCGATTTTCACTATGCAGAGAAAGAAAAAATACCGAGGATGCAGAGTGCCCTAACCTTAAGGAGTTTATATAGTGCTCCCATACATACAGATCCATATACCTGAATATAAATAGAACCGCTTCTAAAAATTTTCTCCTGGGGCACTGCCCCCACAACCCTGTAGGGGGGTGCACACCTGCTCCCCCTAATCCCCCTTAGGCCTGCTGATCAGGCTGCGAGACACCCGTCTTGTTGGGGGTATGGTACTACACGAGGAGGTGCATACATGGTTCTTCAACCTCGATCAGATAGTTAGGATTTATGGCATATCAACACAACAAATGAGAATTAACCATGCCCCGAAGGGGTTTATATAGTATATCTTGTATAGATGGATTTGAAAACAAATACTATCTGAATGTAACACCCCAACCTAAATATATTCATACATCAGAAACTGACAAAATGTGAGAGTGGGTATATAAGTGGGGATTAGTCATTAACAACTTGGGTGAAAGCATTTTGGGCAGTTGTCAATATGTTTAATTGGACACCATCCCAACAAGTTGTCAGGACCAATTTTCCTCGATAACGGTCTGGTGACATAAGCCTAGGACGTTTACAAGTGATATCAGAGAAGATTCCCACTGATGGTGGAAAAGGCTACCGATGGGACCTAAGCTTGAAGTGTGCATCCACCACTATCATTGGGAATAAGTGATTAGGCATATCACCATGTGGATGTTGCGAATATAAGTAAGGGAGGTTATAACATCCCATTAAAAATAATCCTATATCAGAAACTCAAAATGTGAGATTGGGTTATAAGTGTGTGGGACTATTACTTGATAACTTGGATTTAAGCATTTTGGGTAGTTATCAACCAGTTCAATCGGGCCAACAAGTTGTCGTGACCAATTTTCATCGATTACAATTCGGGACCTAAACCAAAACATTACAATAAATCCCAAGACAAACATGATCCAAATTCCAAAGCAAAGATGATCCAAATCCAGAGCAAACATAGCTGGGTATTGATGGAAAATATCAACATCGAACAACCACACAAATCTTAAGCTTTCTTTTTAATAAGTAAACGAAACCTCTTCGAAGCACCATACCCTCGATCTGAATTGGCTCTTGTACCACATGGGAAAATACACAACCACAAAATAATCATCCAAGGCAAACAATTTACATTGAAAACACTGTTCTATGAGACGGAAATGGTTACCTAACAACTCATGGGAGGCTAGATTTTTTTGGTTACCTAACAACTCTCATGGGAGGCTAGATTTTTCTCTCGTTTGTTAAACAATGAGGGGGCGGCGGGTGGGGGGGGGGGGGGGGGTATGTTATTTCGTATGGGAGTGGAGAGGGTGCTCTCTAAGTGGGGATTTTTTTAACATATTTCGTATCACTGGCTAAGCCAAGCCATAAGCGGGGATGGAGTGGGAACCATACTAAGCTAGGATGGTGTCAGAAGTACCAATGACTTGAGTCCCCCTCTGCCTTGAAGTTGAGAAGCGAGGGTTAACCCGATAACATGACTTAATATTGCTAAAAACGATGGAATGAGTTATATATATAGAACCAAGGGGTTAAATTCTCACCGACGACTCAACCAAATATAATTTTATACAGAAGTGAAAATATTGTTGTGGTCTTATCTACATTCCTTTTGCATGAAGTGCATAGATACCTATTCCTCTTTGTGCATGCGCCAACAAACATTTCCCTCGGGTGGAGATTCAGTAGAATTTTTCAGGAAATGATTTTTTAGTTTTCTTAGTGGAATACCTCTCCACCAGCATCATTTCTTTTAATAAAGGGGTTCCAAGAGATTCCTTGTTTGTTTCTTGATTCTATCTTTATAATTTGATCATTGGGTTTCATACATAATTATGCATGGGGCCATGTGAAATGCCATTGGTACCATCTACAATCTGGAGATAATTTTTACTGAAAGCATACTTTCTCTTCAAAGTATAATCCACTTGCAGGCGGCTTCTAGTGTATTTTCTTTTTCTTCACATCTTAAAGAGAATCTTGGTTCTGTTCCATCCTCTGACCGGCGCCTTATCTGTTCATTTCATAGGTCATCTGAACACAAAGAGCGATGTGTACAGCTTCGGTGTGGTTCTTCTTGAATTGCTTTCTGGCAAACGAGCAATTGATACCAATCGTCCTCCTGGACAGCATCTTCTAGTTGAGTGGGCAAAGCCTCAACTGTCAAACAAGCGCAAGGTCCTCCATGTGTTTGACACACGGATTGAAGGGCAATACTCGATAAGTGAAGCTTATAAAGCAGCTGCTCTAACGCTCAGTTGTCTTTCCCTTGAGCCTAAACATAGACCAAGAATGGGGGAAGTGGTGAGCGCATTGGAGCAGCTTCAAAATGACAGACAAGCCAGAAGAGCTACGCAGACTGAACAAGTTCAAGCCGGTCGCATCGCTGACCGCAGGGGTCAGAAACCGAAGCGAAGCCTGGCAGATGTCATGAGAAATTGAAACTCTGCTTAGCTTTGATCTTCGGCTTCCTGTGTGTATCTTGGGCCGGTATGAATGATGAAAAAGACGTTTTTCGTATGCACATCCTCCAAAGACATGTATATTTGCGCATCGTTTGTAAAATCACATTTTGGTGAAAATCTTTATTGGTTCTAGCAGCGGCAGCCACACAATTACTTCAGTTTGCAAATCACATGTAATGCTGACGAAGCGAGCCAAAGTTCAGGTAGGGAGGGGAGGTCCTTCTTGGTCATTTTCTAACTTGTGCATAGGGTTTCTGAAAATTTATCATTAGGCTTATGACTACTCTTGGCAAAAAAAGAATCTATGATGTGCTTGAAAACTTGCTGACTTTTCTAGTTTGTGAATTCCATTTCCAAGCAAGTTCATCAAAATAAATGCCTCAATGATGACTATTTAAATTAACGGTTTATAATGTGTCCATGATGTTTTGTATATAGTAAACCTATTGTCATTGCATGTGGAAGTTTAATTGGCTTGTATTGGGAAGCTAATTAGTTGGGGTAAGTTTGGAATTTCCAATTAGAAACAAGGGGGGTTTGGGTGTGGTTCTTAGTACCACATGAAGTGGTTCTAAAAACTTTTCGCTCTCCAAGCTCTTGTAACAATAGTAGAGAGAGAAACGGAGGATTACACACATGCTCCCTCTGCTTCGCTCGAGCTTTGAAGAGTTAATTTGGATCTCAAAACTTTTACTGTAGGTTCATTAAACGGGTTGGATAAATTTGTAATCCAAATGTTGGGGATTTCAATAAATCTGGGTGCTCCATACTCCAACCATTTCGACTCATGTTCTCGTTCTCTGCTCATCCTCGTTCTCATTCTCCATTCTTCCCACCTAGAGTTCTCTCTTCTCTCGGTTGCTGTCCATGTTCTTTGAGACGGGGTATTAAAAATCAAAATGTTTGCTGAACCAGCAAGTCTTGGTTTGGTCTAATCGAGTTGGATCATTGGTTCAAGCCAGTTTGCATTTTGGATTGTTGGTTCAAGCAAACCAGACTAGCAATGATGTTAGCTAGCAACATCATTCCTATTGACTCGAAAAAAATCGTTGTAGGCTTAATTTACCGGTTGGATCAGTCGAACTGATTTTCTGAACAGGAGAAACCAGATTCATACATACATGTGTATATGTTAGTAAACTAATAGTTCAAAGGTTAATAAATAGGAATGCTAACAAAGTAAACATGACAACAAATAGTAATTTAGTGCAATAGTAATTAATAATGAAAATCGTAGTTTAGATCATTATATGACACGTGACTGATCTGTCATTCTCACTGAGTAAACTGAACCATATCAAATTCTATGGCATATTATTTGTCCAAAGTCCAACCACATGTAGGTTGGACAGGCTGGACACATGGATGCACATTCAACCATGTATATATCAAGATGATATTAAAAGTCCTTGTATTTTTATGCATTTCGTGAATGAATATTAGAATTATGATTCAAACTAATTTTCTGTCTTATCTGATGATAGTCAAAATCTACTATAATCTTATAATTCCAAACACTAGTTTAATAATTTTGTTATGCCAAGTTGCTAATGGTCCATTACTAATAGGCAAGAATCCAAAACCAGTTCAATTCGGGTCAACACGGTATGGTCCAATTAATCCGACCACTGATCAGACCTGGTATATTATTATTTATTATCATTTTTTAAAATACTCACATGAAACTAGTCGAACTGACTGGGTTGGGCCAGTACATGGTCCTACCACTACAGTTTTTCAAGCCATGCTTTGATGGCGATCGTGTTGCCGTCATATCCTGAGAATATATCATCAGACACCCTACACACCAGTATTGTAGGGGGCGAAATCTTATATAAGGACAGTCCGATAATGGATATTTCGGTGATCTCTTATTCAATCTATTTTGTTGTGTGTTTGCTACATTTATTTTATTTTATTCTGTTTCTCCATCCAGATCTTGCCTTGGTCTATTGTATCTAGTTACTAATAATCGGTTCCTATTGATCTCTGTAATTGGATTCTGATTTGTAAATGGTTTATTTTATTCTCGGTTTAATCTTGAAATTGGTCTTGCAAATCCCTAAAATTACTGTATTTATATTTCTTTCTGTTTACAGCAGAGTTAAAGCAAAGGCTTACAATGGCACGAATATAATTTGAGTATGTTGTTCATCCACACTGACGGAAGGATAAATTTAATAATGAATGGTGCAACTGAGGATATGGTATAGGAGCCCTTGTCAAAAGTTTGCATTTTGAATATGAATATCTATATATTCATCGAAATCCGACCGAAGTTGGAAATTCGTTAACGTGGGCGTGCCATTATAATTTTGGACAACGGGAGAATCCAGTCTGTTCAGGAAGAATCGCAGCATGTCTATTTCCATGGTTATTTACACAAATCCACCAGCTACGTAGAAAGTATAACATCAAAGTTTACAGCCTAATAGAAGAAGATATTTACCTTCGTCGGAAAATCTCGATTATCTGTAACAAAGTTGTTGGTTTTGAGAGGGTAACGCAACTGCATTGGAAACAGTCTCGAGAGACGAGCCAAAATAAATGGACTTGTGCGAGGCTAAGGCTTCGTTTGGTAGCAGGGTTGGGTTATACGGCTGTACCTCTTCTTCCAACCCTTCAAACCATCCTCGCAGTTTACTATTCACAGGGGTACCCCAACCCAACTCAACCCAACAACCAAATGGACCCTAAAAAATGATCCTACTGATTTCAGCCATTATGAAAATATCCAGAACCACCGTATTCGTCTCAGAGCGAGGGAGATGTTTTTTTTAAGTAGTTCTGTAATAACTTATGATCAAATGAGTACAACCACAACAACGTCTTTTCCCGCATTAAGTACGGTCAGCTACATGGATTCTTTATCTCCATTTAGATCTATTTTTGGATCATTCGCGAGCTTATATCCAGAAAACTAAGATCCTTTCGGATAGTCTTATTCCAACACTCATTGAGTCTTCCTCACCCTCTCTTAACCAACTCAACATCTCAAAACTCGCATCTCCTGACGGGTGCACCAGCCGACCTTCTTTGCAAAAAGGCCAAACCATCATCTTACGAGGTTTTCTATCATCTCATCTTCTACTGGCAACACCAACTTTTTTTCTGATCGCATTATTCTGAATCTGATCTTTACGTATGTGACCACACATCCACATTAACATTTTCATTTCTGATATTGTCATTCTCTATACATGTCTATGTTTCACATGACAAAACTCAGATCCATAGAACATAGCAAGTCTCATTGCTGCTTTGTAAAACTTTCATTTCATTTTCAAAAGAATATTTTTAGAATATTTTTATCACATAGAACAATACATGCTCCTTTCCATATTAGCCAATCTGCATTTATTTTATGAGTAACATATCCACTGATTTCCCAATCATGTTGCAAAATAGATCCAAAGTAGAGAATCTTTCTTCTGAATTTTAGCGTCACCAATCTTCACCTTGATTCCTTCATCATTACTTCCATCAAATGAACACTATACATATTCAGTCTTAGACATACTTATATGAAATTCATTAGTCTCTAATGTATGTCTTCAAATCTCAAGCTTCTCAAAGTGCATTTAATCCATCTCTAGACTCATCAATCAACACATTATTAGCGAATAACATATATTAAGGTATCTCATCTTGAATCACTAATCAATTCGTACATAATCAAAGTGAAAAGGAATGGATTCAAAATTGAACCTTAATGCTAACCAATGCTGATGTCAAAATAGCCAGTCTTCTCAGATTGGATCCTTACATAAGATGAAAGCCCATCATACATATCCTTTATAAGGTTAATGTATTGGACATGTACTTGTCTCTTCTCCAAAACTCTATGCAATACCTTTCTTTGTACAGAATCATAAATCTTCTTCAAATCAAACGATTAAGTAAAAATATTCAAAAAGTTAGAAAGGGTACCTTCAAAATTTCTAATAGCAAATGTTTCGCAAAATTTCTAATAGCTAAAAGATGCTAATTGGAGTAAGTTTCTTTTAAAGGGTTTGTAAGATAGTTATGTTTTCGTGTAACGGGTGATTGGATAGTTAAAGTAAATGTGATTAAATATAATATTATTTATTTGTTATGCTAATTATATTTATGATTATAATATATTTTTTACGTTGACTTTATGATTTAAATGTCTTTAGAAATATCATAGTAAAGAAAACACGGACCCGCCTCATTAATTCTAATTGAGGAATACAAAGGCAGAGATAGGGGTAACCTCGACTTGTATCATGGGTGGTCGGGGTTACCCTACAACCAAACAAGGGCTGTATCATTGAAGGTGATTTGACAGGGGGTTTACCCCGAGTAAAATGGGAAGTAAACTCCTTTGGCAAGGATCTTAAAATACACATGGGATTAGGGGTTTACCTTTTTTTTGGTTTAACATTAACTATGCCATGTTGCTTGTTGTATTGCTTTCTCTACCTTTTTCATGGATAATTTCATTGTTGATATAAGTATCGAAGCATCGAGAAAATTGATAATTAAATGTGATTTAATTATCATAGATAATATGAATTTGATTCATATTATAAGGAGAGATATCTAATATAATTAAATGTGATTTAATTATCAAAGATATGAATAATGTGAATGTGATTCATGTTATTTGGGCACATGAGAAAAGAGATCCAAGATGATTAAATGTGATTTAATTATCATGGATATGAATAATGTGGATATCACTATCCATATTAATCATATATATTATAAATGTAATTTATAATATATTAGAGAGAGCATATTGTATTTTATATTTGTTGATTAATTGTTAATGTGAATGTGATTCACAGTGAATGATTAATTGAAAATATAATTACATTTGATTTTGAGTTGTGAATAAGATTCACATAATTTCAATGGCATGAATGATATTTTCCATAAAATAATTTGGAATTATTTTTTGTGAAAATATTTTCAACAAGAGATGATGATATATATCATGAGATAATGAGATCTCATGATAATTTGAAGAGATAGACCAAGTTCACCAAAGAGGAGTGGACGGCTACAACTCTCCATGAGGAGAAGAGTAGTCGTCCCCTCTTATGGGGAAATTGGTTTGTCCTCTTCATTATTTTTCTCTTATCAAAGATGATTTAATTTCGAATTAATTTTGTTGATTTATCAATGCAAATTAAATTAAATTAAATCATTAGTTGTTGTGTTTTTACAAAACATATTGGCCAATGAAAGAAACACAATCAATCTCAACCACTGATTGTGTGTTGTCCATGGATTGAGATCCATGGACTCCCAGAACCCTATATAAGAAGATGCATGCCTTGCTCTTCGATTTACACTGACTCGACGAGTCTCTATCTCTCTCTCTCTTTCTCTCTCTCTCTCTCTCTTATTTTCTCTACACGCCAAGTCTCTATCTCTCTCTTATAATGGCCGTCCACCATGGAGCCATTGTGAGAAACGTCATCGACGCAACATCGTCGTTATGCTGCCGAATCATCTACTCGTGGATCTTCATCTCCTTCGGTGCGTCTCGCTCGTGAAGAAGATGTTGGATCTCGTGTGACGAGATCAGGAGATCCGCCGCTTGGATCATCAACATGAATTGCGAGGAGCACGCGATTCATCCCTGCGCTCGCAAGCGTCTCCTCCGACGGTTCGGACTTGAGACAGGAGGTCTCTTTGTTTAGAGACTCGATCGCAACCACGCTTCAAGAGGTAATCCTATTACTTGTTTGTGGTTTAGATGAAACGATCCGAGAAGTGTTCTTGGATCATGTGGTTTCATCACATAAAAATTTTAATTTTCGCTGCCCGGAGCAACTAGTACACTAGTCGCTCCCGATCGCATTCGATGCGATCATCACGCTTCCGTGATGCGCTTGAGGATTTTTCCCGTATATCCTTTAGTTCCAAGTTGAGCATGATTAACACCTACTCTCCATCTTGAGGGGGAGTACTGAGATATTAGTTATCTTTTTATTCTTTTATGTGTTCTATATTCTTTCCGTCTCCTTTATGTAAGTTGCTCAATGGGTTTCTCCTCTATATAAGAGAACCCTAAGGCCACATGAATAAGCAAGTCATTATTTTCTCTCAACAGTAACAATTGACAATAACCAACCATCAATTCTAGTTGTAATTATATATTTTTTGGTTAGATAAAATCTCAATTTAAGTAGACATTCTCTTGCATCAGTATATAAAACGATAAATTATATAAAGTAAAAAGGAACCCAAGCATATCACAATACATGAAAAATTACCAGAAAAGGACTCTCAATACAATATGATTTGAGAGAAAATCAAAGGAACTTTGAGATGAAAGACAATTCTCAAAGATAAATAAGAAATTTCTAGCTGTGTGTGTGTCTATATATATATATATATATATATATATATATATATATATATATATAGGGGGCCCTTCTAATGAGGTGAGCCTTTCCTGAAATTCAGAAAGCCACTACCAAATTTGTAAATTACGTAACAATTTTGTAAATTTAAACTACATATTGTAAAATACTGACGATTATATAGTTATGTAAAATATATCATCCATATTGTAACAAACTTTTAATGTCAAATATAGTAATATTTCCATAAATTTTTCATGATATACATATTATATTAATATTTAATATTAAATTTATGGAGTTAGAATGTGTAAAATAAATAGAATAAATGCTTAAATTGACGTGGCTTTCCATACATCCAGGAAAGGTGCACCTCATTTGAAATATTTCCTATATATATATATATATATATGCAAACGACAAAACAAATAAACAATTGGTATACAAATTCGGATTCCTATCGGCTTAGATCTTTGACACTTAGAACAAGAACTATTATCCATGAAAACAAATAGAAATATCAAATCATATGGTATTAGGATTCATAATAAATTACTTACTTCATCCAACCTCCTTCCTTAATGAAAGGAGAGGTGCAAATCTCACACAAGGTCGGACGAGTAGATGACTAGTAAGCATGATCAAAGAGCATCTAGAAGGCATTCTGCACCTTTATGTGGCTGCACTATCATCACTTGTTTAAGAAAGATGAGGGTTTTTTGTCATGGGATATGCGGATGAATCACGGCGATAGGAAGATGAGGCACCCTTGCAGAGAGGTCGTTGCATCGCCATTGGGGATAGCCAAAGGGTTTGGAGAGAAGGGTGTGAGGTTCCAAAACATGGCACGAGGGTTTGAAGGATTTTGATTGGAGTAATTCAAGATGAAGTAAGTGATTGGTTTAACTGATCTAGTCATTTCCGATTGAACTTGGTTTTCAAGTTTTGTTCATTTAATTTTATTTTAACATTCAGATCGACTGAAATGGTCATTTTCCCATCTGGTTCCCGATTCGACTGGTCGAACCAATCAGTCCACCTTGATTTTTAAAAACTTTGTAAATGACTTTGTAAAGTACATCAAGTTGTAAAAAAATGAATACAAATTTTAAAATTTGATGGTATAGTTGTAAAAAAATGAACACAGTTATAAATTATGAACATGAAGTTGTAAAAACTATGTTTAAAGTTGAAGAACGAATGCATTCGTGTGTAATAAATTAATAAAAAGTTGTGCAACGTAACATAAGATCACAGTAAATAAAATAAAGTTATACAACGAACTAAAATGAAGGAATAATTTATTTCATATATAGTCAAGATCTTGTGTTAAACTGCCATGTTTTATATTACTCTTTTAAATATGTGAATATGGAAACAATTATGATGTTTTAAAATCATGGAGTGGAGTTCACGTACAATGATGATAAAAGAAAAAAAATGAACAATCGAGAAGTATACTTATTAGTTCTCTAATATACCATGCAGGGCTGGCTATTAAGTCACGGCTCGATGAGCCAGGCTCGGGCTCGGCTCGATAAGGGCTCGTGAGTTTGGCTCATTAAGCTATTGAGCCAAGCCCAGGCCAGATTTTTGGGTTCGATAACTTATCGAGCCGAGCCCGAGCCAAGCCCTGCTCAGCTCAATAACTCAATAACTGGCTCGATAAGGAATATATTATCTACTTGTGAAACTACAATGATTTTTATTTTTATTTGTATTAGTTTTGCAACATTGTTAATGGTGGATTATGTGTTTATGTTGTTTATGTAACAACAATATTGGGTGGACTATGTTGTAGACTTGGATTTTCTACCTTTTATCTATGTTAATCTAGGTTATAGATAGATATTTAGTATTTTTTCTTTTTTATTAACAAGAAGAATATTACAATATATATTATAATTTAACTTTTACATACAATTTGGATGGTGGCCTACTGGTAAGGTGGATGATATTTAAAAAGGAAGTCTTGGGTTAGAGCCCAGGCAAAGCACTTTTTCACCAAAAAAACACCTATTTCCTTAACGAGCCTAGATCTCGCTCGATAAGAGGCTCGGGCTCGATAAAGGGCTCGGCTCATGACTTATCGAGACCGAGCCAGCTCGGCTGGGCTCGATCGAGCCTGAGCCCGAGCTCGAGCCCACTTGGGCTTATCGAGCCCGAGCCCGAGCCTAGCCCTGGCTCGGCTCGTTAGGCTCGATAGCCAGCCCTAATACCATGTGCTCATTGACAATGCCATCTCTCTCCCTCTATAAAATAAAATCAAAATCTTTTTTTCAACAATAGTAGTTACATGTACATGAACATATTCTTTGAGCATTTAACATCTATCTATTCTATTTGTTGTTTAGCCTTTTTTCCTAAAATAAAATTAGCATCACATATAAAATTAGCATCACATATACATGAAGATAAGATTATAAGACTATTGTAAATTAAATGAAAATATAACAAGTATCCTTTTTACCATTTATTCTACAATTTACGGCTTAAAATTTACATTTTTTTGTTACTTTTACTAAATTGATGTTGCCTTTTATCAACTTGACAATGACCCAACATTAAACTCCTTATATTTTTGCTAAATTGATGGTAATGTTGATACTATTCTCTTTATTTTCTTCATTTCTCTTTTCATTTTAATTTTGTTTTAAATCTATTTGATCGAGTAGAACTAGGGGTGTTAGGAAAGCTCATGCTCGATGAGATCGACTCGGACTCAATTCGATAAAAGCTCGTGAGCTAGGCTCAAAAAGCTATTAAATTCGAGTCCAAGTCGGATAACTGACTCATATAGTTATCAAGCTGAGTCTGAGTTAAAGCATGCTCAGCTCACTAACTCAACTCGATAACTCATTTTAATTTTATTAGTTTTTTTTATATATTTTACATTCCAAATTTACATATGTGATGTATGCATAATATATATGGAGGAAAAATATATTTTCCATTCCATATTTACTCAAAATATTTGGATGTTTTACCTTTTTCTCTCTGAATTCTCAATTCCTAACTTCTCATCATACTTTCCAAATTCATACATACAATTACAATCTAACTCAAAAAGTGACAAAAGTTGGATATGAGCCATACATATCTAGTTTGCCATCCCTCTCCCCAGTCCTGACTCTCCACGCACATGACATTGCGACTCCCCCTTCCCTTCTCCTCCATCATCTCCATCTTGGCGACTACGCCTTTGATCCAGTCCTTCGTGCAGAAGCAGTAGCTGCTAACAATTGCTCTGTGATAATGTGGAAAACATGTTGGATATCTTCTATATTTCTTTAGTGTTTTCTATTGGAGTTGTCTTACATATCAAATTTTATACTTCTTATCAAATGCACATGAATATATACATTCATATATAATGAGTTCAATTTTTTTTCAAAGACAGTCAGTAGATAAGGAATACAAAATCAACCTACTAAAAGGAGGTTCGTTAAAGTGGCTCACGAGCCAACTCGACTCAATGAGTTCAAGTTCGAGTAGGCATTCCAAGGTTCGAAGTTTAACTATAATGAGGTCGAGTATGAGTTTTGTTATCGAGTTTGAATCTGAGTCGGCCAACTTGACTCGTTCAACTCGATAGACACCCCTAAGTAGAACTAATGTTCATGTTAAACTAGCCCATTCACTTCCATTTAATTCTATTAATGGGTTCAACACAATACATGCTCCATGTTTGTAAGGATAACCAAGGATCCTATCCTTTTATATTGATTTAATGGGATTATATGAAGGCAAGAACATGGCACCAATCCAAACAAGCTCAAAAAGAGCAATCGTAATGCAATCATTCCCAAATTGGCAGGACAAATCGAATTAAATCAAAGGGTTGATTTGGGGATTTTTCAAATTATGGATTTCCATTCGTAATTATTATTTTAAATTGGATGCACATTTTATTTAAATAAATTGAGATTGCAATCTCAACATTTTTGGTAGGTAAAATTAGTTAATCATAAATTAGAATTGGTTAGAGTCAATTAGGATCGATTAGGATTTTATTTGAATTCGAATTCTTTTCTAATTTTGTAATTCCTCCTCTCCTATATAAATGAGATGGTAGTCTATTGTAAGGGACAGTTCAAAATATATTTAAATTGAGATTTATCTCTGGTTTCTCTCTCTTTCCCTTGGCGCAATCCAGCGATTCATCTCCAAAACCTCGTGCAACTGCCGTGTTTTTCTCCTTCTTCCTCCCCTCTCTAAATTTCTTCACAAAACAACTATTTTCCACTATTTGAGTTTTTTTGGTTTAATTTGGTATCAGAGCATGAAAACTAAATCGTTCTTATGATTTGATGATCATGTCACATATTGGAGGATGTAATTCCATCTTAGACGTCTCTCCCATGACTCGTATCCACGCTCACGTTCGAGGAAGTTCAAGAAATGCCTTATATCAAGGTTCAAGGTCCAATCATAGTTGGACGTGAAAATGGATGAAAATTCATCCATCGATAAAAAAATTAGAATGATGAACCTGCTGTTCAAAATGATTCCGGCCAAGATAATGAAGGTATTTTCATTCAAGATGAAGATTTATTTGATACAACTTCAAATCAAGAAGAAAAGGAATACTTGGTACCAATCTACGATGAAGATCCGGTGGATGAAATACTAGATTTTGTTGATTTGTTATTGGATGGAGGTGTTGTCCACAAAGAAAAGGAAGTTTGTGAAGAACTCGAAGCGCTGGATCTGGTTGGTTCCAACACTGCTACACAAACAACCATGGTGAAGTTGTCATCCTCTTGCTCACGGGGAACAACTCCAAACTCGACATCCGTTGCTCCTCCAACCCTAGTCAGACAGTCCCCTCGCCAGTCCCACATGGCCTGCACAGCACCTGTGCACCGTTTTCACCATCCGTGGGATCACCCATGTGGTAGTCGCCACCTCCCCCCCGCGCAAGGCTTGGGAGACCACAACGCGAGGCGCACACGACTTCTCCCAGCCCCACGCGTTAGCACCTCAAGGCGAGTTCTTCATCGTCGTTCCATGTAATGCCCACATAGCCAGCATCTCCATCGTCAAAAGGTCCGAAGCCTCCGAACCTACAGCTTTGGTCGAAACAATCTTTGTGTGTGCAAAGGACGCAACCTTCCAAGCTCGTGCGCACCTCCTCGCGGCACCGCATGTCTACAACCACACGCCATCGATGCTGCTCATGTAGCCGATCTACTTGTTGCTTTTGCCGCACACAATGTCCATGACTCCAGATGCAACCATTCCACTACAACCACCACTCAAAGCCTCCCTTCTTGTGGCGTCATCGCCCGTGGCCTCCCCTCCCAAGCACCCGCTGTTGACTTTCAAAGAGAAAAGAAACCTTAGAGAGCGGTTTCCTCTCTTGATTGGGACTTGATTTGGAAGATTTGCAGTGATGCAACCCTTTACAAAATTCTTAAAAAGGCCAAAGGTATGAATTTGGGTTAGGTAAAGAAGTAGGAAATTTTCTCTTTTATCCATGGAGTGAGATTATTTGAAAAAGGGCACTGAGAGCAATAATTTAAGGCAACTACATTCTCCCATTAGGAATAATAATGTGGATTTTGCCTATAAAAAGATCCTATGGGTTATGACATTACCCACATCTCCTTTCATCCTAGACTTGTGCCATTCATTCTCTATGGCTTCTTCAAATTCCATGGTGCTTGAGATGAAGATGCCCCATCAATTTTTAGATCACCACAATGAGGGGACAAAGCTCGTGGGGCGTAGCCATTTGCGCCACATATGTTCTTCTAGCAAGGGGATGACAACTCCGACCACCGAACCAAAGACATCTGGGTTCCACCGTTTGCCCCTACATCTATTCTTCCAAAAGGCAATCGAGAACGTTGCAATCAAATCATAAAGCTTCGAATTTCAAGCAATTCATCAGAAGACAAATTTTTAAGCAGGGGATAATTGATGCAATCATTCCCAAATTGCTACGACAAATGAATTAAATCAGAGGGCTGATTTGGGGATTTTTCAATTAAGGATTTCCATCTATAATTAGTTATTTAAATTGGTTGCATATTTTATTTAAATAGATTAAGATTGTAATCTCAATGTTTTTGGTAAATAAAATTAATTAATAGTCAACTAGAATCGGTTAGAGTCAATTAGGATCGATTAAGATTTTATTTGAATTCGAATTTCTTTCTAATTTCATAATTCCTTCCCTCCTGTATAAAGTGATGGTAGTCTATTGTAAGGGACAATTCACAATATATTTAAATTGAGATTTATCTCTAATTTCTCTCCCTTTCCCTTGACTTAATCTAGCAATTCATCTCCAAAACCTCGTGCAATTGGCGTATTTTTCTCCTTTCTCGCCTCTGTAAATTTCTTCACCAAACAACTATTTTCCACCATTTGGATTTTAGTTTGCATCAAATCAGAAAGGGGGTGGCTTAAATTTTTCTAGAGTCGAAGGATATATCGTGCATGATAAATGTTCAAAATAATATTACAGATTAAATTCAAAAGTTAGTATCATTTTATACTTCATTTTATCCACTATTCACAAAAAATGAAGAAGTTGGAGCTTGATATAACACAAACAATGAAGAAGTTGGAGCTTAATAGTCTTTTAGATCTAATACAAATCAATCTTATCAGAATTATATCTCGAATATATACCCTAGGTCTGAATGAGATCCTCGTACCCAATCAATACCTTACGATAGTCTTACGATTCCACATTGAGCATTTCTTGGTCTAAATGGAACTCCTTCAGCAACACTGAAGTAAAAGTTTATAACATGAAGGAATTAACAAATTTCACACATACAACATGTTCTACCCGGAGGAACTGCATTACTGAAAGCACAGACAAACATCCGCATAGTGACGAGGACCTATAGCTTCCACGTCCAGGCGGAAACAAAACATGGTAATGAAAAGATCTCCGGGTCATGGACTCCTTGCTCGCCTGGCTGGCTGTACACCCTGATCACAGGTTATTCCATGGATCGACACAGTTAAAACAACTAAAACGAACAGGAGAAGGAGCATGATAACACCTTCCTCCCATGTAACCCCACACCAAACACACCCCTCCACTTTTAATGGCAAACATATATATGGACCAATACAGTTAGGCAGTCACAGATGTCTCCCTTGCAACCTTGCCTGTGTACAATTTCTCCTCCAGCTTCTCTTTGCCCTCCCAGAGCTTCGGCACTGCTTCCTTTAAGTTGTGTATGTTTTCAAGTGAATAGTCTGCCCCCTTCACCCTCTTGGATGTGCCCACCTGAGAATTTAAGGAGAAATCACAACATTTAACTCAAGACCTACCTAAAATTGTCAAACTTAATCACAAAACACATCCTAAAATAGGTCAGATACCAGCACAGTCTGGAGGCCAATTCGCTTGCCAGCTTGGACGTTACGGATGCTATCGTCAAAGAATATCTACCACACCAACTCAATTACTTAATTTCACAATGCCTGAGAAAATTTACTTGAAATAGCAAAGATCGGGCAGCAAAGACTCACGGTCTTATGTGGGTCGATGCCTGCCATCATAAGAGCCAACTCCATGGCTTCTTCCGATGGCTTGCACATGATAGGCGTCTTCGGCATCTCCCTACCAGGTTCTGGATTACTAACATGCTCCACAATGTCAAAAATCTCAACCAGCTCGTTGTCAGATGACGGCTCTGATGGTGCATTAAGAGTCTCAAAGCATATGATCCCTTCAAAGCAGTCCTCTAATCCAAGCCGGCTGAGGACTTTGGCCGCATGGATCCTATCTGCATTCGTGAAAATCTGCATGCAAAATTCGAGTCAGGACACCGTAATAAGGATTCAACCATTCTAGTGATTTCAGATGGTCAATCAACGAACCACTTTGCGGAACGGCAAACTCAAAAGAAGGTTTCTAAGAACTGGATCGGGTTTCAACCTCTCATAAGGCAGCCTTCCATGCACAAACCTGGAGAACATATTGGTTTATGGTGTGAATGAAAATTATGATATGAAATATTAAAATGGCACAGTTATGGAGAGGAAACATTCCAAACCTGTGGTACTCATCATAATCGAAGTTGTAACCAATGGCCTGTGGGGCGTATAAATAAATAAAGTTCAGCAACACAGGTTTTGAACAACACGAACAGCTGAATGTGAGAAAAATAAGTTATTTTCAATACCCTGAGACCAGCCATGGTTGTACCATAATTCTTGTACAACAACTCACAAAGAAGGGGAACTTTGCTCTTCTCAATTTTAAGCTCCTCGGCCATGTAATCTGCAATAGATCAACATAAAATCACTGTTTTACCATTTAAAATTTACGGAATTTATGTTTGAAATCGACCAAAAAAGTCGAATAATACGTTAAATTTAAATTTATTAATGTGCAGATTAATGGGGCTGCCCTCAACGTGGCTTCCCCGTCTCCTATTTTCGACGTTTTTTTTATTTTTTTTGAAAAATAAAATCATGTATATTCATCTCTATATCCCTCCTATATGTTATTCGAATTTCGTTAGAAACAGTGACTCTTACAGCCTCCATCGAGATAGTGTCGATTTAAAAAATCATGTTACCGTTAAACAATGACTGTCTGGATGGAGGCCGTAGGAGTCTCTGTTTCTGACGTAATTCGAATGGCATATAGGAGGGATATATGGATGAATATACATGACGACATTTTTTGAAAAAAATAAAAAAAAACGTCGAAAATGCCGTGGGAGCAGCCCCATTAATCTCTTCTGTAAATATAGATCCTAGATAAATCAAAACAAAATGCGCAAAAAAATCTCCGATGCCAAGCAGGAATGTAATGTACTTCCCAGGTGGAAAGACACCAACGCATACCTCCAATGTTCTTGCGACATGACGCAGCAATTCCAGTACTCAGGGAATAAAGAGTATCATCAATATCTGAAAAATTTTCCGTTCAATTCACCGTGTCAAGAATCTTATAACCATCTATTAAAAAGATCGATGTACGGATGCCGAAACGAAGATGTTGTCCATCACAGTTTTGCACTCACCGAAAAGGAGACAATCAATATTCTGCCTCTGAACCTGGCGATATCGGTCATCAAAATCCATTCTTTCTCCTGCAAACGTCAATCAAAATCGAACTTAAGCGAAAAGCAAGAATCCAACTTTGCCGCAATCCAAACCGCCTTAAGGAAAACCCAAAACACCAAGACATGAAAAGAAAAGACGCCAAAGAAAACGGCAAAAGCCCAACTTTCCTAATGCCCCAATCACCACCACAAGAAAATCACGATACGTCACCCAACAACAATGTCGTTCAAATCGGGACAAATGCATTGGAAAACTCAACCTCACCTCGAAGAATGGCGCGGGTCAGAGGCAAGGTGGCGACGGGAGACGGGAAAGAAGGTCAGGTATGGCTGCTGTTATCAAAAGATTGGAGTGAAGAGAGTTGAAGGGGGGAGGAGACGGAAGTGGGAGGTGGGGGGTTTAAATAGGACGCGTTGCCGCCTCCCATTGTTGAGTGCGGGCTGTAATTAACTACAAATGATATTTGGTCAGTGCAATTAAGACGCGTTGGGGAAGGCCTTAATTTAATGAGGAGAAGGCGTGTCGAAGGCGGTCATGGTCAGCTGGGCATTCGTAAATTCTGGAAGGTCTCCTTGTCTTCTGCCGTTGCGGTCTTTGTGATCTACCAAGAATGAATGCCCTCGGATGGGCTGAAGGGTTGTTGTTGGAAGTTGACAACTCCGTGGAATTGGAACAAGTCCTCTCTTGTGAAAAACAATTGAATCATCCAGTACTTTCCGAGGGCAAAGAGAGGGGAAAAAAGACAAATAGGGAATATTGAATTCGTCACTTATATAAATATGAACACAGTATTTGAATGATGTGAGATCTGAACAATGTTTTTAAATTGAACTGAACATCGAATTGGAAATTTATTGAAATAGTCGGATCAGGTTGAAATATGTAATAAAATCGATTTAACTGAATGATTATATCATTATTATTGAAAATCGGATTAAACAGAAACGGTGAGAAAAAAGTGGTTGAACCGACTAAAAAACAAACAAAATAAGATGTATATAAAATATACACTTGAATATATTTGAAATAGAAATAAAATATAGAAATAATGTATATATCTTACTATATATCTAAAATATTTTTTTGTATGCCCCATCGAATACTATTTGGATTAGATGCTATATAGTATAATAATAGTTTAATTATATCTAAAACCTACTACATGCACAAAAATGTATTAGAGTAGTTGATTATGAGTTTGAAATAGATTACCAGATATTTTAAGTTAAATTAAAAATTAAATGCGGTTTAATTTCGGTTGAACTTGGATAAACTAGATTAAAAATAATAGTTGAACTGGCAGTTTTAATTAAAATTTGAACTTTCAAACCAAACTGGATAGATCCTGTTCACCAGACCAATCTAGGCCCGATTCACCGATCAAATCGGTTGAACCGACTGGTCCGGTTTTCAAAACATTAGTTTTGACAAATGAACAAGTAGTGCACAATGAGGATCTTTTTAAAATATTACTAAATATTATTCTTTTCAATTTTTAAAATATTAAGTTTATAATTATTTTCCTTCATTATATTATATATTAAATCCCTTATTTTAGTTAATTATATTTATACGTAATATTTGTAGCTTATTCAATTTAATTCTAGCGTGGTTAGATCAACGACTAGCGATGAAAAGGGATCGGATACATATCAAATATGATAAATTTCTTATCTATATTCACACCGTCTATACTGAATACGAATAAAAATATGTGTACATATATGTGTCAGATGAGGATATAGGGAACCATATAATTGGATACTAATTCATAAAGAATATTCATTGAATATGATTCTGAATCAAATAAAAAGTAAATAGGAATACTTATATCCTAAGGATAGTATACAATTGTGATTGAATAAAATAAATTGCAAATTTGATCGAAATGATATCGAGTATTGAAAGTGAATAAAAAATATAGTATTATAATATATACC
The DNA here is from genome assembly GCA_037367405.1 of Ottelia alismoides. Lineage (NCBI taxonomy): Eukaryota > Viridiplantae > Streptophyta > Magnoliopsida > Alismatales > Hydrocharitaceae > Ottelia > Ottelia alismoides. The sequence continues at coordinate 343,407 of JAZKJV010010732.1, read as the reverse complement.
ACTATGAAGTTATAATGACAAGGGCGCTTTACAGATATAATCGTTGAGGGGTGCTTTATATATATATATACCATTATGAAATCTTCAGCCAGAGAATCAAATGTAGATGGATGTTGAAAAGAATATAATACATATACCATTACAGATATAATGTATATTTAGTATATAATATAATGAAGGAAAAGAATTATAAATTTAAAAAATAAAACTTGAAAAGAACAATTTCAATAATAGAAAGGATGTGCATTTACCATTCAAACATATCGATATCCTTATGGTAAATGTCATAATTTTGATAACAAAAAGATGTTAGTTGAAAAAAATTGTTGATAAGAAACACAGGATGTAAATGCAAATTACCCAAATGATTTTGCTCAAATGGGGGGTAAACTCATTTGGGTAATTTGCATTTCCATCCCTCATTGGGGATTGTCCTCCAAACCAGCACGTCAGGTGCTGCTTTGAGCATTACTCCCCAAATCAGCACCTGATGACTTTATTTTTAAATATTAGGATTTGATGATTATTTAATTAATTAAGAATACCTTAATAATTATTTTAAAAAAAGTCCGCACAATGAGATAGTAGTTGTCATAGTCAAGATATAACCACCTTATTTCATAACTCTTTGTCTAGAATATGAAGGATATGGGATAATCCTCAAGCGCATCACGGAAGCGTGTAGATTGTATCGTATACGATCGAGAAAGACTAGTCGCACTAGTTGTTCTAAGCAGCAGAATTTAAGATTTTTTCATGTCATGAAACCACATGATCCAAGAACAACTCTTGGATCATTTCATCTAAACCATATCAAGGATAAAGGAATACCTCTTATAGCGTGGTTGCGTCAAGTCTCTACGAAAATAGACCTCATGTCTCAAGTCCGATCTTCGGAGAAGACACTTGCAAGCGCGTGGATGAGTCGTGTGATCTTCGCAATGCAAGATGTTGATCCAAGCATGGGAACTTCTGATCTCGTCGCACGAGATCAAACTTCTTCTTCATGAGCGAGGCTCACCAAAGAAGATAGAGAATCGAGAGTCGTCGAGGTGGCGGCACAACGACGAAGCGATGATGAAGACTCCTTCTCTAGGGCTTGGTGGACGGCCACCAATGGAGAGAGAGAGAGAGGACGTGAATATAGAGAGAGAGGGGAGATCTTGTTGTTAACTTCTTAACCCTTTGAGAGCATGGGGTGCCTCTCTTTATATAGGGTTTTGGGAGTCCATGGATCACAATCCATGGGACACACAAAATCAATGGATGAGATTAATTTGTGCTTCTTTCAATGGTCAAGATGTTATTGGTAAAAATATAACAATAAATAATTTAATTTAGATTAAATATATTTGATAAATCAAAATATAATTCATTCCTAAATTAAATCAAACATACATGGAGATTCTTGCATGGAGATTTAATCATACCATGGTGATTGACGGGACGACGACCATTTTCCTTATAGGAGATGGTGGTCATCCACCATATCTCATGGTAGATGCAACCTCAAGCAATCTCATGAGATTGCATCAATCTTTAAAAATCTCCAAGATTTTTACAACAACATTTGTTGTAAATTATTCTACAAAAATAATTCATAATTATTTTGAGAATATTGCAATCTTACCATTGGAATTTTATGAATCACATTCACAATACAAAATAAAATGTGATTTACATTTTCAACTAATTATCCAATGTGAATCCTATTCACATCAATAATTAATCAACAAATATAAACCATAACAAACTCTCTCTAATACATTATAAATCACATTTATAATATATTATGAATAATTGAATATTGCTATCCATATTTTCTTATCCATAATAATTAAATCACATTTAATTAGATTGGATAATCATTCACATGCATCCAAATAATGTGCATCAAATCCACATCATTCAAGATAATTAAATCAAATCTAATTATCTATTTCTCAATGCTTAGATATAATTCAACTATGGAATTATTCTTGAACCCTTTCAAGAACAATGCGCTTTTTCCATGGATACTGGGAGATAAGGACAGTGCGGTTGTATTGTTCCACGTATAGTGACTTGGATATTGAGATCATATCTCAAATCCAGATCTCATGGACCTCTCACAGATGCTTGATTAAATCAAGATCGCAAATCTAATCTACTCATTGCATCTGAATCTCATTCAAATCAATGTCCAACACTTGGACCAATATCAGATTACTTCTCTACTGAGAGGAGTCACTAAAATCCAAACCAGTTTCAACACTCCCCTCGGAATGGAAGCGTCATGGTTATACAATCGCTTATGATCACATCACCCTCAAGTATTCCTAACACACGTACATCCTGCATACTAGAAGACTTATAATAAACCCAAAGATATAGATCAATTTTACACTGACATCTTTATGGTTTAATCATCATGCTTCTCAATCTTGGTCATTTGGGAATTGGTATCGATCATATGTTTTCGCAAAGCATATATCATACTTCAAATTTTTGTCATGCTTCCAAAGTACGATGACCATGCATGAAATTTGATCGGTCCCAATACCTCATGAGTGAGCTCATGTCTTTCGATTCACAAGTGAACCTGTATGATCCCTTTAAGAGGTCATATTACTCATATTCCCTTACATGCACACCAGCTCGCCGATGTATAGACCTTGGTTAGGTCATCAACCTATTGGTCTGCCAAATGTACACACTCAGACATATAGAACACATATGTCTTTGGTCAGAGGATGTGTGCCTATGTTGTGACAGTATTCAACATAGGACTTAGGTTATCTCGATCTCGTTAAGTCAAACCTTTGACCTACCAAATCTGACAACTTCGAATCACTATTCCCATGCAGAGGACATGCATCAAGAGGTCGATCAGATATCAGCCTAATGAGAAAGGATTGCCATCTCTTACTCAGGCTGGAGATCTAATCATTTGAAGGTGCTCGATGAGTCCTCAATCTATCTCCTTATATGTTCATCAAGCACCGTAATCTGTGATTCAATTGATGAATCAACAACTGTATGCTTATCAAGGCGGCTATGGTACAAAACCCTAATTATAGAGAGGGACCTTATAGTGCATTCATTCATTTAATCTCAGAAAGGGAGTGAAAATAATCAATAACTTTTATTGATAAATCATATATTACAATAATATTTATTGTAAGAATGATTCGCCTCGGACTTACATGGCTAACAATATAAACTTTCCTAAAAAGACGCATTCCTCATTCAAACGGAGAACAATAACATGGTAGGTTTTGAAAATTGAATTTGTCTTTTTTATGATGCTAGTGATTAGAATAATTAGATATTGCAAAAGAATTGATTTAAGGAAAAAGATATTATATCATGGTCTGACTTCATTTCCCCTTGAAGAATTTATAGGAGGATGTTGGATGAACAAACAACCTTTTAAGAATAAGATCTTTCTACAAGGTTTTCTCATGATTTGTGGTCTAGTTCTCAACATGTTGTAGATCCAGTGCATGTAACTTAGACACTGTACATTTTTATGGTGGTTGCCACTGTTAGAGGGGCAGAGACACTGAAATCCTGGTCTCTCTTATACGTGGGAGGGTGGAGTATAAGGGAATCACCTTTGGCACCGTTATGTAAGATACGTCCTCCTTGAACCCAAGGAGTGATCTGGTGATAGTGCAGTGTGCTTATACCTTACATGATTTGGGTTTGAATCTCAAGGTGGACACTCCAGACCTTCAAACTTACCGGGCCTAGTATTAAAAAAAGATATGTCCTCCTTTTATACATGTACTCTACTTAAAGTCTTCTTTTTTGCTTTCGTTATGATTTGATGGTACACGTGGACATGACTATAGCTTACCATATGATTTGTAGATTGTTGCGGGATAGGATTATTGATGTGGCTGACCATTTTTCTTTTGGCATGCTCTGTTATTAGGGAGTTATCAGTGGATAGGATTATTAAGATGTTCAACCAATCTCACTTCTTGCAATATGCATAGGATAGAATCATATCGATTTAGACCATTTAAAATTTACTAGATCAGTTTAAAAAGATTCAAGCATTCATGATTTGCAAGATTTGGTTCAGAAAGCTCATAATTGATATTCTTTATTCTTATTCTTTGAATAAGTGTTTGTTAATGGACTAACAACATTTAAGTTTGGGTTTAATAGATTTTGTTTTCAAACCCAGAACAAGGACATGTAAGTATGCAATCATATATGATTCTTATAAATACAATCTTCATTAATAAGAATGCATTTTGAAGCATCAAAAATACATAAAAAGCAAACGATGAGAAAAAAAGATAATAAGATAGAGTATGAATATGTAAGTGAACAAACTGACTCAAAAAATAAGAATAAATATTGTTGATATAATTATGATTTAACCTCAGAGATCAAGTCAACATGGATTGGTCGACTAAGAATATAGTATGGAAAGATAAATAAGAAAACTTAAAAAGAACTAACAATTTACATAATACACTCAAAACACTTAATTATTTTATGTAAAAACTTCATACAATTGTACATAATTCATGACTAAATATTTTCAACCAATTCTTTCAACAATGACTAGATAATAATTAATACTAATTATATGAGTTCTACCAAAAATAACCAACACCACCTAAGGAAAGCAAACAAAAACCCTACTGCATTTTCATTAGATTCCCAGACCCATATCTATATATAGCAAATTTCGAATTGACCAAACTCATCTTTAAACTTTAATATATATAAACTAGTATTTTATAAAAAATGTTATAAACATACATATATTAAGGGTGTGAGTTTTGACGTTCATGCTCGATTTGACAACCGTGCAATATGTTCGTAGAATGTACCAGACTTTTCTAGAATTTATTTCAACTCTTTAACTTAATTCCTTTTGTAACTTATAAATAAAAACAAAGAAAAGTACATAATATTATTAAAATTTCACAATGCATATATACATATAAAACTAAGCCCTAAATGACAAAATGCATGTATTAAAAGTTGAATATCTCTCAGATATGAACTCCTAATAAAATGTATTCACTTTTAGAGTTTAAGTTGATTAAAAACATATCTAGCAAAAGTAACCTCACTTAAAATAGAGTTGGCGTGCAAAAGTTGGGTTTTGGACCTTTTATAATGTTATATAGGATTTTAACTAAATAGTTAGATATAAACTTAATTATTTTACTCGTAGTTTCAATTTTTTATCATTTTTATGATATTAAACTTTCATTAAAATAAAGTTAAAATTACAATATTTTTTTATAAATCAAAACCTAACAGTATTGGTAATTTATATGTAAGTTCAAATGTTACCTATTTATTTCAACATTAAAACTATATTATTAAAATATATCAAAATGTATTAAGTTTCTAACTTAATGTTCTATATCGATAAATATTAAACTAATAGATTTGTAAAATTTTAAAAATACGTGAAAGTATTTATTTTTAGGTGTTTTATACGCATATATACTAATGTTTAAATATTTATATTAAATCACTTTATTATATATGTATTATATATCATTTTGTAGATGATTAGATTTACATTATTTTTTGGTTATTTTATTAATATTATTTATCTCATTCTATTAAATTTATAAATGATTTCCACATAGGAGTTATCAGGAGGCGTCACATGTCACCATTAAAACAATCTTCCTTAGTACCTCTTTTGTTCTTCACATGGACATGCACCTAGAGTTGATACCTAAAAATACTTCCTACCCATCTTCTAGACTTCACACACACACACACACACACACACACACACAAAGGTGACCTCTCCAGAAACTTCATCCACTCTCATTTTAACTCATATCAGAACATTAGAGGGTTCATTGATGATGATCATGTTGTGTGAGTGATGGACTAAAGAAAAGAGTAATCGCAATTTTCGATGGAGAGAGCGATCAAAGGTGACAACCTTATATCATGAAATTGTTCCACAATGGAGGCAAGGGAAGCGTTGGCCCTTGAGACAAATACAAAGGTATGGCACTTCCATTTACCACAACAAAATCATTGATACATCCTTTATTTTTTCATTTCGTCTCGATTCTAAAGCATTCATCAATTTTTCTCTTTTATGTTTGATTCGAGATTATTTTTAGGTTTCTAGTCGTATTTTGACTTGTTCGCTTTTGTTTCCCGAAATTTATCATCGACCACCCATTCTTCTTCACTTTTCTTATGCATATACTTGCCACTTATTGATTTTTTTGTAAGTTTATTCCTTGATTATATCTTCCGTCATCTTGAGGGATTAATCCACCTGTTATCTACTACCAAAATCTAATTAAATCAGTATTCCCATCTCAAAAGGTTGCTTTCTCAATCTTGAAAGCACATATAACCATTTTTTCTATTATGGCTGATGAGTTCCAAATTGTGTCCTTAATTAGGTGAACAATATACATTTTGAATCTTTAGTAAAATACGGAGGGTTTCAGACTTAAAGATGTATAAATGAGGACTGATCAATGTTTTAAAAAATTAATGAATAGAACTAGGTTAAGGAATCAAGAACATATGATTTTACTAATGTTTTATTTTTATTTTCTCGTGTGTTTATATTTCCCTTAGTATTTATATGCCTTATTAAATCCATAAAAAGTAGCAGGTATTCATACACTATCTTGAAGTGATCAAAGTTGTATTCATATTTTGGTCACTCACATCAGCTATCATCTTGTTGAACAGAGGATTGATCTGTTGACTTAACAAGCTAAGATGCCAATCATTGCTTGACCAACCTCTAATTCAACAACATTTAATCCATGATGCAGATAAATTAATCAAATGTGTGTAGGTTACATTTTATTATAACTTTACAAAAGTATGTTGATGAACATCAAATTTATCTCTTTAACAAAGTCGTGTTATCGTAGTACATGAGGTAAATTTGATTCAGCAAAGACCACACCTTTGAATATGTGGACATTATTTTACTTGGTAAGTGTACCACAGTCGAACTCAAGGGCACGAGCCTCTTCATCTATTTGTAAAATTTTGTTGTTTAATTAATGTGTGATTATTTTCTAAGTCTTAGGTCTTCATGCATATGCACAATAAAATGCACATAAAATAATGCAAACACAATGAAGGAAAATGATGGATGTATTTTTATTTGATTTTTTAATGCAATTATAAGATGATGAATATCATAATACATGAATAAATGCAAGGGACAAGTATGTAATAGAATATTTACAAATATGTCCTAGAGAATATGAGCACAAATTATGATTCAAATTCAGAGTCAAATTGAGCATAAAAATCAAGTACAAGCAATTATTAATGGAAAAAATTTAGAGATTAAGAGGCACTATATAACATCAAAATCCATCATATTTAATTTAGTGTCAAATTAAGAAATTAAACATGCAACTAGATAGATAATGAAAAGAGCTTCAAAATGACACCGAAATTATTCTTTATTTGGACTTAATGCATCAGATTATGCTAAAAATAGCGCAAGAGCATAAATGTAATAAAAATACATGAGAAAAAAAGATAAATATTGCAAACAGGGTATTGAAGGGACCCATTTGCAAATACCAAAACCTGAGGGGGCCAGTGTAATTTATCCATTATGCGCTGGGGTATTTTTGCAATCCCCTACAACCGACGGAGCCTTGATATATTTTTCCCTAGGCATGCACTTGAGGCATGAGCCCAGGGACTTTGTTGCAATTCTGGAGAAGGGCGAGGATGTCCCTGCAAATAACCCTTGCCCCGTACGTGTAATGCACGCAGGGCGAGGTTCGGTGGCTGTGTAGCTTCGGATAAAGGCTCGATGGCTCCCAATCGAGCGCTTCATGACATGGTTCATGTCGCCCAATCCTAGAGGTTTGGTGCAGACTACGTGGCTCCTCAATCACCATTGGAAGGACACCGGAGGGATGCCATACAATGAAACCTGTATATCTTGGAGCTTCTTCTCTGCCACGCAATGAGCAGCAATATATGGGCTTCGATGAGGCACGTGAGGCTCCGCCTTCCTCCTTCATGCATCCTGAAGATCGAGGATCGATCTTGAGGTGTTGTCATTGAAGCTCAGATGTTGGAGGTCAGCCGAAGCGATCTGGATCGTCGTGGCGATGAGAGGTCATCGGACAGGGACTTCTGGAACTAGGATCCAGCATAGCTCTCGCCATTGAGAGAAGTGACCTGCAACTGTAATTTCATAGCCGAAGCATGGATATATTTTGTGCGAATGAGATGGGAAGAACTGGAGTCTTAAGGAGGTGGCAAAGCGGGTGGGACTGGCGTCGTCATCTCCAACGAAGTAGAAATGAGGTGGAGCAGGTGGTCAGGTCATTGAGAAGATAGAAGGGTGACCGAAGGTATTGGTGAGGATGAAGGTGATATGGTGGAGTTAAATGGATAGTAGGGCGATAGTGAGGATAACTGGAGGCAACGAATTAAATGGGAGAAAACTGATATAATTACTTAGAGGTCTAAGATGAAATTGGCAGAGGAGGTTGGCTTGGGCAGGGCTTCAAAGGAATCCTGGGTCGTCGCTCGACTCACACAACCACTGCGAGGTGCTTGACAGCATACTGGGACGGACGCAACATGTTCGTAGGACCATGGATCTCACCGGGAGCATACAACCATCGTCACCTCAACAAGCCGTCCTCCGCTGCCACTGGAGGGCGGAGGAAGCTAGGTCGTAGCACCTTGGTTGGTGGATGGAGGTGATGAAGGTAGGGCAAAGGTATTTATAGGCAGAGCTTAAACATTACAAGATGGAGAAGGTATGGCTTGAAATGACTAAAATGGAGGGAGCAAAGTAAAGGCTGGGAGACTTGAAGACCACGTAAAGAAGGCAGATCTTGGAGCTATGTGGGGGCAGGCGTTACGAAGGAGGAGGGTGATCGGAGAGGTAGCCAAAAAAAGAAGGGTGCACGGATGAAGCTAGGTGGCTGGCATTACACAAGGAAGATGATGCAGCAGATCCATTGGATCTTGTAATCCAATTGGTGCACATGTGAAGGGATGAGATCTGATCAGGGATATGATCGAGTGGTGGGAGAAGGAGCACGAGTGGAAGGTTGTGATGAGGATGGGGGGCGATCTGAGGGTTATTGGAGAAGGGTGATGTGGCGGACGGTCCACCATTGGATTATAAGGTATCCAATGGCTGAGACGTAGGCATGAAGGTGTGGTGGGGATGAGAAGGCGGAGTCGATCAGATGACTGTGAGTGAGTGAGGGCTGAACAATGGAGATGGAGGTGTCCATATGAGGATCCAACGGTCGAGAAGGGAGTTGGGTGGCAGAAGGGGAGCGGGCCATGTGGGCGTCCCATAGGGAGCCGCGTGGCCCGATCTGAAAATTCAGAAATTAGTGAAACAAATAAAAATAAAAAAGAATTAGTTAGAAGCTGAATTACGAAAAAGTCAAAACATGAAAGTTGTAGATCTCGATGAGATCTACAAGTTTCATGTTGGAAAAAAAACCAAAAAGGGTCATTTATACAAAAGTGTATTTTGGGAAGTGTTTTTAAGAGATAAAAACACCGCCTTTTTGGTTTTGAGATTTTTGTATTTTTAATTTCTTTTAAAGGTAAAAACAATTAAAGACAATAATTAATCTAATAAAATAGAAACACAAGGATGATGTTAACAATTAATTAAAAAAGGTTCGCAAATATATGTTAATTATATATACACATATCGACTCTCTCTTAAAGATGCATGATTAGTGGAGATTTGTTAAGAAGTTCTTATTAATCAAGGATAAAAATACAGAATAATGATGATCCAGTAGGGATTCATCATACCCCTATACTTAAACTATGCTCGTCCTTGAGCATCTAAAGAATGAAGGAGTCAGGTTAATTCTTGACAGTGCATGTGAAAATATCAAGGCTCAATTTTTCAAAGACCCTTAATTTAAGTGATCCTAAAATTCTAGGCTTAATCATGCTCTAGTCAAAAGGAATCTAACTTCGCTAATTATCAGACTCTCTGTTGTACATAAAATATAAGAAATATGAAATTTAGTGTACTACAATCATGAGAGTCGAGTCGAGACATCACTAAAGTTCCAATACAGGAGACTCTCCTCTAGACCTAATCCTCAACAGTAGGGAATAAGTCTATTCTTGCTTCAGTCAACCATCTCATTTGTTTGTCAGCCTTGAAAGTATAGATGGACAACCATATGATGGAAGGCATAGAATTGTGTCTATTTTTCTCTCCCTCACATTGGAACAAGGGGCCTCTCAAGTACTCAATCCATATATATTTTTATTTTGTTGATCAATGTGTCCGTCAAGAGAATTCGGAGTCGTCTACACTTATTTTTCTGGGAGTACATTGGGGTGTGTATCTTTTGAGTATCTAAGATACCTTTGACACCAAGACTTGTACCACTATACGTTGTAGAGCACTTTTTTGGTGCTAGACCGACTCCTTGGTCCTAATAGCATTTGGTCCAAGTGGACACTTTGAAAATGGTTGGAAGCTCTCGCCATTAGTGGAAGCTCTTTTGAATTTGACTTGTAAGGATAGAACTTTTCTTTGAATATGTTTCTTTCTTTTCTTTTCTTTTCTTTTTTTCCTTTTGGCTAGCTCCATTGTTTTTACCAAAAATTGGTACACACTGATCAACAATTAATTATGTTTCATCATACCATGTCACACAGGTAAATATCATAGATATCATGCGATCTTGTTCACATACTGGCTAGGGTTTTGCTGATACTCAGGTTTTTTGAAGCCTTCATTAACTTTATCCCATCCTCTAGTATCATTAGATCGGGTATAGACTCAAATCTCCAGTCCCAATTCCTCAAGTGATAACTCAACTCATCTCATGCATCATGCAGTTGTGAATGTGTTGTGCTGATCATATTCTTTAGAGGATAGAGATGAAGAGTGCAATATAGCATTCAGATCTTTCAAAATGTGGATTATTAAGTTTAAAACCCTAATGACTAAGGCTGGCTAACTCAGACTCTCAAGTTCTTAGAAATAAAGTGTCCTCAAATCCTCAATCCTTGAGTGAATGTGAAAGTCTCAGGAACACACCAACTCCTTGGTTACTGATTTTTTTTTGTAATTTTAATGCTTTTGCAAATCTTAGTTTTTCATTATATATATATTTAGTTCTTTAGAGAGATAATGATTGTCCCAAGCTCATATGAATAGTTGCATCTACTTCCAGCCAGTACGGGTGTAAGTATGAACTATTAGATGGACCCATGTTACTTAAGTACGGAGACATATACAATTGCCTCTAAGCCACCCACACTGCTAAGGGAGACCAAAATTCCCTCACTGAAGCGTAGCTACTCATTTTTAAGCCTAGTAGTCAGATCCTCTACAGAAGGAAAGTTTTAATTTTTCAGATTTTGATGGAGTTTTTGAAAAAGGTTGATTTTACAAAAAGTTAATCCCTCAATTTAAAAAATATTTTTACAAGAATTTCTACAAAATCAGTTCATAGGTCAACTTAAACAAAGCCCAAAAAGGTTTTCAAAAATTCTAAAACACGAGTTATGGCTAAAGTATATACACAATAATATATGGTATACCCCCGATACTTAACTTTTGATATGTCCTCATAGCACAAGTGATATAAATCCATAGCTCTGGTTAAATATAAGGTGATATAACATAACTGAGGAGGAGGGTCCCCACTATACTTAGGTAAAAAATGACCTAAGTATAAGAAGACAAATCGAGGGAGGAGTGATTTAATCAGGTCCCCCTATACTTTGGCTAAAAATAGCTTAAGTAATGGAATGCAGAATTTTGAGATAGGGGGAGGTTTGTGGTTGTTAGGGTTTGAGGGTGACTTATATAGAAGAGGGGGGGGGGGGTGGGGGTGAGTGTGTGTGTGTGTGTGTGTGTGTGTGTGTGTGTGTGTGTGTGTGTGTGTGTGTGTGTGTTTGTGTGAATATACATAAATGGTGGGGGGAGTGGATGTACAGATATGAGGTGAGCGTGTGTGTGTGTGGGGGGGGGTGGGTTAGTAGATCATTTAGTGATGTAATTTTCCTTTTCTTTTTCTTTCTTTCTTTTTTACACACGTGACCTCGAACGAGGGCCACTAGACATGCACATGATACTTTTTTTACAACAGAATGAATGGAATACAGATTTGAAAATTCCTTGAATCTCTCTTGATTTTCTTTTGCAGCTCCTCGCAGTAGGAGCTCCCAACTTCATGCATCCATGTAGATCAAGCATCCTCAATCTCCATGGGCCCTGCCACAAAAGAACAATGTTAAAAAATATCAAAAAAAATCAACAAAAATGATGAACAAATAATATGATGAGAAGACCTGAAAATTTTGAAAATATTTACATCAATAATGTACAATGTAATTCGATAAATAAATAAAGGAGAGTCGTGTCCCTAGGAACAATGCCATTTGATGAACGTTTTAATAAAGTCGTGGTATCATAGTACATGCGGCCAATTTGATTCAACAAAGACCACAACTTCGAATATGTGGACATTATTCTACTTGGTAAGTGTACCTAGGTCGAACCAAAGGACATGAACCTCTTCATCTATTTATCAAATTTCGTCATTTAATTGATGTGTGATTATTTTGTAAGTCTTAGGTCTTCATGCATATGCACAATAAAATGCATATAAAATAATGCAAACACAATGAAGGAAGATTATGGATGTATTTTTATTTGATTTTTTAATGAAACTATAAGATGATGAATATCATAATGCGTGAATAAATGAAAGCGATAGGTTTATAAAAGAATATTTACAAATGTACCCTAGAGAATATGAACACAAATTATGATTCAAATTCAGAGTCGAATTAAAGCATAAAAATCAAGAGCAAGCATCTATTAATGACAAAAATTTAGAGATCAAGGGACACTATATAACTTCAAATTTCATCATATTTCATTTAATATCAAATTAAGAAATTAAACATGCTACTAGATAGATAATGAAAAGAGCTTCAAAACGATACTGAAATCATGCAATTTGGAATTATTATGCTTAAGTTATGCTAAAAATAGTGCAAAGGCATAAATGTCATAAAAATGCATAAGAAATAAAAGATAAATATTGCAAATAGGGGCCTGAAGGGACCCAACCAAAATTAGAGGGGGCCCGGTTTGTCCATTATGCACTGGGGTATTTCTGCAATTCTCTACAACCAACAGAGCCTTGATGTGAATTTCCCAAGGAACGTACGTGAGGAACTCACCTAGGGACTTTGTTGTAATTTTGCATAAGGCTGGGAATGTCCCTGCAAATAACCCTTGCCCCGCACGTGTAACACACACGGGGCGAGGTTTGGTGCCTGTGCAGCTTTGGATGAAGGCTCGATGGCTCCCAAGTAGAAGTCTCGGGCAATGAGGCGGTTTGGGTGCTTCGTAACATGGTTCATGTTTCCCAAGCCTAGAGGCTTGGTGCGGACTACGTGGCTCCTCGAGCACCATTCAATGGACACTTGAGGGATGCCATCCAATGACACATGTACGTCTTGGAGATTCTTCTCTGCCACACGATGGGTGGAGATATCTGGACCTCAACGAGGCACCGGGGCTCTGCCTTGCACCTTCATGTGCCCTGAAGATTGAGGATCGATCCTTAGGTGTCGTTGAAGTTCGGACACCAGAGGTCAGCCTAAGTAATCTGGATCATCGAGGAGATGAGAGGTCATCAGAGGGGGACTTCTAGAACTAGGCTCTGACAAAGGTCCGGCCATTGAGAGAAGAAGTGACCTGCAAGTGTTAGTTCGTAGCCGAAGCGTGGATACAGTGTGTGCGAGTGAGGTGGGGCGAACTTAAGTCCCGAGGAGGTGGCGGAGCGGGTGGGACCGACGTCTTCATCTCCGACAAAGTGGAGGTAATGTGGAGAAGGTGGCCAGGTCGTGGAGAAGAAAGAAGGGTGATCAGAGGTATTGGAGAGGATGACAATGATATGGTGGAGCTAAATGGATAGTAGGGCAATAGTGAGGATAGATGTAGGTGGCGTTAATTGGAAGAAAACTGACGGATAATTACCTAGAGGTCGGAGATGAAATTGGCGAAGGAGGTTGGCTTAGGTTGGGCTTCAGAGGAAGCTCAAGTCGTCGCATGACTCGTGCAGCTGCTGTGAGGTGCTTGACAGTGCACTATGGTGGTCGGAACATGGTCAGAAGACCATGAATCTCACCGGGAGCATGCAACCATCGTCGCCTTGACAAGCTGCGCTTTGTTGTCACCGGAGGGCAGAGGAAGTTAGGCCGTAGCGCCTTGGTTGGTGGATGGAGGTGACGAAGGCAGGGCAAGGGTATTTGTAGGAGGAGCTCATGCATTACAAGATGGATAAGGCATGGCTTGAAAGGGCTGAGATGGAGGGAACAGAGTGAAGGTTGGGAGACTTGAAGACCACACAAAGAAGACGGATCTTGGAGCTACGTGGGGGAAGTGCTACGAATGAGGAGGGTGATTAGAGCGGTAGCCAAAGAAAAGAGGGGTGTGCAGGTGGAGTGAGGTGGCTGATGTTATGCAAGGAAGATGACGCAGCAGAACTGTTGGATCTTGCTATCCAACAAGTGAGATTTGGGTGTGGGTCAAGGGGTGGGATATGATTAGGGATCTGATCAAATGATGGGAGAAGGAGTGCGGGTGGAAGACTGTGATGAAGATGGGGGGCAATCTGAGGGTTATTGGAGAAGGGTTACATGGAGGGCATTCAACACTTGGATTACGAGGTATCCGATGGCTGAGATGTAGGCGCGAAGGTATGGTGGGGATGAGAACGGGGAGTTGATCAAACGACTGTGAGTGAGTGAGGACTGAACGACGAACATGGAGGCACCCAGGGGAGGACCCAACAGTCGAGAAGGGAGATGGGTGGCAGAAGGGGAGCATGCCACGTGGGCGGCCCAGAGGGCACCACATGGCACAATCAGAAAATTCAGAAATTAGTAAAATAAATACAAATAAAGATAAATTAGTTATAGACTGAATTAGAAAAAAGTCAAAACATGAAAGTTGTAGATCACAATGAGATGTACAAGTTTCATGTTGGACAAAAAGCCAAAAGACATCATTTATACAAAAGTGTGTTTTGGGGAGTATTTTTAAGAGATAAAACACTACCTTTTTGGTTTTGAGATTTTTTATATTTTTAATTTCTTTTAAAGGCTAAAAAATTAAAGACAATAATTAATCTAATAAAATTGAAACACAAGGAAGGTGTTAGTAATGAAATAAAAATAGGTTAGCAAATATATGTTAATTATACACATATAGACTCTCTCTTAAAGGTGCAGAATTAATGACGATTTGTCAAGAAGTTATTGATCGAGAATAAAAATATAGATCTTGTATATAATAAAGAAAAATTAGAAATAGAAAGACATATTTTTTGGATTTTTATAGATTTTGTAATAATTATTTTAGATTCAGTGATTCTTAAAATAGATATTTGTTTTGGATTTTTTGGAAAAGCGTTTGTAATTTTTATGGGTTTCTATGTCTAAACAAGGGTTAAATGCGTGTTTTTATTTTTAGAAAATAAAAATAGGGAAAATGCGTAAATAAATTATGCATGAATAAGTAAGGTATCAGGCATCTATGCTAATTTCCTAACATTTTGGAACAAAGAAAATATTTAATAAGAATAATATTCTAAAAATAAAAACAAACATTCACAGGGACTTGTTGCAAATAAAATAAACTAAACATGCATTTAATAACAAGTCCAAAGGATATAGGTATACACTTGTTATATTTACATTGCCTCACATGGGACTACATGTAAGGCAGAAGGACTAGATGCAATATCACTGATGTTTAGGGGTCTACTTCACTAATATCCTAAATGTTTACATGTAATATTAAATTTACATTACTAAATAAAAATACAAAATGTCACATGATTTAAGTGCAAAATACCTAGGTGGAGGCGTGTTTTGCATGTGTGGCACAATGATTAGTCGCTAGTGCTCTACGTTGTGCCACTTATGCTCTTGTGGTATAGATCAGGCGACGGTTCAACTTCTGATTGGGTGCTTTAGATTAAATCCGGAGCTCTGCCTTCATCCAATGGCTTTCGAGGGGCTTGGATTAAGAAGAACAATCTCAACATCCAACTATGATCCTAGATTAGTACAACTTCTGGTTGTCGCTTCCCTTCTGATCGATCTTGCAGTCTCTTGGGACCTCACCTTGCTTACATGAGGCTCAAATGGATCCATACCTCGTAGGGGGAGGTGAAAGGTGACGATCTTTGATGAAGGTGGCTAAGAGGATATATGATACCTCAATTCTTGCATAATTCAGGAGGATTGAGTGAAGGATTCGATGGATATTTGAAGGGGGATGGTGATGGAGATTTTTGATGGTTTATACAATGGACGGAACAACGAGAAGCAGTGGTCGGATCTAAAGGGTTAATATAAGGAATGAAAATGGAACTTAAAACATTAACCTAATAATTCAACTTGGCCAAAACCAAGGAGCAAAGACCCTCAATGGAGACAATGCTCGTTGATGGCTGGATCGAGCTCTAGAATGCTTTATCCTCACCACAAAAACTGGAGCTTCTTGCTATCACCAAGAGCTCAAGTTTGTAGTGCCTAGTTGGGGTTACAATGGAGAAAGAGGGATCAAAACTTCAGGAGATCTGGGATGGATTTCAACAAGTGGTGAAGGGGTGATCATTTGACAGAGATGGCTTGAAGATGGAAGGGAGTTGGTGAAGTCTACACCTAGGGCGTGGTAGAGGAAGATGGGAGGTCTAGAATGGCGAGGAGATCGAGTTGGAAGAAGTTTAGGGGGGAAGCATAAGAATTAAGAGAAGAAGGGGGCTCAACGTTTCTGAAAAAGTCAGAGGTTAGTATGGGTACATTTGACCTGAGGTCAACAAAAGTTGTGTCCTAATTGGTCCACATAGGACCAATGAAGACAAAAAAGAACATAAAAGAAATCATAAATAAATAGTAGATGATTTTAATGGTGAGTGTTATTTATTTTTACAACCTTATCTATTATAGGTCAATATTTACAAGTACATATATAGATATATTTACCTATATTTTATGCGTTATGCTTTTATTTGTATTATATATAATAATATATTTACATATTATATATATTATTACTAATGGATATTTACTTATTTTTTTTGTAATGTTATAATTTTATTTGTTTGTGTAAATAAATATATGTATATACATTATAGGTCTAGTATACCTATGTATTATTATGCATTATTTATTTTTGGTGTATTTTAAATATTTTTGTTAATATTCTATATTTTTAATATGTTTTATATAATACATACAATTATATAAAAATATAAAGATAGTAAAAATGTAAAGAATAAAATAATCAGTTATTTGCACGGATGCCTAGTACAATAATATCCTAAAAAGGCAATTTTTGTATCTTTGCTCCATTTTCAATGAAACACATTCATAAGATATATATAGTTTAATTTTAAATACAATGAATGTGAGTTTGGTTTGATTTGAATTCATATGGAGTAGATATTGATTAATGAAGTTTGTTTTGCAGATTTTTTCATCTGTGTGTACAAAGTGCATTGTGCATCGTTTTTATTAGCTATTATTTTGTAATTTTCCATAGATTAATATGTACAAGTTCGATGTTGAAAACTTTATTGTTTGAAGTGTGTATAAGTGTAAATAAAATAGTGTAAAAATGGCTATTTACGTAGTATAAAATTAGGGGTTCTCTATGTATTGTACAATATTTGGCCCTTATCTCCCCCTACTTTTTTCGGAGTATAAAATTGGTTTACCTAGTCAATATTTGACTTTGTCTAGGGGTTTATTTAATTTTGGACTTAACTACAAGTAGTTAAGTGTTATTTAAAGATCTATGTGAGATGTTAATTTAGGTGAATTAGATGTATTTATAGGTGTTTTATTAAGGATCTAAAGATAAAATAAAAGAATCAAGGTAGATGAATGGCTATTCATCACCCCCTATACTTGCCTTTGCTAGTCCTTAGGAAATGCTTATTAGAAGAATAAGTGATGCCAAAATAAAGAAAAGGAAAATAAAGAACTTAGAAAATTATTTTTAAACTTGTCTACATAAAATCAAAGTATGAATCCCAATAAGACTTTTGGATTGTTAATGTGTCAGAACCTTATGAGAAAAGGATCTAAAACTTAACATACCTAAAGTTCCACAATCCTCGATTCAAATCGCCTTAATAGCCAAGTTAAAATAAGCTTTTTCATACGCAAACCCTTATGACTATGAGTCTCTCTTATACAATGATGTAAATTGTAGCTCTTCTCATCAGAAATGATAAGAAAGTCCTCCTCAGCAACGTAACCCTAGTTCCCCAATATATGTACTCTTTCCTTGAGGATCGATATATTTTCTTCTAAGTTCAAGTGCAACCATCCAAGAAGAGGGGGTAGAGAAGAAGAATGGATTATGATCAGTGTAGTCACATATCCTATGGAGCTTGACTGGTGTAGCCAAGTTTCCAACTACAAGCAACCTTGAAACATTTGACTCTGAAGTATATGCCTTACTTATTGATATATAACTCTAAAGGGATTGATTTTTCATTGACTTTCTGCCAGTTTATTATTTTGGATACTTTATTTCATAAACATTTTTATACCATATGTACCAACATTTACATAAGGAATTTTCTTCTTGAGACAGTAGGGTATCCCTCTTTTGAAGCTTTTTTACAACCCACAACATCCTGTCTGTAGACGTCCATGCCACTAGATCAGGTTGGGGTACACTGGCCTCCTATTGGGGCGGCATATGTTTCCACGTGCATGCTTTTCAAGCTAAAGAAGCCTACCCTCACCACCTCATCAGAGTAGAGCTAAGTGCAGAGTGTTTGTCCAAGTTAGGTCATTATTAGCAAGAGTCATATGTGTGCTTTGAAATACTCTACTTAGGCTACTCAAGATGACATGTAAACATAGTCTTGTGGACTTAAAGAATTAAGTATCATTGACCTGAAAAGTCTTAATTCTACTTCCTATAAGGTTCCTATGAAATAAAGTGGAATTAAGGTCTAAACTTAGATCTAATCTTCAGTGTATTCCAAACTTGTTCAATTGTCAAAATCATTCAGAAAAATACTCATTGTATGCAAAAATATTTTTATGAAGAAAATATTCTGTTTTTGAATTTTTTAAGTGATTTAAAAAAAGTTTGTATTTTTTATGATATTTGAATTTTTTTACATTTTAGGCATTTTTGAACGATTAGTGAATTAAATGTATTTATAAGTGTTTTATACATATTAACAAAGGATTTCATACAAGACATAATACAAAAGATTTTTATTTGAAAATTTTATTAAAATATAATTATGTACAGAGTGTTCAAAACATTTGAAAATATTTCTGTAAACATTTGAAAACTTATTTTGCAAGAATTTTTCAAACATTTTTACAAACCATTTTACGATCTTTTTACAAACATTTACAAAAGAATATTTTTCAAAGATTTGGAAAGATTTTACAAAGACTTTTCAAAGGTTGTCAAAGGATTTTTCCACCAGATTTCAAAATAATTTGGAAAATAGTTCCAAACCAAGTTTTACAAACAATTTTCAAATATTTTTATACATATTTACAAGAGTTACTCAATTGTTACCCGTTATAATAGTCATATTATTATAAATACTAAAAGTATGTTATGGATAACATATATATATATATATATATATATATATATATATATATTTACGACCCCCTATACTTAGCTTGAACTATGTCCTCATAGTGACCAAGGAGCAACAAAGGAAGACATAACTCGTGTTAAGTATAGAAAATTTCATAATATAACGACTCAAATAAAAGAATAAGAACTTGATCGTCCCCCTATAATTAGGATCAACTAATCCTGAGTATAACAAACTATCCCAAAGGAGGGATGATCAAAGATTAGAGTTTATGAAATCAATGACTCAACTTGTCCCCCCTACACTTATGGTTAAATATACCTAAAAAAAGAAAAGAATTATGAAAAAGTTAGAATACAAGCAAGGGAACAATAAAGAATAACTCGAATGCATTCTCCCCCATATACTTAAGAAGAAGCATATCCTAAGTATAACAGTGATGAAAGGGATGAATGAAAAATTGGAGGAATGAAAGAATTGAAAGAAATGACAAAGAATCAATCAAGAAAAATATTTGTATTCAGGACATTGTCTAAATCTTCTAATGCTGCAAGGAGATCTTCTTCAAATTCCACAATGATCGAATCGACAACATACATGAATGTGTTGTACTCTAAATACAGCTTCAGCAACTGTCCCTTGACTACAAATGGCTGTGCAACAAACGAAAATTCAGATATCAAAATGCAGGCTCAAAAGTCTTTCTCATCTTCGCATAAAATAACAAAACCTTCTAATGAGGCTCGAAAGTCTCTCTCCTAATATGCTTGTCGTGCCAGCATTTGAGTTTCTCCTTGTACATTAGGTTGTAATCATATGCATAGTCTCAGAATTCCAGGAGTCTGTTCAGATCAAACTATCAGTTCTGATCACCTTCTTCTGATTCCAAATTGCAAGTGTTTACTGCCCAAAGAGATTTGTGAATAATTTCCACCGGTAGATGGCATGGCTTTCCGTATACAAGATGATAGGGGGGCATACCCATAGGAGTCTTATAGGCGGTTCTATTGGCCCACAGATTGGAATCAAGAATTTGAGATCAGTTCTTCCTATCCATCCTAACAAGTTTCTATAAAATCATCTTGATATCCCTATTACATACTCGGTCAAGCCATTGGGTTGTGGGTGGTAAGTAGATGCGACATGATGATCAATGTCGTATTCCTTCACAAACGTTTTAACATCTCTGTTGATAAAATGGATACCTCTATCTAATACTAAGATCTTGAGAATTCCAAATCGTTATCATTGCGAATGCGATAAACAATATGACTATCTGGGGATCAGGCGGGAATAGATTCCACCCATAAACTCACATAATCAATGACAAGAAGGATATTTGTATCCCTGACTACCACGAAATATACCCATAAAGTCAATGCCCCAAGCATCAAATACATCATAAATTTAGATGATCTTGAGTGGCATTGAATCTTTGGAACTGATGGTTCCTCCTAGTTTCCAACAACTGGTGCCCCCTTTTAAATATGTTGCAGCATCCTTGAATAGTGTAGGCCACCATAGGACACACTGCAATTCCTTTGTTTCTAGAATGGTGTCTTACTACTTCAAGATGATGACATGCTAGAGGACATTGGTGTACTCCCGAGGAATGCATCAAAGCCAAATGCAATCTACACCTTCCTTGAAAAGGTATGGATCTTCACACTGGTAGAAATGAATGTCGGACAAGAACTTGTCCTTTTTTATTTGTGTATAATCTTGTGGAACTTTCTCAAAGATAAGATAGTTCACAATATCAACATACTAGGGGAGAGAAGAAACACTGATAACTGATTCATCTAGAAAATGTTTTTGTTATCGGTGCATTGCTCAGTGGAGTCTCTGCACAGTTGATTCGGGATAGATGATCTTCTACCACAATCTTGACTCCAGATTTATATATTATTTACAAATCAAATTCATGGAGGAGAAGGATCCAACGGATCATATGTTACTTGGCATCCTTATTCTGCTATAAATATTGGACAGCAAAGTTGTCTGCATAAACTATCACTTTTGAATAGAGAAGATGCGAATGAAACTTCTTGAGGGAAAAAAACCAAAACCATTAGTTAGTTCTCTATAATTGTATAATTCTTTTTTGCATCATCTAATATTTTGTTGGCATAGTGAATGGCATTAAGCAATCCATCCTTGCATTGTCCTAACACAACCCTAACAACACCTAGGAATGGATGTACAATCCTCCTATCATGAAGGCAGAGCATCTTAGTGATTCTAAGGGGTTACAAGAAAAGGTAGATGATCAAATGATCAAAGGACAAGCTAGGGAAGGTTTAAAACATGCGAGAAAAAACAAAAAGGCAATTAGGGTTTCTACCTGATCGAGCGACAAGAATCGAATCAAATAAGTCGTGTGAGAGAGCATGATCTGATCTTCAACTTTTAAAAAGGGATTAGGGAAAAATGGGCAATTGAGATCACATGAAAAATCAGAGACATTGGTGCCTCGACCAACTTTGATAGATAACAAAGAGGGGAGGGGGTGTTGACCAGGAGTCAAAATTTCCCAGGCTTGTGATTGGGCCACGTAGGTGCCACGTAAGGAACAAAACACCAAAATCAGAAATAAAAAAATAAAATTAAAATATGAAATGATATTTCTTAAATAAACTTAAAGCATGAAAGTATTCCATATTTAATAAACTATTTTTAATGATCTTTATTTGTTTTTACAACCTAATGTATAAGGATTTATTTTTACATGTAATATTATATGTATAAATACATATATATACTATATTTAATTTTTATTTTATCTTATATTTTATTATTATATATACATAATTTTATATTTATAATATATTTTCATACATATGTTCATATTTTTCTTTTATTTTTCTGAAGTAGTTTATGTCCTTAAATAACTATATATATTATACGTATTTTATACATATGTTCACCTATATAATAAAGTACATTATTTAATTTAGTGAATTTTTAGTGATTTTATTTTTTATTATTTACATGTATTTTAAGTAATATTTAAAAATTTATAAAAAATATAAGAAGGTGAAAATAAAAAGAGAAAAATATATTTTAATATTATATTCATGTATATTGCACAAAAGGCCTAAAAGCCAACTTTTGCATCTTAACTTCAAATTGAATGAAATCACCTTTATTAAATAGATAATTTAATTTTATGAACAATAAAGATGAGTTTGGTTAATTTTGAGTTTATGATACAAGTTTGAGAAGTTTTCTTTGTGGTCTTTTATTTCTGTGTGTCGTGGGCATATTGTGCATTATTTTTGATTGAAATAAATTTCATATTTTATTTGTATTTATATGTACAATATTCATTTTCAAAGTTTGTTGATTTGAGGTATAAAAATATAAAAATAAAATAGGTCCCAAAATGTATCTATTGACAAAAATAAATAGGGTTTTAATTCTATTTTTTTTATAGTTTTTCTACCCTATCTCCCCTACTTTATTCCTTGTTGACCAAGTCAATACTCGACTTCGTCTTGGGGGTCAGGATTAGTATTTATGATGCATCCTCTCTTTTTCTTTTCTTTTATGTATTCCTTCATTTTAGGGTTTAATTACATATATTTATACACATTATATAGGTTAATATACAAGTGTTAATTCAAGTGTGTTATTGATATTTACATGCATTTATCTAGGGACTAAAGACTAAAATGAATGAATAAATGTGTGTAAATGGAAATTCATCAGGTACATGTCCTACAACCATTTGATTGGTCTTTTCCATTCGCAATGAAATTGTGTGAGGATGACTTTATCAATCCCATCTCCGATTCTAAATGGTTTATCCCATTGCATGTGGTTCCAAAGAAAGCTGGAATCATTGTGGTCACAAATGAGAAAGGAGAGGAGATCTTGACCCGAGTACCTATGTCATGGAGTGTCTGGGTTACTAAGAAAGGTCACTTTTTGTTGTCCTTTTTTGACCAGATCATTGAAAGACTGGCAGGAAAAGCATTCTTTTGTTTGTTGGATGGTACTTCAGGTATATCAAAGTGGCAATTGTTCCTAAGGATCAAGAAAAGACTACATTTACTTATCTGTTTGGCACGTTCATCTTTTGATGAATGTCTTTTTGATTGTCTAACGCATCTTCTATATTACAAAGGTGCATGTTGATTGTGTTCTCTGAGATGGTAGGTAGTTTTCTGGAGGAGTTCATGGACAATTTCTCAATCTATGGTGATGACTATGATTCCTGCCTGATGCATCTAGTAGACCAAGTACTTGAGATATGTTTTGAATTTAACCTACTCCTCTCTTGGGAAAAGAGCCACTTCACGGTTGCTGACGGAACCATGTTAGGACACGCCATCCCAAAAAGAAGCAAGGAGGTCAACCCGGCCAAGGTGGATGTCATTGTGAATCTTGAACCACCTAGAATCCTGAAGGAGGGAAGTCTTTTTGAGGATATGATGGATTTTGCAAGCGATTTATCCATGACTTCAGCAAGATTGCCTGACCTCTTATCGAGCTTATGAGCAAGGATACTGAATTTATTATCGATGATAAGGTTCTCCTTGCTTTCAACACATTGAAGAAATTGGTTACTGAAGCGCCTAACTTTTAGCCGTCCGATTGGTCTCTCCCATTTGAGATCATGACAGTTGCTTCAGATATGCTATTGGGGCTGTGTTGGGACATCACAAGGATGGAGTTCCATTTGCTTTAAATTATGCCAGTAGAGCCCAGGATAATGCCCAGATAAATCACACTGTAATAGAGAAAGAGCTACTGATTGTTGTATTCACCCTTGAGAAATTCAGATCACATATCTTGGGTTCAAAAATCATTATCTACGCTATTCACTCTGTAATATGGTATCTTTAGGACAAGAAGGATGCTAAATAATGACAACTCCATTGAATACTTCTTCTCTAGAAGTTTGATTTGGAAATAAGAGACAAACCTGGAGTAAAGAATGTGACAACAGGCCATTTGTCCAGATTAGAAAGCATAGAGACTCCATTAAGTATTGTACCTATCACAGATACCTTCCCTGATGAATTGATGATGAATGTTGGTTCTCTCCCATGGTATGTCGAGATTGTGAACTATCTCATGTCTGAGAAAATTCCACAAGATTGAACTCTTGTCAAGAAGGAAAATTTATGTCCAACATCCATTTCTACCAGTGGGAAGATCCATTCTTTATAGGGAACACGTAGATTGTATTTGGCGACTGTGCATTCCTCAGGAGGAGTACACCAATGTCCTCGACCACTATCATAAGATCGAAGCAGAAGGACACCATTCTGGATACCATACATCAATGAAAGTATTACAGTATGGCCTCTGGTCGCCCACCTATTCAAGGATGTCGCAACATATGTGAAATGTTGCACTGACTATCAGAAATTGGGAGGTACTATTGGTTCCAAAGATTCTATGCCACTCATGTTCATCCAAATTTCAAATGTATTCGATTATTTGGGCATTGACTTCATGGGCCCATTTTCTAACAGTCAAGGATTTGAATACATCCTACTTTTCATGGATTACATGAGTTGGTGGTTGGAGGTTGTCCTCGCTCGTTTTGCTGATAGCCAAATTGTAAGTTGCTTTCTCAAGGACAACATTATCTCGTGGTTCGGGTTCCCAAGATTCTTATTTCAGAGGGGGGAAGTCATTTTGTGAACAAGGAAGTCAGTAAGCTAGTGAAGGAGTACGACATTGAACATAGTGTTGCATCTATTTACCACCCACAATCAAATGGTTTGGTTGAGCTATCTAATAGAGAGATCAACATTATTCTATAGAGACTTGTACAACCTGATAGGAAGAACTAGTCTCAACTCCTTGATTTCGTTCTATGGGCTTATTTTACTGCCTACAAGACTCCATTAGGTATGTCTCCCTATCTGCTTGTATATGGTAAGCCATGCCATTTTCCTGTTGAGCTAATTCACAAATTATTTTGGGCAATTAACACCTGTAACTTGGACTCACAACTCAATGGTCATAACCGCAAGATAGATATGCATAGACTCGTGGAATTCAGAGATTATTCATACAGCAACAACTTGATGTACAAGGAGAAAGCTAAGAGAAGGCACGATAAGCATATTAGAAGAAAGACTTTCGAGCCATGACATAAGGTTTGGTTGTTTAATGCAAAATTGAAGCTTTTTCTAAGAAAATTAAGAAGCAAGTGGACAATACCATTTCTTGTGAAGATTGTGCATGATAACAACAACATTCTCGTTTCATACTTGCCATCTGACTCACGACCATTTGTAGTCAACGAATAGCATGGAAGGCCGTATCCCGATATATCGGCGATATATCGATATCGACAGGTCACCGATATATCGCCGATATGTCCGATATCGGGTATCGACATGCAAAAAAGGCATGCTGAATCCTGATGTCGGCGATATGGCGTCGATATATCGCCGATATATCGGCGATATATCGGTATCAACATGGTACCGATATCGATACCAATATCGATATGTCCTTCCATGACGAATAGTTACTAAAGTCATACATATAACATGATACATTCCTATCAATGGTTGACTCAGTTGAAGTGGTATTTCATGAAGAGATTGAACACTTAGAGGGTTCGGATTTTTAAATGCAAAGATACACTTTTATTGCCATTCTTCTCCCTCTCCATTTCCTTTCATTCCTTCTTCTGTTATTCACTCATCCCTTTCATCAATGTTATATTTAGGATGAATTTATCCTAATTATGGGGGGGGGGGTGTTAGTGTGTTGAGTGGGCATTCTTTCTATCGCTTATATCGTAACTTGTTGATATTATGTTTATACTTAAGGATTTTCACCCCTCGTATAGGGGGAGATAAGTCGGGTCGTTGATCTCGTACATTCAGACCCTCACTCATCCCCACTTGTTGTACAATCTACTTTGCTTACGATTAATTGATTCTAAGTATAGGGGGGTGAGCGACTTCTCATTCTTGTATTTATTTATTTAAGCCATTTTTGTACTCTTCTATATCTGGCAAGAGTTTTGCATTCCTTTTTACTATAGGGTCATTATGAGGACATAATTCATGTTAAGTATATAGGGGTCGTATATATTATATATATACTTTAAACATAACTCGGACTTTAAAATAATTTGACTCTAATTTTGGGGTAATGGATACATTAAATTACTTGTACATAATAATCCCTAATAATATATAATTTAAAAATAGGGGTAAATATGATCTATAAACCGATCTAAAAATATTTTACAAAATGATTTAAGAAATGGTTGAAAATATTTGTAAAATCATTTGAAAACCATTTGGAAAACTTTTGCAAAATGCTTTCAAACCTTTATGAATACTTTTTACTTGCAAAACCCTTTTTCATTTGTCTAAATAAAATATTTGAAATCACTCTGCAAATGATTTGGAAAATGGTTGTAAAAATATTTTGGAAAAATCTATCATATTGTTTGACAAATCTTTGTAAAATGATTTTCAAATTTTTGTAAATATGCATAAAAATTACTTGCAAACTTATTTGCAAAAATACCCTTTCAAGTGTTTGTAAAATGTTTGTAAAAATATTTTCAAATTATTTTATGAGCAATGTGTAAAATATTACTACATATAAACTTCTTATATTCAATTTATATATTCTTTACAAATTAAAAATAAATTCGTGTAAATATTGATGCACTCCCATGTAAATATCTGCACATATTTTTTGCACTAACATTTTTAAAAATACCTAAGAATTCAAAAATTTACAAAATACCATAAAAATTTGCAAAAGCCTTTGAATAATATCTAAACATTTGTAAAACCCTTTGAAAAATCACATAAAAAGTGTACAACCATAAAATATATCCCATAAAAATACCTTGCATTTGCATTTACATTTTTCAGAATGATACTGACATTTTAACTAGTCTATGTCTGAAAATTGGAGTTGGGTTATGACCTTAATACAATTAAACTCATAGGAATCTCATAGGAACTGGATTTGAGGCTTCTCAGGTCAGCTTGACTTAATTATTTAAGACCATAAGACGATGTTCACATGTCGTCTTGGTAGGCCTATGTACAATATTTGGGACTATGCGTGACTTTTTAGACAATGACCTAACTTGGACACCTGCACTTACACTTTGCTCAACTCAATTGAAGTAATAGATGGTTGGATTTGCCGGCATGAGACACAAGCGAGTGTAAACATATGAAGTCACAATATGTGACCATTGTACCCTAACCTCGATCAAGTAGCGATAAGGTCTGAAGACCGGATGATGTGGGTTGCAATAAAGCTTCAAAAGAGGGACAATCTACTGACTTAAGAGGAAAAAGTCCTTATGTAAATGCTGATGTAGATAGTATTTCCAAAAAATTCAAAACCAAAAACTCCAACTAGAATATACAGGAAAAATCAGAGAAAAATCAATCCCCATCAGAGCATGTATTCAATAAGCAAGCTTATGCTTCAAAATCAAAGTATTCATGGAGCGTGTTGCTGGATGATTTGTCTACACTGGTCCAATATCCCAAGATAGGTAGCTACACTGGCTACCATAAATTCTATTGTCTACCTCCTCTTCTTAAGCCAGTTGCACTTGAACTTAGAAGGGAATACTCCACTTCTCGATGAAAGAGTTGCTGGATTGGAGAATCAGGGTCACCATGTTGGAGAAGAATGTCTCTTTATTGCTTCAAATAAGAGGATCTACATGTCACTAACACTATATAAGAAAGATTCACAGTCATAAGAATTTATGTATGAAAAGGCTTGTTCTGATCTTGTTATTGAGGATACTTGAACAGAGGATTGTGGTTCTTAAGGATTGTTAAGTTTTAAATCCTATTCCCATTAAGGTTCTGACAAACAAAGAATCCAAAGGTCTAACTATGCTCCAAACTTTGATTTTATGAAGATAAGTTTAGGAATCATTATCATTATAAGTTCTTTCTTTTTCTTATCTTTTCTTTCTTTCCATGCACTCATTATCATAGGTGTTTGCCAGGGACTCGAAAAGCCAAGTATAGGAGAGTAATGAATTGCCATTCATGCATATTTATTCATTCATATTGGCCATTAGTCACTAGATAAATGCATGTAAATATCAATAACACACCTGAATTCACATTTGTTTGTTAACATAAATAGTGTGTATAAATATTTGTAATTATATCCTAAAATCAAGGAATAAACAAATGAAAAAAATAAAGGATGCATCATAGAACGAATGACCCTGACCCCCCAAGAGTTAAGCATTGACTTCATCGATAAGGAATAAAGTATGGGGAGATAGGGCAGAGAAACTATACAAAAAATAGAATTAAAACCCTAATTCTTGTTATCAATATAGACATTTTAAGACCAATTTTATTTTCATAGTTTTATACCTCAAATAAATAAGCTTTGAACATGAACATTGTACATAAAAATACAAACAAAAATAAAAATTTATTTCATTAAAAAATAATCCACAGTGTGCCTAGGATACACAAAATAAAAAGCGGCAAAGAAAAATTCTCGGACCTATATCTTCTCCAAACATACTCAAAATCCACAAATTCACCTTTATTGTTCATAAATAAATTATCTACTTAATGAATATTTTCATTCAATTTGGAGTAAAGATGCAAAAGTTTGCTTTTGAGCCCTCATTGTGCAATATACCTATATATAATATTCAATATATTTTCCTTTTATTTCTTCCACCTTATATTTCTATAAATTTTTATGTATTACTTAAAATACATGTACATAATAAAATCATTAAAAATTCATCAAATTAAATAACATACTTTATTACATAGGTGAACATATCTATAAAGTACCTATAACATATATATAATTATTGAAGTACACAAATAACTTCTTAAAAATAAAAGAAAAATATATACATATGTATTTAAATATATTATAAATATAAAAATTATGTATATAAAATAATAAAATATAAAATGCAAAATAAAAAATAAAATATTGTGTATATATGAATTTATACCTATAATATTACATATAAAAACTAACCCCTTAAGAAATAGCTTGTGAAAATAAATACAAATCACTAAAAAATAATTTATTGAATATGAAATAACTTTCATGTCTTAAGTTTGTTTAAACAAAATCAGATCAACACCCCTCCCCTCTTTGCTATCTGTTAGAGCTGATCGGGGCAACTACTCTAATTTTCATGTGATATCCATTGCCCATTTCGTCTCGATTCCTTGAGATCAAATCATGCTCTCTCACTGGATCATTTTGATTTGATTCTTGCTGCTCGATCTGGCCAAAACCTAATAGACTTTTTGCTTTTCCTCTCTTGTATAAAACCTTCCCCACATCCTCCTTTGATCATTTTATTGTATACCTTCTTTTGTAATCCCTTAGAACCACCAAGATGCTCTGCCTTCGTGACAAGAGGGTTGGACATCCTAGGTGTGGAAAAAGGAAGAGGTCACTTCCACTTCGCAGGAGACGTTCTTGAAGAAGCTCTGCTCCTAGGTGCCTACTCTGGTGAGCTGCTTTTCTTCGTGCATTTTCTTTCCTTATTATCTCAATAGAGTATGTTTTACTTATATTTGTTTTGATTTCTTTGATATTAATCAAAAATAAAAATACCCATACTAGAGCTTAAAGCTCCAGTACCTGTCTTCGACACCTGATGTCGACTCTACCATCCGTTTACCCCCATCTGCTTCCTTCTCACTTCTCTAGCTCCTAGACAATCTCCTCCCCCTTGATCTCGCAAAGATGAGGTCCACCAGGTCACCCACAACCACCCATTATTAGATACCCCCCGACCCATCTCATTCCTAGTTGCTCTTACGTATTTTTAGGCCTAGAAACTTTTCTTTGAGGCCCTGGTTCTAACCGTGTAAGACTTAGTAATAGAGGACCCCATCTGAGGAGTTCCACGCGAAGAAGAAGGATCTCTTGGTTCATTACATTTATTCCTTTATTTTGGCCTTTAAACCCTAGCTAAATGCATGAAAATGGCATTAAGTTGTACAAAATAACAATCATTATTTATATTGTAAATATGGAATATAAATTTGTATTTAAAGTCAAAATAAAAGAAAAATGGAAAGAAAAGAAAATAAAAAGAATGAAATACCATAGGTATTTAATGACCTCAAACCCTGAGACCTAGGCATCATGATGATTGGGTCGACAAGGAATAAAGTAGAAGGAGATAATGGCCAATAAATGCAAAGAAACCCTAATTTTACTTCATCAATAAATAGGTTTTGGGAGTCATTTTATTTTCTTCTTTTTATATCTAACATTAATAAACTTTGAACATGAAACTTGTAGACAAAATTATAAAGAAAAATAAAAATATTATTTCACTTAAAAATAATGCGTAGTATGCCTTAGACACTAAGAATAAAAAGCCGCAAAGAAAACTTTTTAGACTTGCATCTTCGCCATATGAACTAAAAATTAACCAAATCAACTTTCCTAAAATTAAATTATCTATTTAATTAAGATGTTTTCATTCAAATTGAAGTTAAGACACAAAAGTTAGATTTTGGGTACTTATTGTGCAATTTACATGTGTAAAATTATCAATCTATTTATTATTTATATTTTCACTCTTTTATCTTTTGTATAATTTTTTGAATATTATCTAAAATACTTGTAAATAATCAAATTAAAATAAAATAATTTAAAATACCATAAAATAAATAAGTAAACTATAATACATAGATGAATTATACTGATATATACCTACATAATAAGTATACATAATTATTTAAGTATACAATTAAACTCAGAAACATACAATAAAATACCTAAATGTGTATCTAAATAACTTATATATATAAGTTATGTATATAAAATAATAAAATAGAAAATAAAATAAATCACATGCATGTTATATAAGTATACACATATTATTACCTTAAAAAGTTACACATAATAACTAAATTTGAAAAAATGATAAAAAACACCACAAAATACTACATAAAATAAGAAATATTTTTCATGTTTTGAGAAAAAAGTAATAAAATCATTTATTATTTCTTTTTGATTTATTTCTTCCTTTCTTTTCTATTTTGTCACATAGCGGCCTACGTGGCCCAATCAGATCTCAGCCTTGGTTGACATGCTAGTAACCTGACCCTTTGGAACCCTAGGCATGTTAGAGTCGCTGACCGCCTAGTTTCCTTGATTTTCTTCGCTCGCTTCTTGCATTTTCTGGGTATGGATGCTTCATTAATTTTGCTTGATATTTGGTCTTTTACACTAGCATGATTCCTTGATCGATGGACCGATGCATCGAGTCATGGCCCAAATAGAATTCAACCCTGTATGTATTCCCTCCTCCGGCTTTATTTGAATTTTGATCTTGTTTTCACCTTGAAATACCCATATTTCTCGTGCTCTTGTTCGTTGGCTACAACAGTGAGCTTGTTGGTCCTCTTGGTATGAAGAAGAGGCTCTAAACATGGTGATCCGAGCTCATCGGCCATTTTCACCGGAGCTCCACCTCGGCTCCCTATCCTGTAGGTAGAGCCAATATTTTGTTTGTCATTTTCATTATTATATGCAGCATTAGTCTAGTGTATGATTTATTTCATTCCATTTTTCCTTTTATTTAGTATTTATTAAAATCGAAGTTCGTCGAAATCATAACTCCGGCCATCATTTCTTCCATGTTCGTCTGTTCTCCACTCCATATGTCACCTCCATTATCTTCCCCGTCACATCACCTACACAATAAGTACCATCGTTCCCCTTGATCATCTCCAGATTGAGAGATCCGCTCTCCACCTTCGCTGTACGTTGGAGAGTGCTGCCCCGACTTCATCTCTCTCCATTTCCACTCAGATAGATCCCTTGGAACTCCCATTTTGTGTGATGAGCTGACCATGCATGTTTTGTATGCCAAAAGCCTCCGTTGAGTTGTTTTTTCTTCAAGCCAAGATCTAGGTTCTCTTGTTCTTCCCCGACTTCAAGGCTTTTTCGTTGATCTCTGGACTACTTCTCTTGAGCATCACAATCAATACGAAATGAAACAAGGACCTTTTACACCATTTATCAACGTTAGTACCTGACGGAGGATGAAGATTTCTCTAGAAGAAGCTCATCTAAGAGGAGTAACTTCCCAGTTCTCTTGGGCGTCTCCCCCGTCATCAGATCAAGAGCCTTACCCTGTTGGTACAACAACAGTCCGATCTTCAGCGTTATCGATCATTGGATCCATCACAGGATCTGATCTCAATCATGCATTCGTGAAACATCATCGTGCAATGAGCGGCCGTCGTTTGGTTAATTGAAGATCCTCCACCATTTGATAGTGCCTCGAGGGATAATTTTATCTCATATCTTTCTATTTTTATGTTTTTATTTAGTCCATTAAATTTTATTTATAGTTCAAAAAATTCTGTAATATTTGCAAAACACCCCAAACTTTTTTTATTTGTTATTTGGTCTAATCCACATCACGTCGTGAGGGGACTGGACATTTTGTAGGGATCCCCTCGTGGGTTTGTGTTATTATTTAGTTTATTAATATTTTATTTCGTTGTTAATATTTTCTATAAATTGCAAGTATCCCCTACATGTTCTTGGAAATTGCAAATATACCCGTGAAAGTACGTTAGTATTAAATATATAAGGGATTTTTGTGTTGAGGCCTTTAAACTTTTGGATTGTGTTTTGGAATGCATGTTTTATTTATTTTAATTGAGTATAGGTTCATGTCAGTCCAATAATTTTTATTTCTTGTATTTTGATTATTAAAATATCATTTTTGTATCAAAAAATTCTAAGAAATTTAAGTTAAGTGCCTGGACTCATATTAAATCATATATATTTGGTAAGGCAATTAAGTTTAAATTCCTATTTTTAAAAATACAAAATTTGTATATCTCTCCAATTTACATTTAAATACAAAAATTATAAAAATATTTTGAAAAATCCAAAAAGTTACAATCTCTTTATTATCGTATTTTTGAACTCTAGACAAAAAATCATTAAAAATTACAAAAGAAAAACCTTAAAAATTTTAAAAACCTAAAAAAACTTTATAAGAGTTATTAAATTACATAAAAAAATCCAAAAACTTTAATCATGTTTATGTATTTGTTATATATTGTCTATTAGGTACTAAGCCTTCTCCCACTATAAGTAGGGTCGGCTACATGGATTCTTGCTCAAATCCATGTTGAAAGATTCGACTATTTTTTACGTTGGTCGTCGACTACCTAACGCGACCCCTGCAAGAGTGGGATTTGAACCCTAGTCTTTTGTGTGGTAGACACACTATGTATTATATCTTAAAATTAGTTTTGGAAATTTTACGTTAACCAACAAATTTTAAATTCCAAAACAATTAACCTATTATTATTGTTCACTATTTTGACATTTTTATCACATTACAAATATGAAAAAATTAGCAAACTTTACAAGAAAATTTCAAAAATATAGCAAAAAATAAAAATGATAGAAATATTTTATTTTATCTGTTTTGAGTTTTTATAGCTATATCTATAAATATAACAACATATGGACAATATATAACTAGATATACTTATATTGACAGTAATATAAAAAATACCCTATATATCTAAAAATCCTTAAAAGATAAAAATAACTATACCTTAGTGTATTTTTCCGATATTTTTATATTATATATATATATCATATATATATATATCGATTGTACTATACATAATATCTATTTATACTTATATATACTACTTATATATTAAAAAGAAAATTAAAAACAACAAACGTATAAATTGAAATTCCATAAAAATTATAAATATTTAAAACTCACAAAAATTAGAAATCCATACAACAATACAAAAACATTTTTTTTTGTAAATTTTTGTGGCTACCCCTGTTGCTCCTTAGTGGTTCGAACCCTATACTTGCATAATGTACATATAATTTTGTAGTTTATAATAAATTTAGCTTACTATTATTCCTTTCTTGAGTATTATTATGTGTTAATTGTTGATGCATTGAGATTAAGGATATCTAAGAGCCGAGAGAGCTGTTGACACAATGATTGTCAGACCCGACTTGTCAGGCACCACATGACCTCCAAGATCGGACGATAAGATCCCATTGCAATCTTTGTGTTCATCAATACCATCATCGGAGCTTGAAACTCCAACACTTATCTCCAACACCCAACATTGACTCTACCACCCCTTTCACCCCCATTTTCTTCCTGCTCTCTTCTCCAACTCTCAAAATCATATCCTCCCCTTGATCTTGCAAAGATCAGGTTTGATGGGTCTCCCTCTGCCACCCATCACCTGATATCCCATGATCCATCTCATTTACAAATCCTCTTGAGTATTTTTAGGCAAGGACGCTTCGCTCCAAGCCTTGGTTCTAACCATGTAGGCCTTAGTAATAGAGGGACCCATCTGAGGGGTCCCAAGAGAATAAGGTGCTCTAGGTCCAGCATATGTCTCCGACCCCCAGGACCCCATTACTAGGTTTTGGACTTGATTTAGACCACCAGCAAGTTTGGTTACCTGCCAGGAATGTTTTTGACCATCAACAAGATGTGAGGCGGTCGGAGTTTCTCAGAAGCAGAGATTGAAAGTCACCGTGCAACAGTTCTTCAACTATTTTTCTAGATGCCTTCTCCATCGTTTGATGAAGAACGTTGTTCCAGATTGCACAACTGACATCCTATCGAGGCCCTCTTCAACCGTTACATCGAGCATCAGTTCTAATCTCAACCGCACAAGTGCGAAGTGGTAACGACGATCCACAACTGTCGATCATGTTAAGTGATCCAATCTTAGGCATTTGTTCCCACGCTAGGAGTGTGTATTTTGCATATAACCCTCTCATTTTTTGTATATACATTTTGTTAACGTAAATATCTTTTAGAGTATTAAAAACTTTAGATATTTATAACTATAACCCTAAGTTTTTGTTATTTGTTATTTAGTTCTGGCCATGTTACCTCATGTGATGTCCCATATGACGAATTTTGTGGGAAATTTGTAAAGTAAGCCCTTAAACTTTGTTGGACATTGTCTAAAATTTTGGAAGTATTTTGGGAAATTGCATTTAGTCCCTACTATTTCAAGTTAAATTTATATGTAATTGGTAATTTAACATGAATCACCTTGGATATATATATATATATATATATATATATTATTTGTAAAAATATCCCTACCAAGTGATTTTATATTGTGGATTTAATTAGTTTAATTGCAAAAATCATTATGTACTTCTGGATTTTGTTAGAAATGCATGCTTAGGTTTCTTAAATTGCAAGATAGTCCTTGCGTCGCTTTATTTATTTTATGTCATTATTTTAAATAGTTGAATTATAAATTAACTCAAAAATTCTAAGAAAACTATTTTAAATTCCTTATATGATATTATATCACATATATTTTTATGAAGGTATTTATTATTATTTTCGTATCTATAAAAATTTCAATACTAGCTTTATTCTACTATTTTGACTTCTAAAAATCATAAAAATTCAAATATATCTCTAAAAATTACCAATAAATAGAGTAGGTCTATTTTACTTTACTTTACCACATATCCAAAATTCATAAAATTACAAAATAGAAACCTTAAATATTACAAAATACCGCAAACTTAAAAAATCATAAAAATCAGAAAAATATGTTTTAAAGATTCAATTTTTCTTCATTTTGTCTACCAGACAGGAAAAATAAATTTCGCCCTTTCTGATCTAACAGATATTTATTAAGCCCATTTTAAGTTCCTATTTTTTCTATTTAGTTTATTTTGTGTATTTTAATTTTTAAAAAAAAATCCTTAAAAATCTCAAAAGACCCTAATACCATAAATAAAAAATATATAAAGTCTAAAAAAATTGTATTTTGGGTTTATTCACTATATTTTACAAATACAAGAAGATTCCTTTTTATCTCTCTTTTTATATCTCTCCTATATATTATTATATATTGAATACAAATATTAATTAAAAACATTTGCATAATTAGAAGTCATAAAAAATATAATTCATTTAATAGTAACATAAAAGCCACAAAAATTCAAAAACATTAAAAAAACCTAAAAGGATGCAAAACCAACAAAAAAATTTGCTTGGTTGCTTGAATTGTGTTCTTCCTTTTGCAAGCTATCCATGTTTTCTCTCGTGGACGAAACTCTGCATGCTTGACTTATACCCATTTCATGTAGAGTTAAATAATTTCATAGTTCTTTGCATTATCTTTTTACACATACACATCCATGGGTTTTTATCATTGTTGCTTGATTTGGTTGTTCACGATCTGAGAGCTGAGAGAGTTGTCGATACAGCGATTGTCATACCCAACTTGTTTGGCACCGCAAACCATCAGAGATCGGTTGTTAAGATCCTCTGAATACTTCTCGTCTTCAATAGTATCTGAGTAAATAACTTTTTCAGTAATAATTCTATCTGAGTAAAATCTATCTCCTTTCCTAACAATTCAATAAGATATCGGGTAATCTTGCTGAAGTCTTGAATTAATCTTCTGTAGAAACCAGAATTCCTAAGG
Source organism: Ottelia alismoides (assembly GCA_037367405.1). NCBI lineage: Eukaryota > Viridiplantae > Streptophyta > Magnoliopsida > Alismatales > Hydrocharitaceae > Ottelia > Ottelia alismoides. Next base: position 306,314 of record JAZKJV010010732.1, on the reverse strand, counting down.
AAAGACTTCACATTATTTATTGATCTTGGTGGCTCATATTTTGCAATCACATCCACCTTTACCTGGAACTCCATACCTCTTTTGGAGACGACATGGCCCAACACAATTCCTTCGGTCACCATGAAGTGACTTTTCTCCCATGATAGAATCACATTTACTTCACGACATCTTTGTAGTACTCGGTCTAGATGCACAAGACAAGAATCTAAACTATCACCATAGGTCAAGAGATTGTCCATAAAAACGTCCAGAAAACTACCATCATGTCAACAAAAATGGCCAATGCACAACTTTGGAATGTAACAGGTGTGTTACATAATCCAAAAATCATCCGCTTGAATGCATAGGTGACAAATAGACAAGTGAAAGTTATCTTCTCTTGATCTCCAGGAGTGATTGCCACTTGGCCATACGTAGAGTACCCATCCAAGAAGCAAAAGAACTCTTTCCCTACTAACCTTTCAAGCACTTGATCAATAAAAAGATGGAGGAAACTGATCCTTCTTTGTAGCTTAGTTCAGATTCCTGTTATCAATATAGATGCACCACGTTGTAGGCACTCAGGTTGAGATCTCCAATTCTTGATTATTAGTAACTATAATAATTCTAGATTTCATTAGAACTACGTGCAATGGGCTCATCCATTATAAGTTGGAGATAAATAATTCCAGTCTCAAACCACTTTGTTATCTCTTTCATGATAACTTCCCAAATATTAGTATTCATCCTACGATGAAACTCATGAGATGGTTTGTTGTCTTCCTCTAAGTAGATATAGTGTGAACACATACCTTATTAATCCCTCATTGATATGAGACATTCTAACCAAGAGCCTTGTAGTTTTTCTCTAGAATCTCAAGCAAGAAAGATTCTTGATCTATGGTCATGAGCTGATGATGACCATATATTGATTCAACTCTCCCACAAGGAAGGAATACTTTAGATTATCAGAAGAGGTTTCAATTCTGGTGGAGTCTGGGTCGGCTTCTCAATGATTTCTGAAGCTGTTTTGGTTGTTAGTGTATGATTTGATAATAAGGTGTTGTCCACCTCTATCACTCTTGACTCAAAAAATAACGTACCGAACATATATGCATTGGTTTCTCCTTGTTCAGTTTGGAATGAATTTTCATTAAATAAATTGATCAGCTCTTCATCCATTTTCCTCTCGGCAAAGGAACAAAGATTGATTGTGCTTTCCATGTCTTCCTATAGGTAGAAGATTTCCTATGTCAAGATATCATTCAAAGATAGATCTGAATCTCTGATATCAACAATGCCATAGTCTTCTACATGTAGTTATGGCTTATTTCTCTCTTATGTTCTCTCTATGCCTTTTGGCTCAGTGATCATGTCAATGATGACCTTATCACTACAGCAGTGGTATGTGATATTTCCAGATCCATAATCAACTGCTGCCTCTATTATTTGAAGGAATGGTTGAGCAAGTATGATCAATGTCGGGAACGGTGTAGATGAATCGATGTCTAGGACAATAAAGACCACTGAGAATTTCATATCCCCTATAGTCATGATAACGTCTTCTAATATATATCAAGGCCGTTTAATATATTGATCAATAAATTGAAAGATCATTCTAGCAGATTTAAGAGGATCAAACCTGGATTATTTCACAGGTGATGTGGGCATGAGGTTAATGGAGGAACCTTTATCAAGTAAAGTTCGCTCAAATATCTGATAAAAATTTTCACATCTCATTAAAGGCACTCCTTTGTCTTGCTTTTTAGCCGGTAGATCACTGATTGCATTCATAGTAGCCATGGTAAGGATGTGCTTTTCAGATTTGTTGCATATGGTTTTACGGGGATGAAACTTTGAAGTACATGCCTCTTTCTAACAGATTTTGATAATTAGCATGTATCCCATGGCTTTAAATAACAACATCTAAAGAAAGATATTATGTAAAATCTCCACAATGGCATGACCTGGCAATGTTTTTTCTTCCAATTTTTCAATATTTTGGAATTTTTGCTAGCATCAGGAAAATGAATATTTACATCACTAAAAGCATTCTTATTATTTACATGTGAAGCATCCTTTACAAATGACTGACTAGAAGGAGTATAATCATTTAAAATAGGAGAGGGAATAAAAGCAGGAGATTCAGCTCCGTCGGTTTGTACGTGATCGACTGCAGATGCTGGCTTATCCTTGGCATGTATGACTCGACCTTGGCCAGTATTCTATTTTTGTTATTTTGATTTTCTTCATTTTTGGTGTTTTTCTTCTAGTATGGCTCCTCCTCCTCATCTTTCTTCACCTGGACCTGCTGCTGGATTGACTGATGAAGAAAATGATGATTTACCCATTGAAGCTTTAGTCTTTCCTTCTGTAGAGGCAGACGACTACATGGTCCTACTGCTCCTAAGAGTCACAACATTAGATAACATAATGAATCATTCATACCTGACTCTGTGGGGATGGAGGACACATCACAAACTACCAATTTCTTGCAACAGAAATGATTGGGATTTGCCTCAACATGTGCAAGAATGATTGTTTTGGTGGTAGTGAGGTCACAAGATTTGTCTTATCTCGGCTAGGTTCTTCACTAGCTAATCCAAGCAATTTAATGTAGGGTTCATGGGCATGGCCTCTGTCTACTCACTGTGTTGGGCATGCTGACTTTGATAGTGATGCCAAGGTTGCGACTAATAATTCAGTGAAAGATAATGGGGAGGATGCTGCAGATAGTATGGAGGAGCGGGATATTGTCTGTTGAATTGAGTAGTCGGGTAGTGATGATATGATTATTGATGGCGCTATGCCGACTGCGGATAGCTATGTATCCATGTGTGTGCACTTTTCGGAGACTAGTGTTATTGAGGCTGATTCTGGACGGGTCTCCCACCATGAGATTTGTGGTATGACCGAATGGTTGATGACTGACCCTGCTGATGTCCACCTAAACGAGTTAGTTGTTGTTCATTACTTCTACTTTGTTCATATCCTGAATTTGGTGTGGAGAAGGGAAAGATGGTTCGATAAAATAAGGTTGAGGCTCAAGATGGTAAACCACCATTTGCTATTACGGCTACTGTCGCGGTACTTGGTCAAGAGCCTGCACATAGTATATGTGCTGCACTTGTGACGACTGCCCTGGACTCTACTACGGTTGATGCTCTTTCAGCTGGACAGAGTTCTCGATTGATGGTCTCGCTAACTAACAACGGTCTATAGTGCTGACGACCATATCCAGTTACTTGGTAATGTAGTCAAGCTTGTCCAGAATCAACGCCCTTTGATTGGTCACTACCATTTTCTTAAGATCATGTGATGTCTTCTTACTAATGTCCACTTTGGACATGTGGTTCACAATGATGCGCAAGTTGTGTTTCTCGATCATGTCTACTTCATGTGATGAAACCATGTTGAAGGTTTTGTGGTGGATCTATGGTGTCTTTTGGTAGGCATAAGATGAACATAATACAATCACTCCTTGACCATTTCCTCAAAATTCTACCCGACTACATCTTTATTGAAATAAGATCCACCACACGTGACATCAATCAACCTCTGACCCTCTTGAGACAAACCTCCAAAGAAATATTGGACCAGATTGGTCCTCAAGATATCGTGATGAGGGCACTTCTCCTGTAAATCTTTAAATATTTCCCACATTTCATGACTGCTCTCGTGGGCTTGCTAGAAGAAGTCAAAAATCTGGTTGAGACGACCATGAGATAAAATTTGTGGAGGAATGTTGACTTAAGTTCCTCCCAAGTCATCAACACCTTCCCCAAGTGATTGATATAGCATAATTCCTTGTCTTGAAGACTGAATGAGAATGCGGTCATTTTGACAACACCCAATAGAATGATGGGGTGATGTGCGGTTCCAAATATGTGGAAAAACTACTGAAGATGGATATACGGTTCCTCATTCATGATCCAGTGGAACGAGGGAAGAAGTGACAAGAGTTGCAACTTCAGCTTGAAATGTTCCTTGGTCGAGGGTATTTGAATCCACTTAGTCATCTGGATAGTGCAAGTATTGTAAGTTTCTTTCAATGTAGGCTTAGGAGTATCTCTTCTCTCTTCCTCCCCTCCTTGGGGTCCATTTGCATTGTGTTCTCCTCCTCCCCTTTGTTCTCTATCTCTCCTCAACCCCATAAGCATGTCTTGGAAGGTGGAATGTGCTTCTTCCTGTGCAGTTAGTTGTTGTTGTATCGCATGCATGGAGGTGAGCATCTATGCGTTAACTTCATTCTGCTCAACATGCTGACCCTTCCCTTTCTAAGGAGCCATGATTATGTCTGAATATGACAATGAATCCGGATCAAGTCTTTCGACTGCAAGAGGAAATACACCCTGATTAGACTGGAAATAGGCATTGAAGTTTGAGAAGAATTTAAAATCAGGGTCGATCATGAACTTTATTAGAGTTGGAGATGTGAATGGATATTGGTCTATCTACATTCGAAAAAAAATAATTTGAATAAGATTGATCCCAGTTTATTTGAGGTAGAAGAAATGGGGAGTCTCGAGAGCGCTTCGCAACATTTGAACCAATCTTGCTAGAATCATCGCAAATTATTGGAGATGTCAACATTAATGAATCCATATGGGTGTTAGCAGAGTCCAAACAAAATCCATCATAAATGTGACATCTTGAGATACAAAAGGATGTAAGATGAGGAGTAAGGAATATGGAGATACACAAAGAATAAAGTGGTGAGAAAACGAGAAAAGGCTCAACATGAGAAAAATGAAAGGAAGTGTAAAAGAAAGAAAATAACAGGTGTACGTGTAGTGAATGGGATTGGGATCTTTGATCTAAACTAGATCCAAACAAACCACAATGCAATTAGGTTCACCAACTCAGTACCAGTGAAGCCGTGAAGGTTTGGCTTTTTATCTTGTCAGATTTTATTTTTTATCATCAAGTATTCTTTCAAACTTAGATCCTTAGTGCTATCACTATAGGTGAGTGAGTACTACCAGACAAGCATCATGTACTTCCCACTACATTTGTGAATCATGTACTTTCTCAAGGTCCATGATATCAGATCTTGGCCCGTTACTCAGATGATGAATCTCAAATTCATCACTCTAAAAGTGACTATTTAAGCTCAAATTCCCAATATTCATTGGCATTTCGTCATTTTTATTGCATATTTAGCATTCATACATGTATAAATAATAGTTGCATTTTATTACTCATAACTGCATAAAATAAGAAGCCAAAAAGGACAACCCAATGGACCTATAAAATAGGCTAACTTCCCCAATTTTTAACTAACTCATGATAACTACAAATCACCCAAGACCATCTCCATTGTGTACATATGACTAACGTGAATAAATAAAAAATACAAAAAAAATCACTAACTGAAATAATCAAAAATAAACCCAAACCCTAGTTTCAGGACAAACAAACTAAAATGCAGATATCTTCCTCATACAATATCTGATTTGATGCTACTCACTTTTGAACTAATTCACATACATATATCTTCAAAACAAGACCAAGTTCAAGTGAATCTGAGCTAATATGTGAAAGTTGGGTTTTGGGACTCTTTTGTACATTGTGTATTTTAGTGATTTTTGACGTATTATTTTATGTACATAATTAAATATTTTATTTCATTTCTTTTTCATTTATTTTCTTTGATGAAAATTTTATTAAAATGTGTAAAAATCTAAATATAAAATAAGACCAAATTCAAAGAATCTAACTGAGTCCAAGTCTTCACTAATTGTCTATACAAAAGTCTCCTTTCTTGTATTTTATTTTATTTCTTGATTTTCCTAATTAATGAGAATACAAAAAATAGGTTTAATGCATAAATATTTATCTTTGATTTTATCGCATTTTTCTAGATTTTTATCTTATTTAAAATTGATATAAAAAATAGAAAACCCAAAAATCCAGGTATTCTATGTAAATCGAGTACCCCAAAAAAATCACTTTGTGCACTTGACCTATCTTGGTTTTATTCTCTTCATGAAAGTTGTGGATCTCATCAAGACGAGCAACTTTCGTGAATAAAATTTTTCAACCCGAGGTCTTTTTTTATTTCTTTCGAATTTTCTTTGTTCTTTTTACTTTTAATTTTCTTAGAGTGACACGTGGCAGCTCTTGGAGTCACCACGTGTCACCCACTTGGGTGACATGCCTCCAAGTTCTACATATCATTGTCACAGTTTCAGCTCAGAAGTCATCTTAGATCAATCCTCCTCCCAAAGCATACCCCATGAACATTGAACAATTGACTCATGTGTGTGAAGGTTTTAGCTCTTCTCATCTAGAATGTCAGACTACGATGAAAACCTCTCCTTCAATAACTCATCCTTGGGGAGTTGGGTATTTCCTTCTAAGGACTGTCATGTTGTGTTCACAATCGAAAAGAGGAAGAAATGAGAAGAAGGGGAAAAGAACTGGAGGGTGACCAATGTAGTCACCTCTCCTTGTGAAGCTGGCTAGTTTAACCAAGTCTATACCAAGATCTGTAGGTTTTCTTAAAGCTTGGACCTTTTTGGTCAAATATTTATTTTCTAGTTGGCTTCTTTATGTTTGGATTTTCGGTAGCTCTGCATAGATCGTGTTCCCATATGGATATGGAATCTTTTTTCTGTACATGTTTTGGGATCTTAGAAAAAATTGTGCCCAACCGTCCATCCCTTTTTTGAAGCTTTATTTCAAATCGTACTCCAATCTTTAGATGTCCATGTTACCAGAAAAGAAATTCACACAGTTATACAACACCCCATCTGAGTTGAGCTAAGTGCATACTGTGAGAGTAAAAATTAATTCCCTATTCAAGAATTATACTCAGAATGAGGTGACTAGGTTAGACAATAAGAGTCAAACTCTGCACATTGCCATGTGGAACTCAAAGAATTAAGTCAAAGATCCGAAGCTTCTAAAATCCTCTTTCTCAGTGAGCTTTATCTGAAAATTAGATGTATTAAGGTCAAGTCTAGACCACTCTCGGTTTCTGCTCATACCTCGGTTCAAAACCCAATGGCTTTTCACAGATGCAAATGCATGTAATGCTGGATGAAGAGCAAGTGCGGGAAATGTAGACACATTTTTTAAAAAATTTTGTGACTTCTTTCTTTTGTTTTTTAGATTTTTTTAATGGAAGATTTTTTATTCAAAAATGAATAAGAAGCCAACTTTTCAAAAGTTTTTGGTTGGACACAGTCAGTGTTAGTTGCGAAACTCATTTTTGGTTTTTTATTAGAGTACCCAACCCATTAATACATATAGACTTAAGCGAAAGTATGATCTATGGGTAAAATATATACACAGTATATATACACACACCCCTATACTTAGCAAGTGCTATGTCCTTAGAGCACAAGAAGCATAGAGAAGACATAGCTCAGACTAAGCCTAAGAGAGTAAAAAAAATAAAAATAGAAGTTGGCTTACCCCCTATAATTAGGTTGTGAATGTCTAAATATAGAATAAGAGTGAAGATGAGGCAGATAATGGGAGAAGTGGATGAAGAGAGTATATACAGTGGGCATCGAGTCCCCATGTACTTAGGCTCTGGTAAGCCTAAGTATGGAAGGAGGGTGGAAATGGGTGATCAAGAGGAGTGGGAGAGGAACATGGTATATACAGATGACATCTATCCCCTCTTTACTTTAGCCTCGGACTAAGTAGAGGAAGAACATGTAGAAGGGGATCGATTGGGTCGGGAGGGAGGGAGAGTTTTTAATGATTAAGGTGGTTTTCGATATATCTTTTTGTGAGCCTATAGTGGGAGATCGTAGTGATAGGAAGAAGATGAAGTAGATGATTCCCAAGTATCATCGGAGTTATTTTTAGAAAAATCATGCTGGATTTTAGATGAAGCATACGAGTCAGATGATATCTAACCGTCATCGGAGTTATCCTTAGAAGAGTACTAGGAAGGTGGAGGCACTCCAAATATTCTTATTTTTAAGTTGTTTTATCAGAATTTTTTCAGACTTGTGATCAAGGGATTCGTCTTTGGAAGAAGAACACTCTAAAGCACCTGTCTCAACCTGCTCATAAGAAATAGGTCTGATATATCCAATGACACCAGGAGAATCAGCTCTGGACGAATAATAGTGAGGAGAAGGAATAGTCTAACGGGGGTCAATATTTGGCTACTTGCTCAGATAGGGCTTTAGAGCTACCAAACTGAGTTCACTCATGAAGATTACCTTTTCTGGACCTGATGAGGAATTATCAGAAGATTCCTTCCACTGAATAGAGAGAGGAAGCTGATGTAGCGAATCAAAGACTTACCCTGAAGGGTTCTCGAACGTGGCAAGATGAGATAGAGTCCCATCGTCGTAACACCCCTATGCTCAAGTACTTCAGACTAAACCCATATCCCACACACCGATAGAAACAATATTACTTCACAGACCCAAGCGATAATCAAGGAGTAAACAAGATGGGATTTACGCTCTATTCCTTAAGGGTCACACGTCACTCAGTCTTGAAGGTATCAAAATATAATGAGAGCTTTATGAACCCAAAACAATGAAGTCCATTACATACTTTTGGGGTCAAAGTTTATTTAGCAGTCTCCTTGTTTTTATTTTTGGACTTTCATTTTTTTATTATTAAATAACGCCTTATTATAAGTCCAAGAAAAATTAGGGAGAAAGTAAAACCAAGACAATGATGAGTCAATTACATTTAATTTTTATGGTCCATGTGATATTATCAGTCCCAAATTTAAATTTTTAAATTTTTACTTTTTTTATATTTTTTTAGAAAAAAACACATCCAATGAAATTTTTTATTTTATTTATTCCTATATCTAGAAAACAAAGGGAGGAAAATGTAAAAACCAATGCGCGATTAAATACAATGATGCGTGGAGGGGTTAGAGATGCGTACCTTGTTGCCAACGCTCTACATGCAAAATTATTTGTGACAAATTTAAATACACAAAAATAAACTAATCTATATGATGCAAGTTAACCATCCTAAAATGATAGCTTCTATTACGGGAAAAACTGGTGTTATCTAATCAGAAGAGAGACCTGAGTCCGTTATTGGAAGTGACTCGGTACCCGCCACAACAGGTCCTGCTAGCACTGTATGTGACTTATCACAACGCATGGTTTCTAATCCAATTAGGTTAACTTTTTATTTGACTAAGTATGCATGTGATCTATAGGAACATGTATTCTATTAGGGTGTTTGGACTTATTTCTACCGAGATCAATCAAAATTAAAGAAGTCAAGAGGTAGCTCACGAAATCTATGTGAAACAATGGAAAAATAATGTTATGAAAAATAAAGCCGGTGAGGTCCCCCAAGTGCACCGATACTTAGCAAAACAGACCCCACAATAAATGAACATCCTTTTCCAAGAGTTTAAATTCTAGAAATAAACAAAAGAAACTCTATGCATATTTTTTTTCAAAGCTTAGTCTCCAAATTTTCTTCTCCTCCTCTTACGCTCTCCAATCGCTCGGTGAAGAATCAAGCTGCCTCTGCTTCTCTTGGGTATGCAAACTCTCCTAAGAATGTTGCCCTCGCTCGTAGGGCCCTCACAAGAAGGAAAGAAAATGTGTAAGAGACATAAGTACATAAAAAATATGAGCAAGATAAATAAATTAGATTCAGTGAATATGAATAATGAAATAATGTCGAAAAATATAGACAAAAAATTACAACCAAGAATATCAGGTTAGAAGAGAAACCTAACTACCCTTGTCGTGCCACCCCGATAATGATGCCATTTTGTTGTGCGAAAATTTTCAGTGGGGTTTAATTAGATGAATTATGAATAAGCCATTGCAACCCAATCAAGTGTCAATAAAAAATTATTTTATTATCAAATAGAAATAATTACAAAAAAATATAGCAAGAGAATTTTTGCTATTTAGTTTACATGTATAGAAACACGATCAAACTCAGGGAGGTCACAAATCCTGAGGGTTATTAAATCAATGAAAGAATCAATGAAATAAAGAAGGAAATCTCAATGTACACTATGCTTTGTTTTTGTAGGATTTTTTATTTTTTTAATTTTTTATTTCTATTTTTTCTGTTTTTTAAATTTTTATTGGTTTTTAGTTTTATAGATTTTTAATTTTCAAAATAATTAATTTTTCAAAGCAAATTTCTATACGAAAGAAATGCATTTTTTTTGAAATTATCAAATACGATAAAGATGATAAAAAATGTGTAAAGAAAATATTTTTTTGTTTTGATGATTTTTTTACTATTTTATAGTTTTCAGAGATTTTATTTTTTAGTATTTTAAAAATGAATAAAAAAAGGAATAAAGCAAATAGTGAAGACACAGGAATATTTTCCAATGTAAAAATCAAACAATATAAAAAATTATTGCATTTATTTTTCCTAAAAACTAGAATGAATTATCTACAATCAATAAGTGCAATCATTATTTTTGGGTTTTCTACATTTTTTATTATTTTTTAAGATTTTTATATTTTGTGATTTTATTGGGTTTTAAAAATCATTAACACGAGAAATTTGTAAAGAAATTAAACCGCTTAAAAATAAAACTATTCTATTTTTTGAAATGTTTGACATAATATTTGAATTTTATGAATTTTCAAATTTCAAATAGTAAAAAAAATGATGTTTTCAAATTTTTAATAACATCAAATGACAATAAAACGCAACTCAAAGATTACAAAATAATCAGGAAAGTAATATGAACTCAATCTTATTTTTGGAGAATTTATTGAACATAAGAACTATTTATTTCAATGGTAAGAGCATGCAATTATAAAGTCTGGAAACACATTGATTAAAATGTAATTATTTATATTTTTTCATAAAAAATATAACAAAAATAAATTGGGGGGAGAAATGTGCAAATTACCCAAGTAGGCGTGCAAAACACGTAACTTGAATTTTTGGAAGGGGTGTTTACGCAAATTCAGGAACTCCGGAGGGCTTTATTGTAATTTTTCCATTATAAAATACACTTTATACGTAAGGTTCTTGATCCTATTTGTTCTTGTTCTTCACACAACAGTGGGGTGGGGTGGGGGGCAAAGGGGCATCGCCCCTTCTTCCTTCACACCTAAGGGCAGCACCGAGGCACTAACGAATGGCAGCATGCTCATGGCAAGGCAGTGGATGTAGACTCACGCGAGGTGGCAGAGGTTGGCGCATGCGATGAGAGGTGACGATAGCAGTTGGGCACCATGAGCAATGAGATGCAAACGGGTAACTAAGCGAGGGGCTCAAGTAGGCGTGGAGTCAGTGGTAGAAGAGCTAATGGACGATGGATGGAGCTGATGCCGTGGTGATGTTGGGTGACGATGGAGCTGTGTTGGGTGCCTTATCATACGATGTACAACGACAAGCTGCTACGTGACACATGCCTAGGTCGATGATGGCACGATGCTGCGATCAAGAATGGCAATAGAGGTTGCTTGCGATTGCGGGTGGATAGTGCATCTTTCAGCGGAGAAGGCACTGGCTGTCGACTGAGCTCCGCCAGGCGGAGGCTCGCTGGAGGTGATGGAGGATCCAAGGTGGAGCGAGGGTTGGCCAAGAGGTTCTGGATGGTCGTGTGGATGGTCGATAGTGTTAAGGCAGAGAGGGGGCCCCTCTCGTAGAGGTGATCGTCGCTCTAGAGGACAGCGGTTGTGCCACCCAAAAATTTATTTTTTTAATAATTTTTGTTAATAGCAATTGAGTTTTTTATTTCTTTTTTCCTTTTTTTTTGAAATTCGTATACCTGCATTAAAAGCAAATACAAAAATCTGACTCGAGCACGACGGCTCGGTCAAAATTTATTGGACAGAAAATGTGAATGAAGATGGCCCGGTAGTTGTGATGGAAGGACTTTGTCTCTGGCCACCTTATGTGGCCGACAATGATAGATTATGTGAGATATAATAGGAATGTGGGTAGATCAAGAAAGTGATATGGAAGATGGAATCGGATTTAGATGTGATGATTTATTAAAAACTAAGATGGGAAACTAAGGTCTACAAATTGAAAATTAATAATGAAATAAAAACTAAAATTAATTCTAAAATTAACTAATTAAAAGATAGGAAATAAAGATTTGTATCTCATCAAATGGGAGAGGATAACGCTATAATGACCTCAACGAAGATCGCCTCGCTATCACCGGATGGCTTGAAGGCTAGGCACCCTTCATCACAAGATGAATCTTAGATAATAGGCTCCTCTCACCAAAAGATTGATCAAGTGTGAATGAGGGCAGAGGAGCCAAATAAATAAGAATAAAAAATTGAATTTGAAAATTTGAATTAATGGAGAGAAAAAGGAAGGATGTTCATGGTGGAATTGAATTAGTAAAATAAATAAAATAATTTTTAGAAATTAGCTCATTAAAAAAATAATAATAACCAACAAATTAATTAACCACCTTAATGGTGGGTAAATTAAGGAATTAATTAAATTATATACATATGATATATTATTTACACAACTAATTAAATAAATAAAATCATTTTCATCATTTTATTAATTTAAATAATATTACTTATTTAAGTTTTAGTGAGAGTAATTTAAGGAAAATGATTATATACGTATAATATATACATATGGTCCATTATACACATAGTTAAATGACGAAATTATGTGATTTTATTATTTATTTTTTATTTTCATTTTTATTTTAAATAATTATCAAAAATTACAATTATTTACAAATACATTATGTATGAAAATAAATATGGATACATAAATATAATAAATAAATGGAAAAATTGCAAAAACCATCCCAAAAAATTATTTTTCAAATTGTAACTCTAAAAATTTTGAAATAACTTCCACTTTAAAGAAATTTAACTTACAATACGATGGAAGTGAATTTGATTCAATTCGAATTCATTTGGAGTCGAAATTTGTCTTTCAATTATCGCTTTATGACTTTTTCTGAATGTTGTTACTTTTATTTTATACATGATTTTATTTTGCAAAAAATTTTAAAAAAATTATTTACAATTTTTGTTTTGAAAAATATTTAATTTTAGCTCAATTTATGGATAAACAAAATAGTGTAAGTTCTATAGAAATATACACAGAATAAATGAAAAGTATAAAAAATATTTTTGGATTTTCTGATTAAAGACCTTATCTCCCTTAACTTTATTCATGGTTGATCAGGTCAAGTATGGACCATCTCTCGTGGTTTAGTTTAGCCTGTATCTATTGCATATATACATACTTTTTTATTTTCTTTATTTTTCCTTTATTTCTTTATTTTTTATTTTTGGTTAAAATAATAATATATGTACAATATTTACACACAAATACAAGTTGATAAGATTATGGATTTATATGCAGGTGTTTTATAAGAGATTTTAAGATAAAATAAATGAATAAAGATGATGAAATGTATATTCATCAAATTTGTATGCTTGTTTATGTTATCATTTGGCCCCTGAAATTAAAGTAATTGCACTTATATCCATTCCAGCGCACATCACATGACTGCGCACGCATTTTTCTAGATATTTTGCTCTTTTGGCCTGAAACTTTTTACTTTGTTGGTCATTAAGTCTATAAACAATTATTCTTTGCATCCGTGCCCTTGTAAACTAGCATATTATTTTGCATGTTAAATTGAAGTAAAAAATAACAAAACATCTCTAAAAAGTCCACAAAAATCATATTATCTCTCTATTAATTAGTTCTTGCATCACTAATTTTTATTTTTCATTTTCATCATTTTTATTATTTTTAAAAATTCAAAAACTTCATAAAAAGTCCATGTTTGTATTTAAAAATCAATAAAAAAGATAAAAACCTCTTGAAAAATTCTAAAAAATTATTATGTCTTTATTTTGCTTCAATTTATTTTTTATAACATTTTTGCATTAATATAACTCATTAACACCAAAAAAATCACAAAACATTTAAAAATATAGAAAAATAGAAAATAATAGAAAATTCCAACAAAGTTACAAAATAGCTTTCTGAAAAAATGTTCCATGGCTGAGCAGAGCGAGAACAATACGATGTTAGCCTCCATACAAGCCATTCAAGCATAGTTGACTGAACATGCTGACATCCAAGCCGGATTGAGAGAAATGATCTTGGAGATGATGAGTGATAGACAAGATAAGATAGAGGAGGATAGAAACCCTAGAGGAAGTAAGAATGGGGGAGGAGAAGATCCACTTATTGAGCTAGTAGCTAAGCTTATACTAAAGGATGCCTATAATCTAGGGGTAGGACATATGAATACATGGATTAGGATCCCTGCGATTCATGGGCATTTTGGCTAAAGCCCACAATTTTACTATTAATCTCAATATTCCATAGATACATCAATGAAGAACCATACGTACACCTCCAACAGTTCGATCGCATTTGTGACACAATACACTACTCGAATGTTCCATTAGAGGTAGTGAAGATGACAGTCTTCCCGTTCGGTCTCAAGGACAAGGCACTATATTGGATTAACCATTCGAGAAGGGTTGTCACAACTTGGAAAGAATTGAGGTTCGCTTTTCTAAACAAGTATTATCCACTTGGATGTCTCAACCAAATGTAATATTTGATTGCCAACTTCTCTTAAATGTCCCATGAGCCTATTCACGAAGCATGGGAACAATTCAAAGACTTGACAGAGAAGTACCCCCATCACGATATCCAAAGATAAGCCTTGTGCAGAAGTTCTTTGGGGTTTAAGCATTGAGAACTAGAAGTTCGTAGATGTTGCTTTTGGGGGCCCACTTCATCATGGATGAAGATGTTGTTTAGCTCTCTCTTCTTCACATGCTTTTCAGAAGCATTCCATTAGCTCTCCTTCAGTACCCCATGAGGCTATCAATAGGATTGGAGAGGACACTGAGAGAGATTCAACGACTTCATCATCTTCTTCACCAATTGAGTAGCAATCTTGTGTAGCAGATACAGATCTTGGAGTTTCACCATCTTCCTGTTCACTATCACCACCATCTTCTTCACGATAATTTTACAGAAAATGCCAAAAGAGAATAAATAAAGATGCAATGTAGAGTTAGTCGTGAGGGAGAACACACATGTCATGGATTCTTCTTACCAGCAGACCAAGCAACCCATCTTGTTTTTCATTTTATTCCTTTTATTCTTGTAGTGGATAACATTGTACAGACAGAATCTAGATGTAGACATGTATATGATGACTCTATTTTGAATAAGAGAAATGAGAAGCATGATGTTTCTTCTGATTCTATTCCATTTCATTCAGTTTTGAATAAAATCACAAAAATTTTAAAAAATAAAAACAACATTATATGATCTTTGAGTAGTAGAGATCCTTCATAATATTTTTTAGATATTCCACTCCTTAAGGTCATGGAGTTCATTCCTGCAGTCAAAAAGGGAATGAAAAAAGCATGTACTCAAAGTTGTCAACCAAAGCAGAACAGAAGAAAGAAAATAGATAAGCACATCTTGATCATGGCCATAGTTCATGCCAATAGCAACCTCCCACCCAAGAAGAAAGATAAGGGAGAACCTCACATCCATTGCCACATCTATGATCAAGAGTTTGATTGTTCTCTTCTCGATAGTGGTCCCTCAATTAATCTCATGCCATCCTTGCTACTCATCGAGTTTGGGTTGGCACATCTTAGATTCACCTGGATGATCTCTCAGTTTGCTGATAGATTGATCTAGAGGTTGCGAGGTATATTAGAGGACGCTATTGTAGTGGTGCGAGGAATGAGATTTCTAGTTGATTTTGTTGTGATGGATATGGATACCTATACACTGCTACTCCATACCCCGATAATACCTAGAGGAACGATGAAAGAGGTAGTTGATTATGGTACCAGAGTGATCATATTTCACTCCCGCAGTGATAAGATGAAAATTGTGATGATTCTCGATCCTAGGCCATCACCACCACCACCACCACCAATGGATGAGAGAGAGAGAGAGAGAGACAGTTACAGCAGATTCTGAGGACTGTGATTTTCTTATTGAGTTTCGAGATACATATCTATTTACTATTTTAATGGACACACAAGAGTTCCTTTCTCAGAAGGACCTCCAGGAAAGCACAATCATCTTGAGTTCCCTTGTTGACCATTCTGAGTTGTTTGTTGATGGACGGTTTGAGATGTATTCTGAGGATCATTCTGAGATATCAGAGGTACATTATGAGATTCTTGAGACACGTTCCTTTTCTTATATTATTGATGAGATACCTCCTACTAAAGTTTTGAGATTTTTATTCAAGATTTTAAACATACTGATGAGCCAATCCTTTTTGAGAAGAGATCATTCATTGTAGATCTTTATGTGATTTTATTTGATAAGCCTATAGTAGCGATGGTAGATAGTACACACAGTGCATATCAGATACCTTCTACCAGTATAGCTGCAAAGGTTGTCACAGAGATGACTCAGACCCCACCTAAGCTCAAGGATTTACCCTCAACATTTAAGTATGCATTCCTTGTGGATCCCCCCCAGATGTTTTCGATCATCCTCACCTCACAGTTAACCGACAAACAAGAATCTCGCGTGCTAGAGGTTCTTGAGAAAAATTGCAAGGCCATTGGATGGAATATTTTGGATCTCCATGGGAGTAGTCTAGCTTTGTGCTCTCATTAAATCTACTCAAAGGATGATAGCAAACCCTCCTGTGCATGTCAACACTGTCCCAATCCAAACCTCTGGGATGTTGTCATAAAAGAGATCAGATAAATGGTGGGATGCTAGCTTTATTTATCCCATCTCAGATTCCAAGTGGGTTAGTCCTTTACATGTGGTCTCAAAGAAATCTAGGATTACTATCGTAAAGAATGACCATGGTGAGGAGATTTCGACCCATATACCTACCTCATGGTGTCTCTGCGTAGATTACTGATGCTTGAATTCAGCTACCAAGAAAGATCACTTTCTACTGTCATTTATTGATCATATTATTGAGAATTTGGCAGGGAAGGAGTTCATTTGTTTCTTGGATGGGTACAAGGGTATAAACAGGTTGCAATCACTCTTGAGGATCATAAGAAAACTACTTTTACTAGTTCGTTTGGCACCTACGCCTTAAGACGAATGCCAACTTCAGAGGTGTATGTTGGTCATTTTTTGCTGATACGGTGGGTAGTTTTTTAGAGGTCTTAATGGATGATTTCTCGATCTACGGGGATAATTTTGATACATGTCTTTCTCATTTAGACCGAGTACTTAAACTTTGATGTGAAGTAAGCGGAGTGCTCTCGTAGGAGAAGAGCCACTTTATGGTAACTAATGAGATTGTATTGGGTCACATCATCTCCAAACATGGTATGAAGGTTGACTCAGCTAACATTGATGTGATCTCCAAACTAGAGCCACCACAGAATTTGATGCAGTTAAGGTTATTACTTGGACATGTTGGATTTTATAGGCAATTCATCAAGGACTCCATCAAAATTGCCAAACCTTTTATTAGGCTTCTGTATAAGAAGAGTGAGTTTGTTGTTGATGAGAATGTCTTTCTTGCATTTCTCAGATAAAGACAAGGTTACTAGTGCTCATGTCCTACAACCACCTGATTGGTCTCTCCCCTTTAAGATCATGTGGACACGTCTGATTTTGCAGTTGGAGCTGTTTTATGGCAGAGAAGGGACGTGATATCGTTTTCTATACACTATGCTAGCAAGACTATGGATGAGGCACAACATGCTTACACAGTCACAGAGCAGTGGTGTTTGCATTAGAGAAATTCAGAACTTAACTCCTTCGTTCACATGTCATTGTTTACACGGATCACACTGCCATATGGTATCTACACGAAAAGAAGGATGCCAAACCATGCCTTATTAGATAGATCCTTCTTCTCCAGGAGTTTGATTTTTATATTCGAGATAAACCAGGAGTAAAGAATGTTGTGGTTGATCACTTTTCTTGTATCACATATGCGGATTTTTTTGAGAAATCAATACTTCCCATATCAAGATCTTTTCAGATGAGACCATTTTTTCTATGGACTCAATCGCATGGTATGTTGATGTTGTGAACTATCTTATCTCCAAGAAAGTTCCTCAAGATTGGTCGACGCACAAGGTAGATAGATTCTTGTCAGAGATACAATTTTACTAGTGGGATATGTACCTATTTCGTCAGGGTGCAGCTTGTATCTAGAGAAGGTGCATTTCTTAGGAGGAATACACCAGCATACTTGAGCATTGTCACAAATTAGAGTATGGTGGGCATCATTCAGGGAATCACACGACAACACAGATTTTACAAAGTGGCCTATGGTGGCCAACTTTATTTAAGGATGCTACAGATTATGTTCGAGGTTTTACTAACTATCAGAAGATGGTAGGAACCGTTGGTTCCAAAGATACCATGCCTCTGAGATATATACATGTTTCATATGTTTTTTATGCTTGAACATAGACTTCGTGCACCCATTTCTTGTTAGTCAAGGATTTCAGTACATCTTGCTTGTCGTGGATTCTGTTAGTCGTTGGGTGGAGGCTATCCTTACTCGAGACGCTGATGATCATACAATTTGTTTCAATCTAAAGGACCACATTATTGTGTGGTTCAAGATCCCCAAGATATTCATTTCAGATGGGGGAAGCGATTCATCCATAATTCATCATCTTTATTCTTTTTAGCCAAATTCATTAGCAAAACATCTCTAAATATATGTTAATAAATTGTCATTCACCATGAGTCTGTTAATAATTCATATTTAACATTCTTTTTAACCAAAATGAAAAAATAAATAAGAAAAAGAAAAAAGAAAAAATGAAGGTTGTAATTATGTAATAAGTATAGACTGATTAAAAATTGGAGAGAAGGTTAGTAATTGACCTAATCACCACGGAATAAAATAGGGAGAGAAATGGTCTTTATTTATTAATATAATCCAAAAACACCTCGTAAATATTATTTATTATGTATTTATTCATTACATATGTAATACCTTATTTATCTTGTATATTCATTGACTATATTATTTTTCAATAAAATGATCTCAAATTGATTTATTTTGTTGATAAAACTTGTGAATAAAAATGTGTCTTAAATAATAAAAATATTTACAAAATTAAATTATGTACAATTGTACACTACCAATAACTGTATTTATGTTTTTACTTATTTATTTTTTGTAAAAATTGTATATATTGTATTTTAAACTCTTGTAAATATTCCAAGTAATTATAAAGAATTTTAAAATTAGAAATTACAAAATAAAATAAAAAAAAATAAAACCAACTTTTCATTGTGCAAATGAACCAAGTGTATATATTATACATGGTACTAATTCATTAACCCTTATATTTAATTTGTAAAAATCCAATAAAAATATACTTATAGTTCTTAAAATATTTTGTAAATAGATAAAATGTAAAATATAATGCACTTTTATAGAAATAATAAAATAATATGTACATATTATATAGATATATAATAGATGTACATGTTAATATATATTGTATATACCATAATATATATCATAAAAATATTAGAAATCATGAAAATAGTTTTTAAAAAAATAACATTTTCATTTTGATTATTTTTTTTATTTTAAAATCATTTACTATTTTAATTTGATTTTTCTTTTATTTTTGAAATATGATTTTTCTATTGCTCCACCGCAAACTGTTGACCACGGTCAACTAGTCGCCCCTCCTTTTTATTCCACATATCGGGTTTGCTCCAATTTTTCCCCTAATTTTCCTAATCTGATCCGATCAATTTCGTTCTTCAGTTTCAATTATAGGCATGAACCCCTAATCCACACACATGAGCATCTCCAAGATATGCTCCTTGGTTTACGTGTTAACGATCAATCATTCTCAAGCATGCACCGCCTATAAGAGTACAGACACTAGCTTTTCTCTAGGGACCTTTGATTGCTCCATCTCTTCCATTATGCGCAGTCCTTTCTCGAAAGTGACAACATGAGTGTGGTCGTGTAGGGAAACCCAGGAAGCGAGTGTGCCTTAATTCTGACGATCTCTTCACAGTGCTCCGTCGCAAGGAGCTTAGCCTCTAGTTTTGTCGAGCTATCAAGGCCCTAATCCCCAGAGGTTCTTCATCTCTAGCACATGCAACATCATCCATCATCAGGTACCTTAGATTCATAGGATGTTTCATTTTTATTCAATTTTTAGATATGTGGCATAAAATCATTTGGCTGACTCATCCCCCCTTACTTCCTCATCCGCTTCTTCGTGCTCCTGCGCCATCTGATCATCAACCCAATCATCCTATTGGGTCGAATCTTATATCCAATCCTCCGCCTTTCATCAGATCTGAATCATTCATCGTTCCCCTTTTTATTTCCCAATTTTTAGCCAATAACCCTTCGCTGAAGCACCGTTTCTGAGAATAGACCCCTTTGCAGGTGACATGAATACCATACCTTGAGATATTGGCAGTATTTGAAGATCATCTGAGGTTCTTGGAGAGCTCCTGGTTCGAGGATGTGTAGGTCATCATCCACTCATTGATTTGAAGATCCATGGAGCCCTAACTATGTGGAATCCTTAGAGCTACATACTGGGCGAGATTTGAGGCACATGAGTGAAGAACCAAGGGAGAACCAAGCATTTGAAGCTCGATCAGGATGATGATTGTCTGTGTTCCTCCAGGTCTACCTATCGTCGTTAGATCAAGAACAAGTGCTCCGTATTACATTTTATCCATTAGATGGAGGACCCTATGCACTTCTAAATCTCTTCCAGGGTCTAATTTGGACCCTCTACATGTGAAGGGGTATCGATTCATCTTCACCGTCGAAAGCTTTAAGTGGATTGCTCTTGTTCGTTCATTGGTGTGTGATTAGGGGTAACTTAGCTTCTAGCCCCTCCGTGTTTTGCACTTACGTTTCAATCTTGTAAATATATGTCATAGTGTAATTGTTTTGGATATTATTCAAATCATCCTTAAGCTTTCCCAGGTTTAAATTTTAGTCTGCTCCACGTCAGCATACAATTGCTGGATATTTTGCACTATATTTCCTCAACTCCGTGGACCTATTTTTAAATGAAGAGAAGGTTTTTATTATTTGCAAATCAATCCTTGTGGGTTGTTTTTAAAGCATAATATACATGGAAAAATTGTTGCTTGAGTCGTAAATTTGTTTAAAATTGCTCAAACGTCCCTGCTAGGCATTATTTAAAAGGATATTTAATTGGAGTAAATGTTGTCTTGACCCTAGACATTGGTTTTCATTAACTTAGGATTCTTAAGGTTTCTAAAATAGCAAAAACATCCTTATTCATTATTTTTATTATATGCGTTGTTTTCTTTTTATATAGCGATCTTAACCCAAAATTCCATAAAAAAGAATAAATGTCTGTTAGTGTGTTCTTCACATTATAAATTTCTTTTGATTTATTTCTTTTAATTCCAGCTATTAAATAATAAAAAACACACCAAAAAATCCCTTTTCGCTTTAGAAAACTTATAAAAAATCCAAAATTTCCCTTATAATTCTAAAAAATAGGTTATCCTTCTTTTTACTTATTTGTTTTTCTGTCCAAATTTCATTTTATTTTCTTTTATAAAAAACTTAAAATTTGCAAAACCTAAACACATTATAAAAATCATATAAAATCTTAAAAAAAATCCAAAAATGTGTTTCTTGTCTCTATTTGTAGATATTTAAATATAATTATTATTAAAATTTATTTCCATTAGTTTTGGGTATATTTTTCAATTTTAATTTAAAAATATTATAGGTTGTGAACTATTTTCTTTATTCAATGTTTTAACCATTTTGAAAATCCTAGAAAAACCTAAACATTCTTGAAATTTTTTAAATATTGTGAAAATTTGTCAAAAACACAAAAACATTTTCATGTGATTTTTCCGGACATTTCCTTACAGCTGAAAAATACAACAAAGAGAGAGTGTTTGTGTCTTTTATTTCATTGTTTTTATTTGCCTTGTCTTGAAAATGAAAAAATATTAAAAATTGCAAAATTAAAAATAATTAAAAAATCTAAAAATCAGAAAACATAAAAATTATAAAAATTAAAAATCCTTTAAAAAAAGATAAAAATTCAAAAAACCCAAGAGTAGTTTCTTTGATTTTCCTTCTTTATTTTCTTTGATTTTTCATTGAGTTGATTGACCATGTTAATGAAAGTAACTTGGACCACACTCTTTTACTTATTGATTCGTTTTGTGGTTGAATAAACTTTCTCAATTTCTAACTGTATTGCTGGGGTGACAAGACACTATTAATTGTTTAATTTCATTAACATAACCCTTGTCAGTTGGTCAGTCATCAGGAGGCCATTTCATTAATCGAAAGGTCAAGAAGCTTGTGAAGGAGTACACCATTGAGCATAGAGTTGTGTCTCCTTACCACCCACTGATGAATGTCTTGGCTGAGATTTCAAATATAAATACGATATTGCAAAAACATTGTATGTCCAGATAGAAAGAATTGGTCCCTGATGCTTGACTCAGTTCTATGGGAATATCGGACATCGTACAAGTCTCCATTGGAAATGTCTCCCTATTGGTTGGTTTATGGAAAGTCTTCCCACTTGCCAATTGAATTAATTCACAAATCATTATGAACACTCTGTGTATGCAATTTGGACTATGAGAAAGCCTGACACAGGAAGTTGGATCTGAAAGATTGCTTGAACTCCGAGATTTTGCATACGACAACTCACTCATGTATAAGGAGATAGTCAAGCGTTGGCATGGTAGACACATTAGAAGGAAGACTTTCTCCCCTAATAAAAAAGTTTGGTTGTTTGATGCAAAATTAAAGGTATTTCCCGACAAATTAAAAAGCAAATGATCAGGACCATTCATTGTGAGATTTGTGTATGCCAACGGTAGTGTTGTCAATTCTGGGTTATCATCTAACGCACAACTACTTGTTGTGAACGGACGATTGTTGAAGCCATATCTAGATCATGACACATTCCTGGCCATGGTTGATTCCATATTTGAGGCATCAGACGATGACTTTTTGATATCTTATGTGTCTGATACATGAGTTGATTTTCTCTTGTATGTATCATTTTGTTTTATTCTTTCTTCTTCTGTTTTTATCATTCACCTCTTTTTCGTGTGTGTGCTATACTTAAGATGTAATCTATAGTAAGTATAGTGGAGGTGAATGATTTGAGTTCTATTTTCATTGTGTTTCATCACTTCTGTTGTTGCTTATACTTAGGGATCTTTACCCTAAGTATAGGAGGAGTGATGTTCTTCATTTCGTTCTCTTTCATGATTTTATTTTCTTTAATTCCTTCTATTCTCTAGCTTGTCTTTCAACTCATTTATATTCTTTTTCTATACTCAGGGATCTTTTACCATAAGTATAGGGAAGGACAAGTTGAGTCGTTGAGTTTGTTCATTCTTCTTATCGATTTTCCCCATTTGTATAGTCTCCTATACTTAGGATTATTTGATCCTAAGTATGGGGGGTATCACTGACTTCTATTCTTTTCGTCTATTGTTTGAGTCGTTGTTGTATAGAATTCTTTTTACTTTTCTATACTTAGCATGAGTTATGTCTTCCTTTATAGCTCTTTGATCACAACGAGGATATAGTTCGAGCTAAGTTTAGGGGTGTGGTATATATTGTATACATAATTTAACCATATTCATTTTTTAATATGGCTATTATTAAAAAATGTTTTTTGAAAATGATTTGCAAAAATGTTTTGTAAAAATGTTTGTAAAAATTATTTTATATGATATTTTATAAAAACGTTTGCAAAATTGTTTGTAAACTGTTTGTAAAAATATTTGTAATTTTTTTTGTAAAACTATTTTTGTACAAATCTTTGCAAAATTATTTGTAAAAATATTTTGCTTGTAAAATATTTTAAATTATTTTTGTATAAAAACTATGTATACTATACAAAATGTTTGTAGATTTTTTTTGAATGCAAAATGTTTGAAAAAACCCATTTGTAAAATTGTTTGAAAAATGATTTGTAAAAAATTGTAAAAATAGTTTGTAAAAAATTGTAAAAATTTTGAAAAATCCTTGTCAAATATTTTTATTTTTTTATAAAATCTTTTGTGAAATGTTTTGATAAGGTTTGTGAAATTTTTGTAAAATTATTTTGTCACGTGGGGTTTATATATTATGGGATGTATATATATTTGTAAAATCTATGTGTATATAAAAGCCTTAATCACTTATCCTCCTGTAAATAAAATTATTTATTGTATATAAAATTCTTTTATAAAACTTGTATCTAAAACTTGTGAATAAAATCCTCTTGTAAAACCTTGTATAAAAATTGGTATAATATTGATATATATACTTGTATATATTCCTTGTAAATATATTCAATTTACTAACCCTTTTTTTTCTTAAAAAAATGTTGTATAAAACCCATATAAATTGGCAAAATACTTTAAAACTTCTTTCAAAAAGATTGTTCTTTTATTTTCTTTTCTTTTCTTTCAAAAAAAATGTATGTTTTATATATATTTCTTGCATTTTCATGTGCATTTTTTTGAATGATATTGACACTTAATATAGTTTGGAATAAAGTCGAAGATTGGAGCTTAGTTGGACCTTAATCCACTTAATTTTAGAGGAACCTTATAGGAAATGGAATTGAGATTCTTTAGGTATATAGATTTAATTCTTTGGGAACCACAAAACGTAGTTCAGTGTCGTTCTTGTTTTCCCTAAGTAGATACTTTGGAGCACATGCATGATTCTTGTTGATAATGGCCTAGCTTGCACACCTGCACTTACACTTTTCTCACCTCAGCTGAAGTGGTAGAGGTTTGGATTTGTCGACAAGAGACACAAGCCAATGGAAACATAAGAAGTCACACATTTGTGGCCATCATACCTCAACCCGGTCCAGTAGCGATGAGGTATAACGATAGAATGTTGTGGGTCGGAATAAATCTTCAAAGAGGAATAGTCTATTGGCTCAAGAGGGAAAACTCCTTATGTACATGTTTCACCCTTGTATATATTCAGAAAAAGGGGAAAAAAACTCAAAAAAAGTGGACGAGTCTGAATGAAAATAAAAAGCCTGTCAGAGTACGCATATAGATGTAAAGTCAATAAACAAGCTTGAGCTTCCAAGTCAGATATTTATGAGCCTATAGCTGGATGGCTTGGATACACTGAACATGCATCCTAGGATAGGTAGCTACACTGGCTATTGTCCGGTCTTCTCTCCACCTTCTCTTCTTGAGTTTGTTGCACTTGAATTTACAATGGAATACCCAGCTTCTCGAGGAAAGAGTTATTGGATTAGGGAATTAGGTCACATTGTTGGAGAAGAATGACTTTTACCCAGCTGAGGAGAGTTACATAACACTTACACTGTACAAGAAAGATTTACAGTCATAAGGGTTTCATTTGACTTGGATATTGAGGAGACTTGAGCAGGAGTTGTGTGATTTTTAAAGGCTATTGGTTGTAAAGTCCGTTTTCCACTAAGGTTCTATCCAACCAAAAAATCTAAAGGTTTGACCGAGCTCCACACTTTGATTTTATGAAGATAAGATTAATACTCAATATTGTTTTAAGTTCTTTATTTTTTTCTTTATTCTTTTCTTTTGCTTTAGTCACGTATTTCTCAAACAAGGGTTTGCTAATGGTCTAGCAAAATTAAAGCATAAGGGGATGATGAATCTGCATTTGGTCATCTTTATTCATTTATTTTAGTTTAAAATCATCTATACAACACATGTAAATATCAATAAATACATTCTTTTACTAACCTTAATTCTTGTGTAAATATTGTATGTTTATCACTATTTTAACCCAAAATAAATAAAGAAACAAATAAAAAATAAATAAAATAAAAGATTGTATATATGTAATAGATACAAGCTGAATCTGACCTTGAGTTTAAGTCAAGACTTGACCTGATCGACAAGAATAAAGTAGGGGAGACAAGGCCTTAATACCAAAAATACAGAATATCAAACATACATTTGTGTACATTCATCACTTGTATATTACTATATATAATACACATTCTTTTCATTAATTTATATATACTTAAATTAATCTCAAATAAAATTTCTTTCTTCTTTAAAACTTCACAGGAAAATATTTTGTAAATAATAAAAATAATTGCAGAAATAATCAGTGTACATTGTGAAAATAACGAAACTCTGAAAAAGCCACAAAGCTCAACTTGACACATAAATATCTTCTCCACCAAAACTCAAACGCGCTTTCATTGTAGTCGATATTAAATAATCTTTAAAATGGAAGTGGTTTCATAAAAAATAAGAGTTAAAGTGTGAAATGTGGTTATTTGGGTGCTATTGGATATTATACCTATGTATATTATGTATATTATTTACTTAATTATTTTCTTGTACATAGTGGCACATATTGTATTTTTAATTAATTGTAAATATTGTATTTGACTTTTTTAAAATACAAATAAAATCACAAGATCAAAAATCAACAAAAATAAAATCATGTAAATATTGTATATATACCACTATGTATATACTGTAAATATCTCTATTTATTTAACCTAATAAATCACCTCTTAGAAACTAAATAAAAATATCAGTAAAATCCTTGTAAAATATAAATTATTAATTTATATGTATGTTTGAAAAAAATAATTAATGAAAAATCATAGTCTTGTTTACATAAGTACATATACTAGTATATAACACACTTTATTTATTTTTACACATGTTTTATACCTTATTTAATTAATTAAAAATCATCTAAATTAACTATATTTAGTACTTAACCTTTGTATTTACATTATATTTAAAATCATTTTCAAATTTTATCTAATTTATTTCACTTTTTCATTGATTTTTGTCATGTAGCTTATTTCGTCTCATCTCAGGCACCTCCTGATTGGATGGACCTGGGTCTATTGACCGGAGTCAACTTTCCGTTCCATGACCTTTACTGCAACTTTCGCACCCAGGCCATCTTTCTCCCAATTTTCCCATGCACACTAATTACTAACTCCGTCCACCTTCTACTCCTAATTTTCATCCCACTCAACTAACTACCCTGTCAGCACAATAAATCCACCGATTTTTCCCCGATCCGATAGTTATTCAAATTAAAACTTTGAGAGACTTCACTTCAATATATAACCTCCATTCATCATCCTTCGTCCTTTTGATCCATTTTGAAGATGATGTTTTTCCCATAACTGAGTTTGGAAGATTGAGCAGTGACAAAGATTTTGATCTCCACAGTCGGGAGTGTGAGGAACCTTTGAAGAGACGAGATCCAGCCACTCACCAGACCTTCATCGACGTACTTTCACCTCTACATTTTTCGTGATCGAGGTTAATTCCTTTTCGTTCATCTACAGTAGGTAGCTACGGCTTGAACTTCCTTTAATTTCACTTTTAATTTTTGTGTTTTGATTCGGTATTTAGTCAGATTAAATCCTTCATCTTCTTTCTCCGACTTGCAAGATCGGAGGTGTTTCGATCACTTACACATACACCTGACCCTACCAACACATTCGCATGACCCTTCTTCATCTCCTTTCATATCAAACCCCCCCTCAGGTCACCCTAGATCCGAGGAGAGACCTCCTTTCTGACCATCTTCACCAGAGATCCACATCCATTCACCATTTCCCTAATTTTGTACTTCAATAAGCTCGTTGGAGCATCGCCTCCAAATGTTGAGTTCATTACAAGTCTTATGAGCACACAAGGGAGCCAAGGGAGCAAGTTAGAGGTTCGTCTACATTTGAACACCTCCAAACCTCCAGATCTCATTTGCTTCACCATGCATCTTGGAGCTCACATTCCGTTAAAGGGGCACCACAGGAAGCAATAGGATACATATGAAGATGAATCAGGTGGAGAGTGAGTGAGCCTTGCTCGATTGAACTTCACTGGAACACACCTTCAAACCAGTTCTTCGAGAGGCCTCCTCATCCACACGATCAAGAACAAAAGCTCTAGATTAGGTCACAGCAATCCAGTTATTCCCAAAGTCATACTGTTTAATAGCACTCCAGATTCAATACTGACCATTTGACGATGCTCCTACATCCGTCGTTCGATGGCATCCATACGAGGATCAACCCTCCAAACTTCCATGTCTAATGGGGGTAATTTCGCACTCCAACCCTTGTTGTGTCTTATTTCGCAAATAAGTACCTCAACGGACACGTGTTAGACTGTGCCTTTTGGAACATTGCATTTTGTTACATGACATTTAGTTTATTTGCATTATAGTCCTGTTTGAATTGTGCATGTGCCTTGCACGTGATGTTTTATGAAATTTGCAATAAAGACTCTAAATTTTTATGTTATCATTTGGCCCTTGAAATTAAAGTCGTTGCATGTATATCCATTCCAGCACACATCACGTGCCTACTCACGCATTTTCCTGGATATTTTGTACTTTTGTCCTGAAACTTTTTATTGTGTCAGTCATTTAATCTATAAAATTTTATTCTTTACATCCATTCCCCTGTAAAATAGCATTTTTTCGAATGTTAAATTGAAATAAAAATAGAAAAACATCTCTAAGAAATCCATAAAAATCATGTT
This sequence comes from Ottelia alismoides, assembly GCA_037367405.1. NCBI lineage: Eukaryota > Viridiplantae > Streptophyta > Magnoliopsida > Alismatales > Hydrocharitaceae > Ottelia > Ottelia alismoides. The sequence continues at coordinate 277,916 of JAZKJV010010732.1, read as the reverse complement.
ACTCTCTATTAATTAATTATTGCATCATTAATTTATATTTTGCATTTTCATCATTTTTCTTATTCCTAAAATTAAGAAACAACATAAAAAGTCCCTATCTTCATTTAAAAATCAATAAAAATATATAAACCTCTTTAAAATTCTAAAAGAAATTATTATTTATTTATTTTGCTTTGATTTAATTTCTACAATATTTTTGCTTTAATATTCCTCATAACAATAATAAATTCACAAAACATTTAAAAAAATAAAAATTCATAGAATATCATAGAAATATCTAAAAAAAGAAAATAGCTTTCGAGAAAATAGAAAATTTTACCTTTATGTGCGTGCATATTTCATTAATTTTTAATTCCATTTTCTATTTAAAAATTCATAAGCATTTACATTATTGTTTGCTTGCATTAACTTTTGTTTTCATTTATTTGAAATCCTTAAAAAATCCGAAAATACTGGAAAAACTAAACAAATATTAGAAACATGTCATAAATCAAAAATGATTTTATTTTAATTTTCTACTTATCTTGCTAAACTCTAAAAATTCATAAAATTGTCTTTTCTTAATTTTTATTTATTTCTTTTATTTTGATTCCATTTTCTTTTATTTTCAAAAACATAAAAAAATTGCATAATTTAAAAATCATAAAAATATATAAAATCAAAAAACCAAAAAAAACTAAGATTAAAACTTCTATAAAAATTTAAAATATAACAAATTAAATAAAACCAAGAGTAGTGTGCATAGAATTCTTATTTCTTTTCTTTGATTTTTCGTTGATTTGAATTACCCTTAGAATTTCGTAGCCTCCCTGAATACGCTATACAAGTAAATTAAATAGCAAATTTCTCTTGCTAGATTTTGTTTATTTTATTTTAGCTTGAGAAGTAAATAAAATTTCATCGAGGGATTAGTAGCGTTGCAATGAAACTGCAAGTAATTCTTCCTAATTAAATCCAATAATTTCACTATTCAACACCAGAGTCAACCATCTTCAAGCAACCTACAAAAAACAACATCAGGGCTGGCAGGGTCAATTTTCACGATGTTCATTTAGCAGTGACTTAGGTCTTTCTTCTTCATCTTCATCATCTCCATCAAATTTCAAAATCATATTCTTAATGACACCTGATCTTATTAGAATGATATTAAGGACATGAGGGTTGACCTCAATCAGATATACATATGAAAAGATGAGAGATTTGCATCACTTACCTCCATTCCTACTCAGGTTCAGGCTAATCCCAATATCCTAAATAGGAATCAACCTTAGCAGTTCAATGATCAGGTATAATTACTCATATTTATTTATATTTGAGAATGAGATCATTTCATTTGATAATGTTAACCATATGTCATTCTGAAGCAGAAGGACCATGGTCGTAATTGATCGGGAATGAGACATGGACAACGACATCTCTAAGGCTCCACCTGAGAAGACCTTATAGGATGAATAGGAGGAGCATCGTCAGATGCAGCAACATGCCCTTCATCAATAGAGGATGAGGAGATCAGAAGGAAGAGAGAAGATGAAGAACACCAAGACACAACATTCAAGTGATTGAGTCTCCATATGACCTTACACCTCTAGTTAAGGAGGATGTAATTGTATTTGTAGCATACATTCCCCAACTTTTAGTTTATAATTTTTATTCCAAGTTTGTAAAAGAACATGTTCGTATGAAAAACTCTGTTTCTGGAAATGACAAGTTGCATAGTTTAGTTTACGATTCTAATTCTTCTACTTCTCATGACTCAATCTCTTTCTCCCATTCTCTTACAACATAAAAGTGAAACATCAAAAAGATTTAGAAGGATTATCTTGAAATGACACAATTCTGTAAAGAACACATCATGGTTAGAGTGTTATTTGATAAGTATGTGGATATTAACCTTTCTTTTCAAAAATACCTTAAGGTGAGATGCGCATCTACTAATGTTAACAGGAAGAAACCTAATAGCCATGTTCAGAATCATATGCTTACTATTGCCACTACTTGTGTCAAGAACCAGCAACTTTCAAGAAAGACGAGAGATGTGGGTTCACATTATGTGGTGAGTCATATTTATGACATTGTGTTTGCATGCACTCTCTTAGATAATGGCTCTTCTGTTAACCTATTACCATTAGCCATATACAATAAGCTTAATCTAGGACCTCTTAAGGATTCTAGAGCTCTATTCCAGTTTGATGGTTTATCCACTAAGGGGAAATGTCATAAATGTTGTCTTATCGATTGCAAGGTAGGAGTACTTTGTGGACTTTATACTCCTTCATATGGAAAACCTCGATAATCGGAGAGAGTCTAGATCATTCTAGGGAAGACTTTTCTTAGGATTGCTAGCATTTCATTTAATTATCAAGTTGGGATGATGAAGTTTTGCTCTCCTAGAGGATAAGTGGAACTGGAGATGAATCAGACACGATGCCAGAGACCTGACTCAAAATCAAGCACATCTTCTTCTTCTAGTGCAGAGTGCATAGTGATAGACACAGTTGGGCCATGGCAACAGTCCCTAGCAGTTCTAGGTGATACCATCTCATCTAGAGAGGATAGTATACATGGTGTAGTTTACCAAATGTTGCATGACTCTTTGATAGATGCATCACCTTACTCCTTTGATGACATAGAAGTCAATCTTGACTTGTCAGTTCCCTCTCGTGGAACATATAAAGGTTGAGGATGTCGAGTTAGACGTGACTTTAGTCAATTTACAAAGGATCTTTGGTGATCTGACTCACTACACAACACAATTAGTGGCAACTACAATATAGAAAGGACCACCTTCATGCAACACAGAACTAGATTCAGAGATAATTATGATAGACTTGTTAGATGATTCATCAATGCTAAAGCTTTAACCATTACACCCTACACTTAAGTATTCCTTTCTTGCAAGACATGAGAAGAGATATCCTATCATTATTAGCTCATAGTTGATTGAAGAACATGAGTCTAGTTTTCTTAAGGTTTTAGAAAAGAACTACAAGTCCATAGGCTGGGGAGTGTCGGAACTTGTTGAGATTAACCCTATTCTCTGTTCACACCACATTTATCTAAAGGACAATGCTAGACCTTCCTGTGAATTTCAAAGAAGAGTAAATCCGAATTTAAGGGAATTTGTTGAGAAAGAGATTAAGAAATGGTGTGGATTCGGGTTTAACTATCATGTCTGTGACTCCAAATGAGCAGCCCCTTTACACATGGTCCTGATGAAGTCAAAAATTCTGATGGTTATCAATGAGGAAGGATAAGAGATTGTGACACAAATACCCACGCCATGGCATATCTGTGTTGACTATAGATGCATGAATTCCAGGACTAAGAAAGGTCACTTTCCCTTGCCATTTATTGAACATATTTTGGAGATATTAGCAAGGAAAAAATTCTAATGTTTTCTTGGCGATATTTGGGCTATAATCAAGTAGTCTTAGCTCCAGAGGACTAGGAAAACCACCCTCACTTGTCTGTTCGGCACATACACGTTCAAGCGTATGCCTTTCGGGCTATGCAATGCCCCATGCACTTTTCAATGATGCGTGATTGTTGTGCTCATTGAGATGGTAGGAGATTTCTTGGAAATATTAATGAATAACTTCTCGATCCATGGAGATTCTTTTGATGCTTGCCTTTTACATTTGGATAGAGTGCTTCAAAGGGGTAGAGAGGTTAATGTCGTGCTCTTTTAGAAGAAAAGTCATTTTATGGTCATGCCATCTTAAATAAGGGAATGGAGGTTGACCCTGCTAAGGTGTATATGATCAAGAAACTTGATCCACCATCCAACATTAAGTCAGTGTGTTCATTTTTAGGACATGTTGGATTTTATAGGGGATTTATCAAAGATTACCCGACCACTTACTGATCTCTTAGGAAAATATACTAACTTCATTGTAGATTACATGTGTTTAGAGGTTTTTGAGATCTTAAAGAGAAAAATAATAGATTCTCATGTTCTACATGTTCCTGATTGTTTTCTTCCTTTGAGATTATGACTGGCGTATCATATTTTGCTATAGGACTTGTGTTAATATAGAGGAGAGATGGACACAATACACTATATGAGTAAAAAGTTTAGATCCTGCAAAAAAAATTATACAGTAGTTGTAAAGGAAATGCTTGTGGTAGTTTGGCTTGAGAGAAATTCAGATTTATCTTCTGGGATCTAAGGTGAATATTTATATTGACTACACAACCTTTCGATATTTAATGGAAAAAAGGATGCAAAAGCACTTCTTCTTAGGTGCATTTTGCTATTGCAGGAGTTTGATTTTAAGATTAAGGATAAAGTCGGAGTTAAGAGTGTTTTGCCTAATCATCTATCCCATCTTGAGTTGAAGGATTCCTTGATGTTGAGACTATTCACGAATCTTTCTCGAACAAGTCAATTTGTGTCATTGACCCACTTTCATGGTATGCCAAAATGGTGAATTTTCTTGTCTCTAAGTAGGTTCCCCAAGGTTGGACTTGAAATAACATTGACTGACTGAAGTCAGATTCGAGGAAGTACCATTAGGAGGATCCATTCATTTTCTTTAACGGGTCGGATTGTGTCTAGAGAAGGTGTATTCCTTGGGAGGAATACCAAAGTGTTCTCAATCATTGTCATACACTGAAGGTAGGAGGATGTCACTCGGGAAAGATGACCACTCATAAAGTTCTCCAATGTGGATTTTGTTGGTCGACCTTATTTTGTGAAGCTTGTGATTTTATCAGGTCATGTTTGATTTGTTGATGGGAGGAACCATTTGTTTGAGAAATTCTATGCCCATGCAACATGTGATATTCTTGTGATGTTTTTGATGCATGGGACATTGATTTTATAGGTCCCTTCCCTAAGAGTCATGGGTATGAGCACACTATATTAGCGGTTGTATTATTTGTATGGATGGGTGGAGACTATCCCAACCCAAACCTCCAATAATAAGATTGTCTGTAAGTTTATGAAGGATCACATTATTTCAAGGTTCCGAGTTCCTGTGGTCATTATTTCAGATGGGGGTAGCCATTTTGTGAATCATGATATGAAGAGCTTGACTAAGGACTATGAGATTGATCATCCAGTTATTAGTCCTTACCACCCACATTCGAACAACATGGAAAAGGTATATAATAGGGAAGTTAAGAGCATAATCCAGAAGCTAGTTTGTCTTGATAGGAAGAATTGGTCAAAACTCTTAGACCAAGTTCTATGGGCTTACAAGGCAGCTTATAAGACCCCTCTTTGGTACTTTCCCATTTTGAATGATCTATGGCAAGCCATGCCATTTGTCATTGAGTTTGTTCATAAATCTGAGTGGGTGATAAGGAAAAGAAACTGGAATAAACACCTAGGAAAGAAGAGTAAAGACTTGGATATGAATGAGCTTATTGAGATCAGAAACAGAGCATATGAAAACAACGTGGTATATAAGGATAAGCTCAAGAAATGTCATGATCAACACATCAAGTATAAGAACTTTATCTCAAGATAGAGAAGGTATGGTTTTTCAATGTTAAGTTGAAGATGTTTCATGGCAAATTAAAGTCTAAATGCATGTCCATATATAGTCAGAGAAGAACAAAATAATTGCAGTATAGATATATCTAATTTCACAGATGGTGTACGTTCTTTCTTAGTTAATGAATAATTTATCAAGAACTTTGACGAATATAATAAACATTTAGTTCGTATTGAGGATATTTCTTTCATGCTAAGTGATGATTTCGATGGCATTCCAAAATACTTTGTACGAGTTACGATACTATAAGATTCTGTATCACTAAAGATTCGACATTTCCACTTACATATTACTCTGACTTTCTGTTTATTCATTTCTCTCTCTCTCTCTTATATTCTTGGCCTCCACTTTGTGATGATATTCCTCTTTACTTAGGTTATCTGAAGCCTAAGTATAGGGGGTCGGTCCATGTTCTGTAGATATCTTTCATTTCTTCTATTCCCTTTGTATCCTTATCTCTCGTATTCTCTTTCTACATTTTGGCTTTCTAAAGCCTAAGTATAGGGGGTGTTAGTTTATTCTCTACAATTTCCTTCACTATACTTAGTACGAGCTATGTTCTTCATTTCACTTTATGCCATGAGGACAAAGCACAATATAAGCATAAGGGTGTATTTGTGGGTGTATTATGTATATAGTGTTTATAGCTCGTACTTTGAATGTTTTGAAATACATAATGGGCTATGGGTATGAGAATTTGAAATGGATCTGCAAATTGGTTTGTAAAACGTTTTGAAAGTTTTTAGTAAATATGTGACATGATTTGTAAAAATGTTTGACAAACCATTTGAAAAAGGGTTCAATCACCTTTTGAAAATTTGTTTTGAAAAAGTTTTGTATATACTTAAGAAATTGGTTGAAAATGTTTGGAAACATGGTTTTGAAAAAAAACTGTAATTTAAAAAATGCTAACTAATAAGTAGATTTATCCCTGACACCTTCACATCAACCATGACTTGTGCAAGTTCAATCTAAGTGGTTTATAATAACACTTAACTCAAAGTTTTACCATTCTTATTCATTAAGTTCTTAAGATTTAATAACTTAAACTCCCTAGTTTCGAGAGATATTTGTGCTATATCACATGTAGAATCTCTATTCTTAAAAAATATCATCAACACTACACATGTACGATTGCATACTCTTTGTGATGAGTCGATGTTTCGCGGGATGAACTAGGATGAGAGGTTTGAGTTTGGACTGATTTTATGATGCTCAATAATGAGAAATGATTGAGAATTACTTCATGAAATTTGAGTGTAAGCATATTAACAAGTATGGGAACAAGGTTCATGTACTATCTTCATGAAAACCTAGATGTTGGTGTGTGTAGAAGTATTAAAATAGTTTATCAGTATGCCCCAACTTGGTAAAAGCAGTGGAGCTAGCCACATATTTACATAAAAAAATCAAAAGAGAAAAGCACAAAAATTCCAAGAAAATATATGCAAAATTGCTTATTTTATTGGCAAACGCCCCCCTCCTTTTTGAGTATCCATTTGGACCATGTTATTAGTCCATATGAGTCGTGTTAGCATGAAAAAAGGGCTCTGCATCATAAACTCTACAAGCACAGGTGTATAAAGTATATAAAGTACTTCAAAAGAAACGCATCCCAGAGTACCCTAGAAAAACAAATGCAGACGGCTCACAAATTTCTGACAGACATAATAATTAACAAAAAAAATATAAGTTTATGTTTAATAAGTCATATGAGTGATCCTTGTTCCAATGAGAGGTGAAAAGAAATGACGCAATCATATTCCTTCATGTTAGACAATTCCATCTTACACCTTAAGGTATGAAAACTAAAGAGACGGTGGAATGAAGTGAAACTTTAATAGTTCCCTGGAGTTGAGGGGTGCATACTGAGGATGACCTTTTAGACTAGTACCTTAGATGAAGCCGAGATTCTACACTTGTATATGTGATCAACACGTATCTATATATATGTATGTATGTATATTGACAAAAAAGTTCGATTACTAGAGAAGTGAGTTCCTTTTGAGTGAGACTTGGTTAGACTTCGAGTTTAATAGGCACCTGAAACTTGTAGCCTAAGTTTCAAGTCTTGTATCTCACATGCACAGTCATGGATTCAACTTACTTATTCATTCTTTATAGTTAATTTATTGCTTGAGGACGAGCAAGGTTTAAGTATGTGGGGTGGGAGATGAGTCTTGTAGTCATCAACATTATATTGAGTTTAAAATCCTCTATCTTAGCCTAAGCAAATAGTTAGATAATTAACTAGATATAATTAATATTATACACTTTATTGATAATTAGTGCTAATTCTTGTAAATAAATAAAGTTTTTAATTCAATGTACATATGTGTCAATATGTTTTCTTTATTTTGTATGATTCCTATATCATTAAAGTCCCATAAGAATTAGAATAATATTGTAAATAATAGATTGTATATTAATGCCTATTCAAAAAATACAAAAAATCTATAAAAAAATAAAATAAGTACTTTTATATTTAAAAATTCATTACAAAAATATTACTTTGTGAATATAATGTATTTTTTGGATACTACATGAAATTTGTAGATTTTTAACAAATACACAACTTTCATGTATATATTTTTTATTTAACTTCAGTTACTATTTTGTTTTTATTTATCTTTCATTTATTTTTTATCTTTTATTACATTGGCTCACAGGGCTACTTCTGGGTACGCCATGTGGCCTGCTCCTCTCCCGTCTCTCACCTTACATCTTGATCATCTAATCAAGTGATCAGATGACTCTTTTCAACCCATCAATGACTCTGTTTAGAGCGTATAATGAATTTATCAAACGATTCGCAATGACTCCATCGTGCGTAAATCATAGTTGTTGGATCACTTGATCCAACGAGTCCTCATTGCCTTCAACCTCTATTGGTTGCCTTCTCAGCCGACAAACTTCTTCTCTGATAGATTTCTCCCAATAACATCTCCTTCTACACATGTCTTCTCCCCCTTGTTCTTACACCATTCATTATCTTCTTCAATGATCTTCTTCTTCTATTTCTCTCTCAATGTCCTCCACTTAATCTTCACTAACTATAAATAGTTAACACATCCACCTTCCCCCAACTTCTCCTTGAACTAAATCGAGAAGGAGGTAGTGAGTTATGGGGATCCGCCTGTACAAAAGCCTTCTCTAAGTTCCATTTCTCCCTTTAGTGGCAGAGAGTGGCAGTTATGTTGAGCGACGATAGAGTAAGACTCTGGAAAGATCCACGACCATTGTGGTTGTGTCATAAACCTTTTCAAGGTACTTCTCAAGTCCATGACATCGTCAAGTGTGTCAAGCGAATATCCGAATCCCTAGAGCTTCATCACAAGTTGGTGTTCCACCCCCAATTTTCTTCTCCATTTCCAGTTAATGCCCAATTGTCAACCTTTCTTGATTTCTCCAAATTATTTCTACACATATACACATCCTTACTTCAATATGATCACCTCCACACCTCCACCTCAGAAATCACACCTTTGTCAAGCCATCAGATATTGTCTTCTTCCTTCAGATCTTTCCTCCCGTTGTGATCCTTTCTTATTCCTACAAGGAAGAAGGAACCATTAGGGCTTTACCTTCTTTACTACGTTGCCACCCTCCATTCCATCCATCCAACCCCTGAATTCGATTCTTTCTCGCTTCGGATACTAGACTAACAATTGCAGGTACTCAAGTACTTATCAATCAGAGGTTTCAGGGGCGAGATAATTTTATGCTCCACCTTTGATGAGGTGGTGTCATCCTATTGAACCAATCACCACAATAGTTTGCCAACCATCCATCGCATTCACTGGAACTTCAGGAAGCTTCTCCACTCGTTAGTGAGACTGGACGACCAAGGAGGAGTTTATCTCTCATTGAAGAACCACTAGAGCACCATTGTTCACAAAGGAGGCAACTCCTCAAGGTATACAAATGACACCGAATTACGCCCATTCTAGGTTGATCCTATGACTAGCAACTGTTCTGAGTCTCTCTCTAGTTCTTAGGACATGTTTGGTTGCTGGGTTGGACTGGGTTGGGTTGGGGTACACCGGTGTACCCCCTCCTTCCAACCCTCTCAATCCTCCTCACAGTTTACTATTCAAAGAGGTACAATTTACTATTCACAGGGGTACCTGATGAATCTCGAATTCATCACTCTAAATCTCATTTATTAAGCTCAAATCCCTCAAAATCAACACCATTTCTGCATCTATTCTGCATAATTAGCGTTCATGCATGTTTTCATAAGAATTGCATTTTAGCACTAATTTCTGCACAAAATAAGAAGCCAAAAATCTCAGCCAAAATTGACATGTAAATAGCCTAACTTCCCGTATTTTTAACTCATCCATGCTAACTCCGAATACACCATATTTTTTTGGATTTTTATCTGGTTTAAAAATGACATAAAAATAATAAAAACAAAAATCAAGGTACTCTATGTACATGGGATACCACAAAAATATCACTTTTTTGCAATTGATCGATTTTGGTTTTGATGTCTTCATGAAAGTTGTAGATCTCATCGAGACGAGCAATTTTTGTGAAGGAAATTTTATGATCCGAGGCCATTTGCTATTTTTTTATTTTACAAGGTATTTATTTCTTGTTTTTTGTGTCAGTCATTTTTCATATTTTTATATATCATTTTTATAAAAAAAAAATAAACCACGCATGTGCGACTGCCTCCATGTGGCGCCCGCTTGGCCGTCAGATCTCGGCCGATCGGACGGCCCTGGCGGTCGTCTTCCTCATCCGTGCCCTTCGTTCCCAATTCGGCCAGCCACTCGCGATTTTCGCCGCCATCCCCCTTGATTTCTCCACCGCCGCAAATCTCACGCCGCCGTCGATCCATCATAGATGTGAGCTCCAATCGAATCATCACCCAAATCAAGACTAACCCAACCCATCCTTGTCACGATTTTTACCGCCCCTCGTCTTAGGAATTTCCATGTCCGGCCACCCCTCGATCCTATAAAAGAAGCACCGCCTGACCTTCGAGCCCCATCCGCCGAGTTGCACTTCAACAAGCTCCGAGGTGAGACCAGTGCTCCATCTTCCCCGGCGAGATCCGGCATCCTCCCCGACGCTGCTGCAGCCACGACACCTCTTCTCCGCCGTACCTGCTTTAGATCCACCGCGATCGACTAACGTCAACAATTCCGCCTACGACTCGTTTCATCGCCACCGACCGCCGTCAGCTTCATCGACAACCACCACGGGAGCACCGCCTTCGACCTCCGCCTCGACGCTGCCGCTAGCCACCTCCGTCATCAACCCCCGTAATCATCTTCAACCGCTAGGGCTCCGTCATCTCCAACGCGCATCTTCGACATCACCGGAGTCCCCAGGACGCCTACCACTCTGGCCTCCACCACCATTGGCTGGGGGCCGGCTCTCGCGAGCCACCGCGCTTCGTCGACCGGGTGTTGGACCCGAGACCCCCGCCACGTGCTCGACACGTGAGGGCGGGGGGACATCAGCAAGACACCAACATCGAGGGGACATGTGCGGTGCACATGCCCCTGGGTAAATTGCAAAGTCGCCCATGTCGCTCCTCCTATTCGCATATCAGCCCTGCCAGCTAGAGGTCACGTGTTCCAGAATCTCCCTAGACTTCTTGGTATTTACATTCCTGTCCCTCCTCTGCAGTCTTATGCTATTGTTATTGCATAAATACCCCTGTAATCCCCCACATTTTTGGACCTCTATATTTCGTTATTTTATTTATCAAAAATTGGCATTTTGTTCGTCAATTAACTCTCTACATCTTGACATATTGTGGATATTTTTGTGATCAATGGTTAAATAATAATTAATTATGTTGTAGAAAAATGCATATTTTTCCCACTTTGTGCTCTTAAATTTACCTTTGATTAACCGTTACTTTGAAAATTCCCAAAAAATCACTTATTGTAGAATTAATTGTATTTGACATTGTGCCCAAAAAGATTTTCATTTGCTTGCATAAATTGCCCTGTAAAAATCATTTTGCATATTTCAGTGTTTGATTTTTAGTAGGTACTAAATCTCACATTTTCAAGGTTTAAGATTTTTTTGAGATCAATCACGTAGTGATAGATCTTAGATAATTTTAGTTCTTGAAAATAAGTAGGTTTAATATTTAAAATTCATTCTATTTACATTTAAAAATTCATAAAAAATTCATATTGCACCCAAAAATTCCAAAAAAGTTATAGCACATTCATTTCATCATATTTTACATTGTGGCCAAATTTCATGTTTTTTGGACATCATTTGAACATAACTGACATTTTAGTCCATAAAATAGGACAAACTTGCATATTGCATCCTTTATTACATTAAAAATTCAAAAAAAAGACTGCCTTGAAGACCGCGCATGAATTTCGATAGATATAATTCTAGGTTGTTCCTTTTGCATCATTGTGATCGGCCTTGGGACTTGCCCAAGTAAAATAAACAAAAAAACTACATTCATTAAAAAACGACAAATATTTTGTGTGGTTATTTTCTTGATCGATTCCGATTGTCGCCTACAACGAACGACATTATTTTTACGCACGACAATAAATGATAAATATACCTTATTAACGCGGTGATTTTGGACTCATCAGATGGCGCCGTTGCCGGGGAGGCAAACGGCTTAGATTTTTGTCTTGAAAATTTTCGTTCGATTTTCCGCATTCGGGTAGTCTGACTCCTGATTTTTCCACTATAAATTCCATATTTTTTCCGGCATTTATTTTCAGCATTTATTTTTCATATATTTTTTGAGTCACTCTCTTACATTTTCTCTCTTATTTTTCTTGCGAGGTGCCCAACGTACGTGGAGCGGTTTTGGAAGAACCAAAGCATCTTCACCGACTTCCGAAAAAGCCGCAATTAAATTAAGATCGAGTCGAGTCATGAGAGAGCGTAAAGTCTAAGTGTTTAATTTCTGCAAATTTTAAATTTCTGTAATTAATTGATCTTTTACAGTGGTGTCCGTTTGGACTCTCATGTGTGTAAAAAAGACCTCAAACTCTTTTTGCGGTGTGTCGTGGCCTGTTTCACTCTCCGGTGAGGGCGGGGCCTAACTTGAGTGGCGATAAGGATAGACCTGTACATACGGCTCTTAGAGCATTTTAATTTTTGATTGTACTCGTAGGATTAAGCCACACTTCACTGTTAATCGAGACGCACATAGATCGTTCATTTTAGCCAAAATTTAACTCTATTCTTTCTCGCTAATAGAACTTTCTGCTTAGATGCGGTTTTTCATCGGCTTACATTCATTTAGATAAATTTTTAAAATTTTTGTCTAGCATCCTACATGGAGATTGTGAGGATTCACTGTAAGTCTTCTAACTGAGCATACATCATCATTTTTCACGTGCATCGGCTTTTCTCGAATTTCTCCCTCTTGTTTTGTCACATAATTTTAAAAGGAAATTGGGACTGGACGGTAGACGTGCATTTGTGCTCATTTAATTCTTCAGTGATTTTCTAATTAAAATTGAGACTGCTAAACATAGATGATTTCAAATTAATCCATAAAATCAAAAATTTTTGCGGGAGAATAACCCCGACCTTGGATGTTTTTATTTTTCTGAGTAAGCGAGAGACGACACTTAAGGTTAGAATCAAGCTTTGATATTTTCATTCAGACTACTGATTTTAAAAACGATTAGCTACTTCTCAGTGAGGAATACAGGTAGACGGTAATCGGTCTGGACTTCCTTACCAGAGTGGGTGGTTTAAAGGACACTGCGTAAGGCTCCGTCCTTAAGTAACACGGGTAGCCGTTTTACGGTCCGTGCTTACACCTATACTGGATGAAATAGATGCAACTAGTCGTACGAACTCGGGATAGTCTTTAAGAAAGTTTCAGCACCTAACAACTCGCTTAATTATTTTCCAAGATTATTTTGTCACCAATTAAAAATTAAAAAGATAATAGCCGAACTCTTACGGCTTCATTGCGTGAGTTGGTGAACCTGGGGTTCGATTTGTGTTTACATTGGTGTGCGTGAACTGATATTGAAGATCAAAAGCCGCACATTTGATAAAATTTCTTTTGACTATCCCGTGCAATCATCTCTCTCCTTTCTTGATTTAAACCTCATCATGAAACTCATGTCCAAAAACTCTTGCAGACCCAACCCCTCATTCCTTTCATCTCTTTCAAAAATGACTGAACAATTATCCGAGAATCCATCAATGCTTACTATGAAAATGAATTCATATTGGTTAGACCCAAAACACCTCCCCAACTTCAACAAGAGACTCTCAACTACCAACACTCTCTAAAAATCCGATCTGCTTCATGAATAACAACTCGTTGTTTTCAGATCAGACAAACCAACAACTGAATGAGGTCTCCACTTCTTCATATCAATCCTCTCTACGCCGATCATACATTCATCCTTCATATTTGGTGAATGTCAATCCTTCATTCATGGGAGATGATAACCACATGATCAAATTGAACACTTCTTCACCTCTTCCATTAACCCTGCCCTGGAACACTGATGAACAATCATCATCATGGATTGACCATGACAACCCCCTCTTCAGACATGATACTCATACAGAGGATTGGACTGATCACATAGAAACACATCATCCATGTATGCTGACTCCACAATATCAAGGTCCGACTACTCATGATCAGAGGATAGAATTCTACTCGGACCAACTCCACATGCCTAGACCATATGAGCAGCCTCCTTCTATAATTATTGAGGAGATATTTTCTGAAAATAATGATCATATATTGGATATTCCAAGAGACTCCTCCTCTAACACATATAGGAAAATGTAAGATGAAATTATTGAATCGCAAAAACACACATCAACTGCTCCCATGATTAATCATGAACAATATTTTGAGGATGATATCTCGAGAATAAATAGGAGATTCGAATCAATGGAGGATAGATTTCAAAAATTCGTCGACCGACTGATTTCACTCTATGGGGGCTCGGACAGAAAAATGAATGAGGAAATGATTGGATCTCATGCTGAAAATTTTGAGGATATTCAGTAATATGGGGACGATTTAACAATAGCACTTTTACATATTATTCCCTTAGAAATGATTATGCTTCTGACTCATACTCTGGACATCAGAACCCCTGCTCATATAAGGAACACACCACATCACCGCACCACACAGAAAATACCAAAAAATGGAAATATTCAAAAACACCAAAAAATAGAAAATCCAGAAAATTTCATAAAAATTGAGACTGAAGAAGATCAAAGGAATTTGGATCCTGCTGTACGGGAAGCATTTGAGAAGAAATTAATTTTTGAACTTACCTTTCTTCAGGCCATTGAACACTTCCCCGACCTTAAAGGATTTGTAATGGACAAATTAATGATGAAAAAGTCGGGCATGATTAGAACAAAGACTGAGAGACATATCTTATCAATGGCCTCCTCCTTGGTATTGAGGAGAAAAACCAAGAGCCGCATAGTGAAGCGGTTGCCCATATTTGACTGTGAAATCAAAGACATATTTCACCCATGCTCGGATTGATGACGATTCACCAATCAATATCCTCCCGACCTCTGTATTTCATGAACTCAAACTCGGACCAATCAGGAATATACAAGAGATTGTTCAATTGGCTGACCGATCGATAAAACGACCGAGAGGAATCATTTCTGTCATCATGACATTCCAAGGTGCTCCGCTCAAAGTGGAGTTCACGATCATTGATATTGAGCATTACGGAGAATTCACCCAGTCTCCAGTTATTCTTGAAAAGACATTCCTAGCATTGTCAAAATCAATTATCGATTGTGAGACTCGGGAAATCAATTTTAAAGCATTAGAAGCACTTAGATTTGACCATGTCTTTGAGGAACCACGATCTTCTGAGGCAACCCACAAAGTCCCCGACAACCGCAACCATGAAGAGGTAGAAGAGCCCTACCCCGCTGCTACACCTGAGATAGCGGTTGTTGATGAGACTATTGGTTTAGAGAATCTCCCCCCTGCTCCATTCACAGCCGCTTTCACCATGGAGAATCATGTATATGAATCATATGATCCGGAGACTTATGCATGGGCACACCCTGGGTCAACCTACTCTGACAACAAGGATTACATCAACTCGACACAGGAATGCTCCAACATCGAATCAATTAAGAATGAACATGCATAGACTCTCTCCCAAGTATTTCAATTCCCACAGATCTCAAAATAGATAAATCCTTCTTCTATGATCCTGAGACATATGCATGGTCGCACCCTGGAGCAACATTCTCTGAATATTAACTAAATCATCCCAAATCGAGAGTGCACCAACATTCAGGAGACTAAGAACAAACACGCAATCCGAAAACCAACCAAGGAGAAGAATTCCAATGGCTATCCATCTGGATACTCAAGTGAACCGACAACCTCACGAAACAAGAAAAAGAAAGTCGCCTTTGACCTTTCGGAAGAGGAATCGGCTTATGATCCCTCATCAGGTCTGAAAAAGGTAGTCTACATGAGTGAAGTCTGTTCGGCATCTCTAAAGCCATATCTTCGCAAGGATCCAAAATTCGATTCTCATTGGACAACTCCCATTCCTAACTACTATACATTCAAAGCTGATGCTCTTGCCCTCTACAAGTACACCGGAATTATTTCTTACGAGCTGACTGAGACCGGTGCTTCTGAGTATTCATCCGAGGACAAACCGCTTGACCCCAAGAAGGAACGTATTTTGATGAAACAATTGAAGAAACAAAAAGACATGAATATCTGAAGTGTGTCCACTTTCAAGTACTATTCCTTTGAGGATAACTCTGACGATGGCTCTTTCATCTGACTCAAATATTTCATCTACTATCCATCATGATTTTTCTGAGGATGATACTGATAATAGCTGGGAATCATATGCTTCATCTCCATATCGTTATACAGATATCCCATCATAGGCTCACAAGAAGATCAACCGACAACTGCCTTAATCATCACCCACCCTCCCTCCCGACCACATCGTTCTCCTTGTACAGCTTCTTCCTCTACTTTGCCAAGGCCTAAGTATGGGGGGGACCGATGCCATTTATATATACTCCCCTCATTCACATATCCCGACAGCTTCATTTTTTCTGCCTTTCTTCTATACTCAGATTGTTCACAGTCAAAGTAAAGGGGGGCATACCTGTATATCTTGTTCATTTTCTTTTCCTTTTTACTCTCTTACGCTTAGCCCGAGCTATGTCTTCTTTACGCTTATTGTTCTCTGAGGACACATCACTCACTAAGTATAGGGGGTCTATATATATTTTGTATATATTTTACCCATATCTCATACTTTCATGTAAGTCTATATGTATTTACGAGGTCGGTAACTAATTTGAAAAAAAACTACAAAACAAAAGAAAAAGAAAAAGAGTTTGCTACTAACACTGACTATGCCCAATTTTTTTAAAAAAAATGGCTTCTTATTCATTTTTTCATAAAAAAATCAATCAAAAATCCCTTGCATAAAAAATCACAAAAAATTCATTTCACACACATTCACTTCATCCACGCATTGCATTCATTTACTTATGTGAAAAGTCTTGGGTTCTGAATCGAGTTATGAGCCGAAACCGAGAGTGGTCTGGACTTGACCTTAACCCACCTAATTTTCGGAGGAACTTCACCAAGAAATGGAATTTTAGAAACTTCAGGTCTTCGACTTAATTCTTTAAGTTTCACATGACAATGTGTAGCATTTGACTCTTAGTGTCTAACCCGGTCACTTCATTCTGGGTACAACTCTGGAATAGGGAATTAATTTGTACTCTCGCACTATGCACTTAGCTCAACTTAGATGGGATGTTGGAAGACTGTGTGAGTTTCTTTTCTGATAGTGTGGAAATCTAAAGATCGGAGTACATGTTGAAATAAAGCTTCAGAAAAGGGATGGACGGCTGGGCACAATTTTTTCTAAGATCACAAAAAATATACGGAAACAAAAAGATTCTATATCCGTAGGGGCACAACAAGATCCAAGCAGAACCACCAAAAATTCCAAATACAAAGAAGCAACTACCAAATAAATATCTGACCAAAAAGATCCAAGCTTCAAGAAAACCTGCAGATCTTGGTGGAGACTCGGCTACACTGGCCAGCTTGACAAGGAGAGGTGACTACACTGGCCACCCTCCAGTTCTTTTCTCATTTTTCTAACTTCTCCCCCCCCCCTCCAATTCGATTGTGAACACAGCGTGACAGACCTTAGAAGGAAATACCTGACTCCCCGAGCATGAGTTACTGGAGAGGAGGTTTGTACAGTAGTCCGACATTCTTGGTGGGAAGAGCTAAAACCTTTCACACACATGAGTCGATTGTTCAATGTTCATAGGGTAGCTTTGGGGAGAGGATTGATCTAAGATGATTTCTAAGCCAAAACTGTAGCAATAATGTGTAGAACTTGAAGGCTATTGATTTTAAAATTCTAAGTCTCACAGAAGTTCCGCCACACTATTAATCCAAAGGTCGAGTCTAGATTCATTCTAACATTCAGCTCATGGTCTTGCTATGGAACCCAATCTCATTTCACTTCATGGCATTTCTTTTGATGCTCACGGACGAGTATGCTTTAAGTATAGGGGGATGATGAATCTCGAATTCATCACTCTAAATCTCATTTATTAAGCTCAAATCCCTCAAAATCAACACCATTATTGCATCTATTCTGCATAATTATCGTTCATGCATGTTTTCATAAGAATTGCATTTTAGCACTAATTTATACACAAAATAAGAAGCAAAAAATCTCAGCCAAAATTGACATGTAAATAGCCTAACTTCCCGGATTTTTAACTCATCCATGCTAACTCTGAATACACCAAAACCACCTCCACTGTGTACATATCACTCACAGGAATAAATGAAAAATACAAAAAATAACTAACCCAAATAAGTAGACAAAAACCCAAACCCTAGTTTCAGGATTTCCGAACTAAAAACCCCATATCTTCCCCATCCAGTGTATGTTTTAATCTTACTCACTTTTGAACTAATGCACACTCAATTATCCTCAAAACAAGACTAAGTTCAAGTGAATCAGAGCTCATATGTGAAAGTTCAGATCGAGCCTCTTTTGTACATTGTGTATTTTAGCGGTTTTTTACCTGATATTTTATGAACATATTTAACCTATTAATAAAAATCCAAAAAATTAGATTAAGGTGTAAATATTTATCTTTTATTTTACCATATTTTTTCCGGATTTTTATCTAGTTTAAAAATGACATAAAAATTATAAAACACAAAAATCAACGTATTCTATGTACATGGGATACCACAAAAATCTCACTTTTTGCAATTGATCGATTTTTGTGAAGGAACGTTTGCAATCCGAGCCCATTTGCTATTTATTTTGGATTTTATAAGGTATTTATTTCTCGATTTTTGTGGTGTTGACACGTGGCAGCTCCCGGAGCCACCACGTGTCAGCCATTTTTTGCATTTTTATATAACGTTTTTACAAAATAAAATTAAACCACGCACGTGCGAGGCATGTGCCTCCCAGGTACGTGCCAAGCACGTGCGGCGCACCTCTCCTCAGCATGCCTCCACGTGGCGCCCACTTGGCCATCCGATCTAGGCCGATCGGACGACCCTGGCGGTCGACATCCTCATCCGAGCCCTTCGTTCCCAATTCAGCTAGCCACCCGCGATTTTTGTCGCCGTCCCCCTTGATTTCTCAACCGTCGCAAATCTCGCGCCATCGTCGATCCATCATAGATTCGAGATCCAATCGAATCATCGCCCAAATCCCGAACAACCCAACCCATCCTTCTCGCGATTTTCGCCGCCCCTCGTCTCAGGACTTTCCATGTCCGGCCACCCCTCGATCCTATAAAAGAAGCACCGCCCGACCTTCGAGCCCCATCCGCCGAGTCTCACTTCAACAAGCTCCGGGGAGACAGACCGATGCTCCATCTTCCCCGACGAGATCTGGCATCCTCCCCGACGCCGCTGCAGCCACGGCACCTCTTCTCCGTCGCACCTGCCTTAGCTATGGCCCCTTCGTGCCGTCGAGCCACCGCGATCGACTAACGTCAACAGTTCCGCCTACAACTCGTTTCATCGCCACCGACCGCCGTCGTCTTCATCGACAACCACCACCGGAGCACCGCCTTCGACCTCCGCCTCGACGCTGCTGCTAGCCACCTCCGTCATCAACCCCCGCAGTCATCTTCAACCGCTAAGGCTCCATCATCTCCAACGCGCATATTCAACAGCACCGGAGCCCCCACGACGCCTTCCACTCCGGCCTCCACCACCATTGGTCGGGGGCCGCCTCTTGCGAGCCATCGCGCTTTGCCGACCGAGCGTTGGACCCGAGACCCCCGCCAGTTCATGTTTTCGGACATCATTTGAATGTAACTTACATTTTAGTCCATAAAATATGCCAAACTTGCATAGTGCATCCTTTATTGCATTAAAAATTCCAAAAAAAGACCGCCATGAAGACCGCGCATGAATTTTGATAGACATAATTCTAGGTTATTCCTTTGCCTCCTTGTGATCGACCTTGGGACTTGCCCAAGTAAAATAAACAAAAAAACTGCATTCATTAAAAATCGACAAATATTTTGTGTGGTTATTTTCATGACTGATTCTGATTGCCTCCTACAACGAACATCATTATTTTTTACGCACGACGATAAATACACCTTATTAATGTGGTGATTTCGGACTCGTCAATACCCCAACCCAACCCAACCCAGTTCAACCCTGCAACCAAACAGGAGCCTCGGTGAACTCACACCTCCTCAAAGCACCGACAAAGCTCCACCTGGCCCAAGCCACCTATACACTAGCCTACACCCGAAGCAAACCCTCGTGCACCTCCACGTGTTGCCTTGCGAGATTTGGAAACCAACCCCATCAAATTTTCAGTATTGCATCTATAATCCCTCACGCATTGACATTTATAGATAAGCCCCTCTGGGTTTTTATATTTGTAGATAAACTTGATTTGGATCTTTTTGCTATGTTATAATCATGCTTAATTAAGTTTTTATCGCTAAAAGACCAGTGCACTATCTTCTTAATAGCTTTTGCATTTTAATTCCAAATTTCATGAAATTGATCTTTATTGAAATGTATCTACATACTCTACCAAATGACTCCATACTTGTTCTAACTCTATGCATTGACAAGATTAATTTATATAATAAAATCCTTGATTTTTTTATCGTATGTAATTTTACTTAGTTAATTTTAATTCTAAAATTAGCTTACAAACATAATTGCATATGTATCCTATTTAAATTGAGTTTGTAATTACTTTAAGTATTTTTGAACTTAAATTAAATTTGAGTTAACGTTCTCATATTTAGGGATATACATGCGTAATCACTAACTCGATTAATTATTTTATTTAGCATTTATTTTTTTTGCATTGATTGTAAAATAAATTCTTGAAGACTATTACAAGTTATTTGTGCAATTAAGTCACAGATATTTTATGTGTATCATTGTCTTTTTAATGTATGACATCTCATCCATATCATGTCATTAAATTTTGCATAAGAAATAAAATAAAAAAACCATGCATGCATTTCATCTTGATTCTAATCACACTAGATCAAATAACTTAGATATTTAAACCCTTAATTGAGTAAATTACATTCCTCGCGTCCTTTTGTTTGTCCCCAAACTAATCAAGATATAAATTTAAGCCTTGCTCTCTTCACTGAGATATCTTAAGTGAGGTTCTGACAATTTGATAATCGCTCGTATTACAATTTGACCACCTTAGAGTAGCGAATATAGTGGTTTATCGGACATGCAACATGCATATATGTAGAGTTACTCATATAGTTACATCTGATGAAGATGGAGATCTCATTCACTACTATATTTTGGTGCAACTGTCTGAATAGATAGGTTTTTCATTGAGTGTAATTCATTATTCAAAGGTAATCATAAAAAATCACAATTTATCTCTTGGTTTAGAATGCATGCTCAAACACTAAAGGAGATAGGTGATGTCATATGGAATTTAATTGTTGCCATTCTTAGACGCATGCCATACTCAAGTGTTGTCTCATGCAACAGATAAATTGCAAATGGCTACGGATTTAGAACTAAATCTGTTTATGAGATGAAAACAACAAAATGTCCAATGTAATTGTAAATGTTAACCTACATTTAATATTGAACTGTTATTATGGGGAAATTGATAATTGTAAATGGTTGCATATTCAGAACGATATCTGTAGTTGAGATGAAAAGAAGGCAATATCCAATGTAATTGTAAATATTGACCTACATTCAGGACTGTAATGTTATTATGATGAGATGAAAATAATGAAAATGTCCAGTGTAATTTTAAATGCTTACCTACATTTAGGACTGCTCAACTAGCATTGTCTGGGGTGTAAAACAACTGCTCAACTTGCTAGTCAAGTTGAGCAGGTGTTTTACACCCGAGACAATGCTAATGTTGGGTGGATTTTATCCGTGAGAATAGTACCATGAGACTTTTTTGATGTAAATAATGACAATGATTTACTGATTAACAAATAATCATATCAATATGAGATAGAGGACAATCAGTTTGGCGTATTAGATACAGAGGTGATAACATGTACATGACGATTTGGTGATAGCATCGTAAATCCCTAAAATGTAAGTTTTGAAAAAATTCCATATTCATGTATTGTTATATCGATTGCTTCTTTTCATTTGTGAATTATCTAATAATTAAACTTTTCATGTAGAAATGGCTCCATGTCCAAGACATATTCGGGAGGTACCACCAGTATTATCGACGTATGGTGATTCGACGGACCCTATATGTACTAAAAGACCAGGAAGATGGAGAGGTCCTATCACAGTGTTGAATTTTGGACTGTTTACGTCCACAAGAGACACTGCATGTTCGGATTGTCAATGGTGATGTGGTCGGGGAGAATTCGATGACATTCTAGAGTTATCTTTGTAAAGTATGTTGTGTATAGGTTCCCATTCATATGATTGATTGGCCTTTAGTTAAACAATCAATCAATGATTCCATACTTCATGATATATAGGTAAATGATTTTTTAAATAGACATGGAAGATTATTAAATTCAATCTCTAATAAGGATGCATGGCTTCATGACTGACGTTGTACTATTATATTATTTAACTATTTCTCTAGGCTAGATTTTCATGGCACTGCGATCTAAACATTGAAGCATAGATCCTGGTACATAACACCGAGTTATGGCAAAAATATTAGGGTCATTTGAAGGCTTGAGTAATAACGACCATCAATCCATTTTTTTATTAACCATTGACTACATGAATTTACATGATTTTTAATTTTGTCAGTATTTTGATTCCAAGCTTTCATTAGAGAATTTTCTATAGAATTGCCCTCTAGATATACTTGTTGAACCCTGGAGGACATTGACATATATATATATATATATATATATATATATATATATATCTGGATGGGCAAAAAACATGCAGTATGAACTATGCTAGTGTGAGAATATTTGACATTAACTATTATCTATATGCTTGCTTTTTAAAGGAAATACTAAAGAGAAATACATCAATCTATCAAACGAGTTTCAAGTCTACCCATAGAATGTGTAGGAAAAATACAAATTAGTTGCGCGATGAGTTTGTAAGTTCTGTTCGTATTTAATTTTTACTTTTCATACCTATATATTATTCTTTAATGTCCAATTGGATTATTTATTTATTTATTTATTTAGTCTAGCAAGCCATTCATGAACTCAATCATATTGAAAATATTGAGTACTCAAAAAGTCATGATGTAGGAGGGGAGGTTCACTAGGTAGACTCTGAATGCATCCCAATTCATGCATGGATTTGTTGTCACTTTTGTATTATTACTGCATTTAAAATGGTTTATTCGGTTTTCTTTGAAAAACTTTTTCTGAAGAGATGATAAAACCAACTCTCTCAACAGTACTGATGTGAGTCAGACACCTATTCCTCCTAGTGTTGCCTTCCTCCAAGCGATAGGACCCAGGCATCATGGATGAGTCCAATGTGCTTGTCGCAACTCTACTCTTCAAACTAGGTATGGAGGAGGCAGTAGCTTGTCATCCTCTCAGAAGACCCAATGGGAGAAGGAGTTAGAGACTCGTGTGACGAGCATGAACGAAGATATTCATAACTTGCGCCACGAAATGTAACTTTTTATGAGTTCATGTAGACACATCAAGCTAGTGGTTCATCTAGTCAGTCAAGTAATCAAGTTCATAGGGTAAGCATGGATGATAAATGAGATGAAAAAGAAGAAGAAGAAGAAAGAGAAGGAGAAGAAGATGATGGAGACATAGATGAATAGAGATATGGTGTAGTTTATATTAGTGGATTAGTTTAGTATATTGTTTGAGTAGTTTGGACAATTAAAGTTAGAGTAAGTTTCATAGAAATTTCAAACATTATTCGTTCAGAACTTTTCATGTTATCTACTATGTGGCTCGAATGTATTATTTTTTTTTAGATTACAGTAATTTATCATTGTCTTTGTTTTATAAAGTCTTGATTGATACATGTTTAAAATATTGGATGATACATGTTAAAGTGGCATGAATGTAGGGAATGGAGGTCATATAAGCTGGTACTTAACTTTTTTTACAATAGAGACTCAAAAGCATGAATGGAGGTCATATAAGTTAGTACATAATTTTTTTATAGCAAAGACTCGAAGGGGACGGTCTCCATAGTACCCTATACTACTAAAACTCATCCCCAAAGATTCCTTTACGTTAGGGGGGATGGTCCAATAACCTTCCTGGTATGAGCATGACCATCTCCTCTAATAACAACATAAGGGACGATTTGTTACCATCCTTGTTGAAGCTATTCCTGTAAAGATAACATATACTAAGGGAGACGGTCCAGTAAACATCCTGGGACAGTTACGACCATCCTATATGTGGACACCATTAAAGACAATCGTGATCGTCTCTTATGGGAATACCATAGGAGACGACTACGTCCGTCCCATATGTGATGTTAGATGGGACAAGTGCGATTGTCCCCTACACGTTGATAGAGGGGACGGTCAAAACCGCTCCCTATGGTATCAAAAGGGGGGCTGTAGATTGACATCGTCCCTTCTACCTAGGGGACATTGTAAGACCATCACATGTTCTATACTTTCTTCAGTGTAATATAGCAATCTATGACTCCTAATTCAATTAGGACTCGTGTGGAACATTGATGAATACTTGGAGATAATATCAGGTAGACTATATAAACCATGTATATTGATTTGATAATAAGATTTACATCTAATATCAGGGTTTAATCCACTTTAGGTAAATCTAGCCGAATACTTTTTGAACATTTTCTCCAATTTACTCCAAATTATTTCTAACTAGTTTTCAATTCTTTGAATCTAGAAATTACTTTTGCGAGTTGAGATTTAATCTAATTAATTCTCATTAATTTAGTGTTAAAGACGAGTCATTAAATTTACTTGGTTTCATCATTAACATTGAATGAAAGTTTCATGATATATAATCTATTATGATTGCATCAGCCTAGACTATTCACCAAGAACCATACATATTGGAAGACTTTAAATAAACTTGAAGTCGAAACTCATGTTTGGTTGTCTCCTTTGAGGATTTATCAATGATTTCTCAATCGATCAGTGAGCAACAATATCGATCACATGATTTCCAAAAGTATATATTAATATTCTTGAAATGTTATATTTTTTTCATAAATAAGATGACCATGTATGCAATTCATTGTGAACCCAATGTCTCATGTGTAAACTTTGTCTCTTGGTTCAGAAAGTATGAGCATGTATGATTCTTTTGGGAGATCATACCATCATATTCCCTTATATGCACACTAGCTTACCGGTATATAGACCTTGTGAGGTCACTAATATGATAGTATGCTAAATGTACATACTTAGACATATAGATGTGTATATGTCTCCGATCAAAGGATGCCTGCCTATTCATGATTGAATATGATAGAGGTCTTTGGTATATTGATCTCGTCTTAGCTTTTTATCTTGACTCATCTGACACCTCTGAAATACTATTCCTATGCAGAGGGCATGTATCAAGAGTGCTAATCGAATATCAGTTTCTAGAAAAGATTGCTATATCTTCTTAGACTGGCACTCTTCTTAAAAATCACTTGAAAATGCTTGTTGTGTCTTCAATCTACCTCTTTAGATCGACAACCCTACATAGGCTAGATGGTAATGTTACAAAACCTTGATTGTACATAAGGATCTTATTAATGCAAAACTCAAATTACATATTATTCCTCATACGACAGATTGATATAATTACAATAACATTTATTGCAGAATGACTCACCATAGGCTCAAATGTTCAACAACGATTCCTTTTGAATTTATGTGATCATTGGCAAATTCTCCGATGAAATGTTACTTGCCATTTTTGTTACCTGCAGATGGTGAATCTCCTATTCATTCATGTTTTTAGCCATGTTTTCATCATAGTGCTTGCACTTCATTTCAGTATTCATACATACAACAACACATAAAATTGGTTAACAGTTAACACTTAAATAATTCTTGGGAGCGGAGAAGAGATAGGGGAGTCATCATCCATGCATAAAAATACGCACATGCATGTTCACTTGCATGAACATCACTCATATGTGTGTATACACACATAAAGAAATCGACACGTACCTGAATACAAGATCTCGTGCACACATATTTGCATTCGCATTCATGCCCACTTACCTCCATGTTATTTATATTTGCATGCACGCACACACACAATTTTGAAAACATGTCTGACTTCCATCATCTTAAAAATTTAATTTGAAGATTATATTGTCACAGTTAATAATGACTATGGATGAAAACGAATATGAATATATCTGTATCCGATCCACAATTGTATTCATTTTATACGTATTTTAACATTCAGATTCATATTCATTTTAAAGTGGAAGTAGATATGGATATTATTTTGATATTTGTTAATACTTGTATGCATATTTGTATATCTATTTTAGTACATAAATATAGTGATAGATTTATTTATAAATGGGTGTATAATGTCATTTTATGATTGCATTCAACATTATTGATATAATTGTTATAAAATGAATATATTTGGTATATCTTTTTTATGTGCAAATCATCTTAAATATGTGTATCTCGGTTAATATGTTAAATATTTTTGTTATTATTTGCATTAAATTAGTATTCGTTTTCAAGGACTTTGTAACTCATTTTTCATATCTGCCAATATTTGTATATACATCCATATTCGTATTTTAAAATTGGATAAGGATATGATTCTGCTTATACTCGTATTCATATCCGACCGTTTTCATTTCTAGTAATGACTTCGTTGTACCGAACAAATTCCTCTTGTAGTGCATATTGACAATGGAGCTAAAACTGCAAAAGCAAAATCTTATCGGGTTAGTCCTTAATACAACAAATTGACTACAAATCCGAATATGAGATATAAGTATGCACTTACATTTGTATAATGTACAAGTAGTTGGATGGATTAAAGGGAACGTAAATGTGTGGAAATGTTCCTTTTACAACCAAAATGCACACCAAATTTGTATGAACGAACTATTGATAAAATTGATCGTTGATGGAAATGGAAATAGAAGAAATAGCGAAACTATTGAATAATTAAGAAAGCAGTCAAACTTATAATAATGACAATTACGGATAATGACCCTCTCTTGATGTTATCTGGCATTACTGAAAGAGACTAATATGGATGTGTTCTTTAATGAAATAACAAAAATGTCTTTCAACGGTTAACCTTTTTTTTTCTTTTGAAAGAAACTGTCGAATAGCCATCGACAACCAAGTTATTCTGTGAAAAATAAAATAAACAAGTGAATGATCATAATATTTTAAGTATACGTGTTAACATCGTCCAACCGTTCAATTGATTTAGGATTCGTTTGGTTGCTGGGTTGGGTTAGGTTAGGTTGGGGTGGGGTACCCCTGTAAATAGTAAATTGTGAGTAAGATTGGAAGTGTTGGAAGGAGGGATATATCGGTGTACTCCAACCCAACTCTGCCCAACCCTGCAATCAAACGAAGCCTCTCCTATGAGCGGCATAGGAATTTATATGACTAATTGGTTTAAATTTTGACTATGACCGTTTCTGTATACTTTCAAACTTGATCGGAGAGAATTTATAAAAAGAAAGCCTCTCTTATGAAATGCAGAAGAAATGCAAAGCGAAGATGAATCTTTGTAGGAAAGAAATATATTTACCCAATGAGTTGAATATTTAATAATGTAGAGTGCACGAAAATCAATTAAATATTCCCACTTTCGGTAGTTAATTACCGAAGAATTGGTACTTAGATGTGGATTCCAGTCCGAGAACATTCAAATAAATTGGAATCTTTTGCAAACTGTATAGCTTGATGATTTATCAAAAGTGCAATGAGGTTGACTATGGATGACAATGAATAAAATATATTTGTATCCATCCGTATCCGCCTTCCTCAAATAGAGGATATGGATGTTATTTTTTCATATATGGCGAATACGAATGTGAATATGTGAATATGAATGCAATGTTCAATATTCATCGAATACGACGAATATGAATATAATATCCTCAATTCTGATGAATACGAATATGGATATGAATGTTCAAATTGTTTAGGATACAAAAACGAGTATTCGTTTGTTGCAAGATACAAAAATGAATACAAATGAGAATACGAATGTTCATATTCCGAATGATGTCAATGCTTACATGATACACAAAGAAGTAAGTTTGGTAAACTTTCTTTCATTATCTAGTTATATCTTTAAGTTTTTCTTTATTATTTATTATTTTTTATGCACATATTCATTACTAAAATATTTAATATACTTTTAAATATTGGAGATTGTTATGAACATAAAATGCTTATAGCTTTTAAGTAAATTTGGACATATATAATATCCGTATATTAATTCGTATTCATTTGTCAAATATCCATATATGAATTATCAATTATCATTTTGTTTTTATACTTGTATTTTGAAGATTTACATTTTACACATTCGTGTGATATTCGTATCCCGATTTTAAAAAGTATAAGGATATGGCAACACCTACATTCGTATCCGTATCCTACCATTTTCATCCTTACCGTTGACCGTATAAAATTATATAAAACTTGTTTTCCGTTTACTTGAAAAATTGTATTCAAATATCACGTCTGAATTTTACATCAAATAAATTTCATTTTCATGGAAATTTTATCAAAAAGTATAACTATTTAACTATGCTAGAAAATTATTCAATAGAAAAAGGATACATCGCATATATCGTGTATTATTACTATAGGAAGATCTTCTGAGGGATCTCCTGATCACTATATCTTAATGCTGTTGAGTTTGACATTAATAAAAAAGGAGAAAAATAATAGGCATGTTTTTGGTCTCCACCGCAAGACGTGCATTCATGTTAAGGAGATGCAAAATTTTATAATGAGCTTTTTACTCATGCTCATAATAAACATTCTAATTAGACGTCTATCACTATTAAAATTTAAATTCTTATACTGTGTCATGTATCGAATCTGACAATGTTAATGCAAGGATTGGATTCTCCATATAAATTGAATTACAGAGACACACATAATTGATTAGCGGATCATGCATGTTAAGTCAAATCAAGACATATAACCACTGATAAAATCAAACCTTGGAGGACAAAGAACTTTTATGTGAAAAATTCTCAATGTGAATGTAAAAAACCACAAGGTTGATCCAAACCGCAACCAAACACTATACTCAAATCAGTCTCCCATAAGTTTCTTATACATAACTAACCCTCAATACGATGCCCCAAATCACCAAACAATAGAAAAATTATAAAATCAATCATTGATACGGTGATTGCTGATCAAATATTCCATAATGATCACGATTGGACCAAATTGAGATTAGTTCCCACGTAGGGACCAATGTGGAAGCTGCTTGAAATCTGCAAATGAAATAACATCTCTCAAAGTTACTAAGCGACAATCTTTGTCATTATATTAGCACCACTATCATCTACTTTGATCTTATTACGTGCTTATTGTTTAATTCTAGCACATCGTATATTCAATGATATATGACATTGATGTGCTTCAACAATATATGAAAAGTAGAATTCATGTCAAGATAATCGTTCCCTAACTGAAACAATGAAGGATATGCATGTTTTAAACAAAATTGAGTTCATGCATGAACATATTCTCCACAAAAGTTCTTACTGGCTTTTATAGCCACAGTGAATTTTGCCTCTATATTTGACAACGTCAAACAATTCTACAATTTTGATTTCCATGAAACAACGTCATCTGCTCATGTCATCAAATATATGAATATAGATCGTCCACCATAAATATAACATACCATATCATAGTTTGCATATCCTACTCTGATCGAAGCAAAAATATGTGTTACTAGTACCATCGAGATATCTCTATATCCATGTAATTGTGTTGTGGCACTCAATTCTTATAATTAAGATAAACCTGCTGACAATTGCCAACAGTTAGCATGCCATCTACTATGAAAATACAATGAAGTGAAATAGTTTTTTATAAACATGCTCACTCGTAAAACAATCAAATTTCCTCTTACTAGAATCATGCTTTAATCTATGTAGACCATATTTTAACATAGTATTCTTTTCCTTTTAATATGAATATATGTAGTTATGCTATTTATATTTCCTCTTCGAGATCAACTTGGAGGAAGATAGTCTTTACATCCATTTACTCAATCTTCAAGTCATGGCTGGCTTTCAAATTAAGAATAGTTTTGATGGGTGTCGTCTTTGTTACAAGAGAGAATGTCTCATCAAAGTCAATGCCCCTCTTTTGGCTAAACCTTTCACAACTAACCTAGCTTGTTTCTACAAAGACTACATTATCTTGCATATCTTCGATCCGCTTATCTTTCACCACATCACGTATAGCCTCTTCACAGAATTCTGGGATGCCATTGTTCGTTGAAAGAACATAATTTTGTACTCTTGTAGAGAGATGCATCTCCTTCGGATTTGCAGGATGGATCTACAATAAAGGACGAGCCTTCCTCTTGATTTCCAATAGGAACATCTATAATGTCAGCATTTTCTTCCTCAAGATCATATCCACTTTATGAACTTCATCTAAAACAACATTTAGTGAATGTTAGAAAGGAATAGGCTCTATGGTAGCTGATTTGTAGTTATTCAAAGGTGTATACTTTATGCCTTTTTAATATCTTTGAAGTTATGATCCTTAATATGTACCACATCTCTCTGCTACTCTCAAACTTCTTCTCTACATGGTCATATAGCATGCATCTAAATTCATATTGTCCATATCCTACAAATACGCATTGTCTAGTCTTTGAGTCCAACTTGGATCTCAATTCTGTTGGAACATGTACAAAAAATATGCCAGCAAATATACGTAAATGCTCAAAAGAACCATCTTTCGATACAAAACTCTATCAAGTATGTATCCATCTAACATAATATAGTGAGATAAATTGACCACATAGGCTACCATGTTGAAAGCTTCACCCTAAAAGGAACTTGTTAGCTCTGCCTCATAAAATAGGCATATGATTCTCTCCACAAGAGTCATGCTCATCCTCCAAGCAAGGCCACTCAACTGAAGACCACTCTACAAGTGCATGAAAGTCGTTGAATGAACCAAGGACCTAACCATTTCTTTTTTGAGTATGGATCAATAGCTTAATGTAAAATCATCAACAAAGTTGACAAAGTAAAGCGCATCGCTGAGAGCTATAACTTTTAGAGGATCGTATAAAACAGTCTAAAATAATATAAGTATTTGTGCCTTGCTAGAGGTTGAGTTACTTATGAGGGTAACTCTCTAATAAACGTGAAAATGAGATGATGTACCAATCATAGCAAGGTCAGACCAGTAGTCATGTGTTAACCACTCAAAGATGCAATTAATCAATAAATAATCCACAAATAAATGAATTAATCAATATAGGGAAGTGTGAGTTATATTTTATTACAACTCTAAAATAGATGTGTATATGTGTAGGTAGTGTAGAGGTTGAATACACAGAGTAGACGATGAGTAGATTATAATTATGAATGATTATCTCTATTTAATGTAAATTATTTTGTATTTTTCTTATTTTTATGTGGAGTTTTAATTAGATTTATTTTTTATGTATTTTTAGTTATTTTATTTTTTTTATTTTGAAAATTTTTACTTTCTTTTTTTGAAATAAAAATATAATAATAGCTAATAATATAATATTATATATATTATAAGTAATATATAAAGTATATATAATATAGCTATTTGTATTTTTTACTTAAGTCAAAAAAATTTAAAATTCATGAAATAAAATATTTTGTGATGTTTATGTTTTTCACTATTTTGGGTAAATTTACAATATTTTCATTAATTTTTAGGTTTTTTAAAGTTATAAAATATATAAAATAGTCTACATATTAAATATCCGAGACTGTTTTAGGTTTAATAAATATAAACAAATCCAAATTTAACTAAAAACTATTTTAATATAAAGTATAAATTATTTAAAAAAACATAAATAAGTAGCTGTATTTTTAGATTTTTTTCAATAGTTTTTGTTAATTTTTTTATAAATTTTTAGGGTTTTATGATTTTTAGGTTTCATGTTTTATACTTTTTAGTTTTAGTGATTTTTGGATATGTGGTAGAATGTATAATAATATAGATAATTGATTTTTTCGTGATTTTGGAAAATATTTTATATTTTTACGGATTTTTATATATAAACAAGAATAAAATACATGTTTTTAGATTTTCAATAAATAGGAAAATATGTCAAATGTTGAAATAAAATTACACGTGCTCAAGCACAAGTCCAAGCATTCAATATAACTTTCCTGCAATTTCTAAAACAATGAAAATATTTAAAATGAAAGTTTACATAAAATAATAATGCTACAGATTTATTTACAATTTATAGAATTATTCACTTCATTTAATAATAGATTCAAGAATTATAATGGCATGTATGTAATATTTACAACTCCTCATGTAGTTATACATGTGCGACATGAGGACCTATTTGTAATAACAGTGAACCAGGGGTCCATTTAAAAAATAACCTACAATTTTTACAATCAGTTTAATATTTATAGGACTAATTATGAAACATAAAAGGCAGAAGGGATTAAAGTGTAATATACAAAAGCAGAGGCATTTTGTGCATGTGTTGATGATCAGTTGGTCCTCGTGGTGCCACTCGACTCCATTTATGATGAACATCTCTCAGAGGATGACACTTTGCCTCAAATGGACACTCCATATTAGATCTGGAACATCGCCTTCATCCAACAGCGTTGATGATCAATCAACAACTTGAAAACATTCATGTGATCTCACAAGGTGAGATGCATAGTCGCTGAAGTGACCGCTCATGAGAGCAGATTAAATCAACAATTAACCCTTAGATGAAAGATGGAACAATGTAATATGGATACAGCTAAAATTTATTATAAACTAGATAAAATGTGTATAGTATACATGTATTCTGGGTGTCGAATCACTGAAAACCACTGGGATAGGCAAATAACTATTGTCTGTAAAGAATAAACAACAACAATTTTTATGTACTTTTGAGTTTTAAATTTTTATGTGGGTTTTTAATGATATCTAATTTATATGGATTTTTCATTTTACATTTTTTGTTTTTAATTTTATCATGATAATTACCTTTTATATTTTTCTAAATTTTAAATTTCTTTTTCTTTTCAATATGTAATAAATGTATGTAAATATGTATAATGAAGTAATAAATAAATATAAGTGATAATATATTATAAATATATATAATTTAGTAAATACAAATAGGTATATTCCTTTTTATTTTTTAAGGGTTTAAATTATCTTCAAGGTAATACTAATTAATAATAATATTATTAAGTATATATAAAGACGTATATATATGTATGTATGTATGTATGCATGCATGCATGTATGTATGTATACTATAATGGCTTTTATATTTGTAAATATAACTAAAATGTTCAAAAATTACAAAATAATTTCTTTGTCTTTTTTATATTTTTTATCTATTTTGTATTTTTTTAGGATTTTTGTTAATTTTTGGTATTTTTAAAGTCCAAAATACTCTAAAAGCGGGAGCGATTAAATTGGATGGAATGTTTTGAGAATTAAAAATAAGGAATAATCCCAAAATTTCTCAAAACTATTTTAAATATGTATTAATATGTATATATAAAAATACATAAAAATATTTTTTTCTTTTGGGAAATATTTTTTGATTTTTTATGGTTATAAGGAAATTTAGGGTTTCCTTTTTATATGTTTTGTGATTTTTGGTCTATAACTATGTTATATAGTCATATCTACTGTCGAATTTTGGAAATTTTAAAAAATGTTTTTTCCATCTTTATGTATTTTTATCTCTAGATAGGGAATAAATACCTCTAAAACAATTTCTAATAAATAGAAAATTGCATAAAAAAGTTAAGATAAAATAGCAGTGTAAACAAATACATTATGGAACACAGTCACCAATTTTCCCATAATTTTCTAAGCATGGGAGCTAATTAATCCAAAATTAATGTAATAAAATTAATTACACGGTTCTTACAAGGGTATATTTGCAATAAAATATGAAGCCGTGGTGTTACATGTAAAATACCCAAAAGTTTGAACGTTTATACAAAATTTATGTACTAAACAGAAATACTCCAACCTAGGAGAGTTCGGGTGCAAAATGCCAACTCACGTGGAGTGCCATGTGAGCTGACCTGACAACAGACCTATATTCAATTTACAATAATATCCAAGGCCTACTTGTAAATTTTATATAACTTTATAAACATAAATAAATTTTATAGGACTAATATTTACCCTCTAAATGTACGCGATCAGAGGGTGGAGAGGCGTTCATGGATTCATGTGCGGTGCTGGAGGAGCTTTGCTTCATTTTAAATCAACGGTCCAGATTAGATCTAGGCCCTCAACCGGATATGAAGGTGGAGAGGGCACCTGGAAGATCTACTAAAGAACTCGGCGCGTACGAGTTTGATTCGTTGTTTCCACTCTTTTTCGGCCTCCTCCTCCTCCTGAGCAACTCCTCTCCTTCTTGGGAGCTTCATGCGTCGGTAGGGACCTTCAGATGCGCTCGAGGCTCGTCGAAGGAGCCCAGGAGCTAATGTCTCGTGGAGCTCCTATTCTGAACTTAGGATGCTACTCTAGGTGCTTGTTTCAATTGCAAACCTACACCAAAAGTGTGAGGGTTCGGGAAGAAGGTGCTCGACCCTTCAGTGAAGTTGGATACTCACGAGGTCAATGAGTTGGAGAGCTTCTATGAAGGCAGTAGAGGGAGCTTTGACTCCCGCTCGATCCTTCCCGTATCAAGGGGAAAACAAGGGGGATGTGTGAAGCAGCGTATGGGAAAGGAAATGGATGTGCAAGGGAGTCGAAACGAGGATAGAGGACGGTTTATTTAGGTGATGGATCCTAGTGCTTCATTAATTTTATTTTTTAAATTACCCTATTTAACTAAATAAATGATGAAATTGAATGCTGGATTAAAATTTTGGAACAAAAGCAATAAAATAAACCTAACCTAGCAGTTTGATGGGATCTGGACCTCATAGCAGGAGAAGGCACCAGAGATGAAGCTTGGCTGACCTCGACCACCATGATCTAGGGCTTTATCCATGCCAAAGACAGAGGGGAGTTGAATCTGTCAATTTTAGCTCAACCCTATGAGGTTCTCTTACGGTTACAGATCGAGGTCAGGGATTAAATAAAAAAGGGGGCCATATATGGGTACTTATAAGGTTTATCTCAGGCGAAAAAGATGGAGAGAATGCGGGAGAATCGAAGGTGGTAAGTGAAGATTCTGTAGAGGGTGAGGGTCACGAACTATGGGGAGCATGGCAGTGGTGGTCTCGAGGAGGGAGGAAGATGGAGGTGGCATGCAAAATTGGGATATTCGGATGGTATCATGAGGTTCTGACAAAATGAGAGGTGGAGGTCGGACAGTTGACCGAGGGTCAATGATCGGTGCTCCTTTGTTGGTCCACGTGGACCAAAGAGGAAAAAGTATGGAAAATACTTTGTTAATTTTAGTAAAAATATAAAACAATATATTTAAATTTTAGTCAAAACATGAAAAATACTTGTAATTATGTATTATTTATCTATAATTTTTATTTTTTTACAAGTTAATTTGTAACTTGGTAATATTTACTGATATATAGGTAAATATACCTTTATTTTATGAATTTTTATTTTATTTTGTATTTTATTTTTTGAAATCTTTTACATGTATTTTTAATATATTTGTAACTTATTTCAATGCATATTCAAGTATTTTATTGATATTTTATAAGTTTATTTATGTACTTAAATAAATATGTTTGTATATTATATAGATATATATAAGTACAATTCATTTATATATTAGAGTATCTTATTTATTTTAATGTATTTTTAATTATTTTATTTTTATTTTATTATGTACATGGATTTTAAATTATATTTACAAATTTATAAAAATATAAGAAAGTGAAAATGTAAATAATAAATATATTGAATATTATATAAAGTTATATTATACAATGACATCCCAAAAACAAATTTTGCATCTTAACTCCAAATTAATGAAACTGCATTCATTAAATAGCTAATTTTATTTTATGAATATAAAGGTGAATTTGGTGAACTTTGAGTTTGTATGGAGAAGATACAAGTCTACAAAGTATTTTACGGTTTTTTAATTTATGTGTCTTGGGCACAATGTGAATAATTTTTAGTGAAATAATTTTTTTATTCTTCAATGTATTTTTATGTACAATATTAGTGTTCAAAGTTTATTAATTTAAGCCATAAAAATAGGAAAATAATAGTCCCAAAATGTAATTTTTAGCCTATAAAATTAGGGGTTTTGTGTTGTGTTTTCAGTACAATTGGCTACCCTATCTTCCCCTACTTTATTCCTTATCAACCAAGTCATCATGTTGATTAGGTCTCGGGGGCTAGGGTTACTCAATGTCTTTGACATTTTGTTCTTTTTCTTTTCTTTATTCTTTTATTTTGGCACAAATACATTGTCTTGTAATGTCTTTTATACAATGTTTAATGTGATTTATTGAGTGTTTAGTTTTACAATTTAATGATATATACAAGCATTTAGCTAGGG
This sequence comes from Ottelia alismoides, assembly GCA_037367405.1. NCBI lineage: Eukaryota > Viridiplantae > Streptophyta > Magnoliopsida > Alismatales > Hydrocharitaceae > Ottelia > Ottelia alismoides. The sequence goes on along the minus strand of JAZKJV010010732.1, from coordinate 241,287 downwards.
ATTTAAGGCCGAAATGAAAGCATAAAGGTGATGAAATGGAGATTCATCACCCCTCAAATACTTGCCTTTCGATAATCCCTAGAAAACTTTATGTAATAAATGTCGAGAATGAAAATAGAAAAAAAGAACTTGGAATTATTTTTGATTCATGAACTTGTTTTATTAAAATCAAAGTTTGGAGCTCGGTAAAGACCTATGGATTCTTGATTTGTTCAGAACCACATTAAAGTTAAGAAGTGTACCACAACATCCCTTAAGTTCCATAATCGTATTATATAGTTCTATTCACAGTCTGGTCAGAACCATCCTCTCAATTGCATACCCTTGCTACCTTGAAATGAAAAATCCATGTATGTAAATTTTCTAGCTCCTCTAAAAAATCACTAAACTATCAAGGAGTATTCTCTCCTTGTAGTTCGTCCTCATGGAGATAGATATTTCCTTATAAGGTCAAGTATTTCTTGTCTTTACAACTAAAAGGGGGGAAAAGCGAGAAGAAATGGGAAAAGAAGTGGGCATATACTAGTATAGTCTCCATTCCCTTGTGAAGCCCAGTCAGTGTAATCGAGTCTTCACCAATAAGCATGCTTTTTCTGGAAGCTCAATATTTTGTGGAAATTTGGTATAGGCTTCTTTTGGATATTTTCTTTGACTTTTCATTTCTTTGCATACTTGTTTGTGCCCCAAAGGATATAGAGTCTTCTAGTCCACCCATGTTGGAAAAAGTTGCGCCAATAGACCATTCCTCATCTGAAGCATTGTCTCAATCCAGTCTCTAGTATATAAATATCATGGATACCAGAAGAAGTGGGTTGGAGTATTAGTTTTGGCAATCCCCAAGAATGGTTCCTAAGACACTATAAAGCCTTGAACTTGGTCTCTCTAGGATCCTATATCATAAAAGTCGATTCGTCAAGAGGAAACCAATGGAATTTGTTTCATACGAATCGGATTTCATTTAGAATTGTTACGATTTTTGGAAGAACTATAAGGAAACTTAAGATATCATTAACTCTTAATGACCGTCATTAAAACTAATTAAACATGATTACAAAACTAATGATGGATTGAGGATTGTTAATGACCATTACCAAACACTGATCAATATTTGCAAAAGTTAAGCGTAAGTCGCAGTCGCAAAGGTTAAAACATGATCAGTAGAAGTTAATCACGATTAGCGCTAATTAGGTATCATTAGCGAATCTAGAATCTTCTAGATAGTTATAACTTAAGCTCTAAGTTTCATATAAGCTTTGGTAAAAACCATGGGCTGCTAACTACGGTTAATGTCTAAACTATTGTTTACTAACCATGATTAGTGGATTTCTGGAGCCTATAAATATGCCCCTACCCATTCTTTTTCTACGATTTCCACTACCACCACTACCCAAAGGGCTAGGGTCGAGAGGTCAAGAGGAGGAGAGGGATGCGGGGAAGGAGCGCTAGTGAAGCATTGTTGGGAGAACGAGGAGGATGGTACGATCCTCTCTTAGTTTGCTTAGTAAGATATAACGTGAGCTAGTTTTCGATTCATCTTCTTTGTATAGCTTAATTTTGGATTGATCTTCCTTTTCTGATTCATTTTTTATTGTGGTTCGAGGAGAAATCTTTGTAACACCCAACTTAGATGTGAGCGGCTATGCACGTTAGTAAAACTTGTGATTCGTCGCAGTTTCACTCACCTAAGACACGTGGTGTCTACCGATTCTCCATTTCTTATGAAACTATTCTTTCGATTCTACATTTATAGTTGTTTTAATGGAGAAATCTGTGTAATATCCTACATAGGTGTGGACGGGCATGCATGTCAGTGAACATTGTGATTCATCACACCTTCACTCATCTAACATGTGTGGTGGCTATTAATTCTCCATCTCTTATTGTTTGATAATATTCTTTCAGTTTTGTTATTGTTTTCCTCTCGGTGATTTATAAATGAAATTCTTTCCATTTTTCTTTTAAAATATGTCTCTATATAAGGGGAAACTCTGTCAAAATTTTCATAGAAATATGACTCGATATAAGGGTAACTCTACCAGATTTTTCCTAAAAATATGTCCCAGTATATGGGGAAAGTTTTTCGAAACTTTCCTAGAAATATCACCCTGTATAAGGGGAAGCTCTGCTGAAATTTTAAGAGGAAAATATGTCCACGTTTTTCGTGTTCTTTGTGTGTTCTTCACATTTTTTGTGTCCTTCATTCGTTCTTCATGTTCTTGGCATGTTCTTGGCATTTTCAATACAAAAATGAAATTCGATCGTTTTAGGAGCCGTAAATCATCCTTTACGAAAATGAATCATGATAAAGAAATTCATACGCAAGAGAGATATTGATTAGATAACGAAATCCTTCCTTTAAGCAACCGGGTCCTCGAGGACGGTGCGCTTCTTTATTTGCCAGGCTGAAGGTTTGAAATCATGGATAATAAAGAGGAAATTGTTAGGGTAGTATCAGAGGATTGGTTGAGCGGTGGCATAATCTCACCAGATCAACGGAATCTCTACTCCCAAAGTGTCCATAGCTTTGGAGTCCATGAATGGTGGGGTTCTTTTGGACTAATCCTTGATGTGAAATAGAAGGAATAGGACTTAAATTAATGAGAAGGAATGGAACTTTTTGTGACAACAAGTTTTGCAAAATTACACAATTTGTTTGCTTTGCTATTATTTGTTACTTAATATTCCCTAATTGTTATCCTATGATTTATGAGAAACCCAACAAGTGTGGGTGAGCCATTGCAAGGACTTTAGCCATCCAGACAGCCACAGTAGCTTTACTCTATAAGATAGTTGGTAATATTTGTGTATTTCCTTTCCAGTTGATGTACATGTAGAAGGTTATGGTGGGACAATGTATCATGTAAACTTTATTTTGTGAATGGAAAAGAGTTGAAATACTTCCTTCTGAAAATTTTTATTTACAGTCTATTTCTAAATGTTAGTTGTAATTATTGAATAAATTATTGTTGAATAACCAAATGTGGATATGGGAGAATCTAACGGCCCAGAATAGAGGTAGTGATAGTTTGGTATCAAAGATCAGTTACTCAAGTAATTTATTCATTGATTAATAATTATGAGCGATATTCAGAAACTAAGATGGTCTTAAGATCCTTCGATCTTAATAAGTAATTGCAATACCATTCACAAGTCATTGTCCATTATGTACATCATGCTAAAACGTAAATGACCTATCCTTTGGCCTTGATTCATCCTAAGATTATGACAGACCAAGATGGGTCTAGGTAATTAGTGGCTATGGTAGTGATGATCCATGAGATGGGTCAAAGATAATAGGCATTGGAGCGAAGACTCAATGCCACAATGAGAGATCAAAGTCATCCAGACCCATGGATGCTAGAGTTGAGGGTTATGTTCACCCTCATAAGAAAATTTATAGATACCATTAGTCCATATAATTTTTTCCCCTACTCCATTGGAGGAGCTATGGAGTAGGCGCTTCGTAGGCACACAAAAGAAATGAAAAGAAGAAGAATATTTAATTCCTATTGTAAGAATAAGATTAAGATAAAATCTCAAAACCATAATCTTAGTAAGGAACTAGGAGGTCTATTATAATTCAAGAAGATCTTATACAACTACGTGTGACAGATTGCAAGACATCAGTCACCTGCTTCTCTGCTACTTATCGAAATGATTTATTTTGAGCTCATCCTGGGGATGGATTGGTTATAAATGCATCATACATGCCTTGACTACTTTCAAAAGATAGTAACTTTTCACCTTCCTAACTCGGTAGAGTTCCAGTTCATTAGAAAGACATCCAATGATAATGTAGAATACATCTCTACTTTAAAGGCACAACAATTGTTAGAGCAAGGGTGCCAATGTTATTTAGCCTATGTAACCACTACATCAGATTCAGATAGAATGATGGAAGATGTACCATAGTGTACGAGATGATGGAATGCAATAGGATGGATGGTAGAGGGTTGCATGCGCCCAAAAATGATGATGAGTGTCGTCCCTTTGTCCATAGGCACCTCGTGGCATACAACCGCAATGACTCCAGCTTCCTAGCCACCCCAATATATCTTCATCGGAGAAATTCTCGTTACGGGAGAAGTGGGGTCTTCTTCCCACGAGAGGAAAGGGAGGAATAGTAGCTTGGCTTGAGTTCAAATGAACGAGATTTCCCCTGATGTATTTCAAGAGGAACTACTTAGATTATCACCCGAGAGAGAGAGATTGAATTTAAAATCTCTCTCATACCTCATACTCATCCTATCTCTATCCCTCCATATAGGATGGCACCATCTGAGCTACGACAGTTAAAGGTATAGTTACAAAAACTGTTAGATTAAGGATTCATTCATCCTAGTACTTCACCATGGGGTGCACCTGTCTTGTTTGTAAGGAAGAAGGATGGGTCAATGCGGTTGTGCATTGACTATAGGCAACTAAACAAGAAGACAGTAAAGAACAATAATACATTATCCTCTGCTGAGAATAGATGATCTCTTTGATCAGTTACAAGGTTCAACTGTGTATTCCAAGATTGACTTAAGATCTGGATACCATCAGTTGAAGATTAAAGATGCCGATATTCCCAAGACAACCTTTCGAACTAGATATGGACATTATGAATTCTTAGTTATGCCTTTTGGATTGACAAATGCCCCAACAACCTTAATGGATCTCATGAATAAAGTATTCAGAGAGTTCCTAGATCACTTTTAGTAGTCTTTATTGATGATGTGATTATTTACTCCTAGGATAAGTATCATCATGAACACAATATCTGGTAGGCACTTGAAACATTAAGGAAGAACAAAATGTATGTAAATATAGAACATGTGACTTCTTGTTGTCCGAAGTATCATTCTTAGGGCATGCTATTTATGGGGAAGTTATATCAGTTGATACTACAAAGGTTAGCACAGTGATGAGTTGGGAACACCTGATGAATGTCATAGAAATACAATATTTTTTGGATTTAGCTCGATATTATAGAAGATTTGTGAATGACTTTTCATGAATAGCATTGCCAATGACTAGGTTGAATCAGAAGGAAGTCTCATTCATATGGTACGATGCATGCGAACCTAGTTTTCAAACACTGGAAGAATTCATAACATCTGCACCTATCCTTACTCTACCTCTGGAAGTGAAGGGTTTACAGTGTACACTAACGCATCTAAAGATGGACCAGGGGAAATTCTTATGCAACATGGTAAGGTAGTTTCTTATGCATCACGACAACTCAAGACACATGAGAGGAACTACCCAACACATGACGTTGAATTAGTTGTCGTAGTCTTCGCTTTAAAGTTATAAAGACACTACCTCTATGGTATTACTTTCGAAATCTTCACCGATCATAAAAGCTTGAAATATCAGTTTGATCAAAAGGAGCTCAATATGAGACAAAGATAGTATCTAGATTTGTTGGAGGAATATGATTGCACCATCTCCTACCACCCTGGTAAGGAGAACGTCGTAGCAGATGCCCTTAGTGGAGGAACTTATTCATCTGGGTTGGTGAGTGCTATCTACATCTGGGCTTACTGTCAAGGTTGAGTGAATGGAAACCATTTGATAGTAATGTTTCACCTATAGAAAACAGAAATATGGGATAGAATAAAGAAAAGACATGAGGATGATCCAGTCCTTAAGGACTTGAGACAGCAATTTGAGAAAAATTAGATATAGGGATTCCAGATACAAGATGGGTTACTATATAACCATCGTAGAGTTTCTGTACCAAAAACATCCAAAATGAGGAAAGATATACTACTTGAAGCTCATTGCTCTAGATTATCTATTCATCCAGGAATTACATAGATGTATAAGGATCTTTATTCACACTTTTGTTGGCCAGGAATGAAGAAGAATGTTGCTAACTTTGTGAATTCATATTTCATTTGCCAACAAAGGCTTCACATCAAAAGCCATCAGGATTGTTGCAACCCCTACCTATACCTGAATGGAAATGGGAAAGCATTTCCAGGGACTTCGTTATTGGCTTACCTCAAATGACTGGTGGTAAAGATAGTATATGGGTTACAATAGACTGTCTGACCAAGATAGCACACTTTATTCCAACAAGCTTATCCTCCGCTCTAGACCATCTTACTGAGTTATATATTATACATGTTATCCATCTCCATGCTATTCCAAAGGGGGTAGTTTCAGATCAAGATTCACGATTTACCTGATACTATTGGGAGAACTTCATGAAAGCCTTAGGCACACGACTATGCTTTAGCACACCATATCATCCACAAATAGATGGTTAATCGAAACATACGATTCAGACTTTAGAGGATATGCTACGAGAATGTACCTTAGAATGGAAAGGATCATGGGTGAAACATTTGCCTCTTGCAGAATTCACCTACAACATTAGTTATGATATAAGTATTGGCATGGAATCATTTGAAGTACTTTATAAAGAAGGTGTACTACTCCTTTATGTTGGCATGAGGTTGGGATAAAGAACCTTTATGATTCAGATAAACTCCAGGAGACATAGGGAGCTATAGAGCTTGCTCGAAAAAGACAAATAACTGCACATAGTCGCCAGAAAATATATGGTGAAATCAGGCGAAGAGACCTTGAGTTTGAGGTAGGTGACTTTGTATTCCTCAAAGTATTACTAATGAAGGGAGTTCAGAGGTTTGTCTTGCATAGGAAATTGGCAACCAAGTTTGTAGGTCCCTTTGAAATTATTCAGCGGATTAGAAAAGTTGCATATAGATCTGCACTTCCTCCACATCTTTGGGCAATACATGATGTATTTCATGTATCAAATCTGAGAAAGTATATTAAGGATCCTAAGCATAAGATAAGATATGATGATATGCATGTTGATCCAGACTTGACATACCTTGAAATACCCATGCAAATACTGGAAATGGATATCAAAAAGTTGATCAATAAAGAGGTACCACTAGTTAAAGTATTGTACCAAAACCAAGAATTTGAAGAAGTCACATGGGGACCTGAGGTAGATATGAGAGAAAAATATCCCTACTTGTTTGAATAATAACACTATGTACTGTGTATATCTTAATTGTAAATGAAATAACGTTCATTCTCTTTATGGTTGTTATGGTTTCAATCCTCTTTAAGGTTGTTATACCTGCATTTCAAGTCTCGAGGACAATACTTCCTTAAGGTTATTATAAATTCAATATTGGTCCGTCGGAACCAATAAACCTATACCCAAAACACCTATTAAGAGAAAAACAAAAAATATGGGTATGCATATTTCCTAACAAATCCATTACACTAAGACCAACGAAAACACCTATGGGTTCCAGTAAGGGGTCCTTCGAATATTGGGAATTTATTTGGTCAAATAATATGACCAAATAACTGGATAAAGACAATTATTTAGTTATTAATTGAATAAAAATATTTATTAAGATACAGAATCTAATATATAACTATTTTTACGATCACTTTTGATCCAAGCAAGTGAGACCTGAATTTTTCCAATGCAAACACTACGGTTAATAGCTCTTTTTATATAATAGAGTAATTTCTCTAGGTTTCATCTAGAGTCCTACTAGCGTAGTGAATCGTAAATGGCTATCTATCTACTCATTGTCCCAACACAGCCTCAACAGAATAATCACACGCATCTATCATGATCTCGAATGGAAGAGACCTATCCAGTGGCAGTTGTATAGGAGTATGGGTGATTATTTCTTTCAACTGGTGAAAGGCATGGAGCACTCTACCATCTAAAATAAAATTGGTGTCCTTGTCTAGAAACTCTATCAACGATCAGGCAATCTTGCTAAAATCTTTGATGAATCTTCTATAAGGTGTCACGCCCCAAAAATGACTGGACTTATTTCAAAGACGTAGGTGGATTAAGTTTCAATATTACTTCCAGCTTGTCTTGGTCAACCTCTATGCCTTGCTTGGAGATGACATGACCCAACACAATCTCTTCAGTCACCATGAAGTGACTATTCTCCCTAGAGAGCACTAGATTAACTTGGCAACATCGTTGAACTACTCAGTCTAAATATGTCAAGCACTAATCAAAATTATCTCTTTGGACCGAAAAGTCATCCGTGAATTCCTTAAGAAAACCGCCCACCATGTCAGCAAATATGGCTAGCATACAACTCTAAAATGTACCAGGGACATCACACAAATAGAACAACATGTGTCTAAGAACATACGTCCCAAATGGTAGGTAAAGGTGGTCTTCTCTTGGTCTTCAGGGGATATAGAAACTTTTTTTATCTAGAATACCCATCCAAGAAAGATAAATATTCCTTTAGAGCAAGTCTTTCAACTATCAGATGAATCGCTAAATGCATGAATTAATAAGGATCTGTTGTAGCACGAGCACTTAGCTTCTCATACAGAACCGAGAAGTATATGAGTGATGAGGTTCTTGGCGTTAATTTATATCTTGGGAAGTCCAAGGTTGAAAACAAGGACACGAACCATAATATGATTATTTAGGCATTAAAATATCTAGATTAAGTTACTGATAAATTCATATAGGTCAAAACAAACAAAAATTGTAGTTATGCAATACAGAATAATGCACATCACGAATGAATGCATGGATGGAATGAACTGTGATTCAACACATCAACACAATAATACATTTTAGAGAAAATGAACATAAGAACAGATTGACAAATGCGATTATAATCACAAAATTACCTTAGAATGAATCATCAAACTTAAGCAATTATCTATAACCCACACTAATGTTGGGTTTTCCTTCTCTTTTCCTCTCTTCATGCCACGTGGTGGTATGTGCTCTCTCGTTTACCCTTCTCCCTCTCGGTGCTTCTTTCATATGTCTCACGTGATAAGACCTTTTCTCTGTCTACCTCACTACTCCCTTAATCTACCACCATAAACTCCTCTCTCCCAGTTAGATTCTCATTTTCAATTTGTGCACTATTTATTGCAGAATTTAATATGTTGCACTATTTGTTAATTTAGTCAAGCTTACTTTTAAATTTAATATGGTTGCGTCACATATGAACATCGTATTGATTTTTATTTACTTAATTGTTATTATATTGTAAAATTTATTATGCTGCGTAATTTTTTAAAATTGGTTCAAAATTATTTTTAAATTTAATATGTTTACCTCATGTATGGATACGATGTCAACTTTTGTTTGCTTGAGTGTTTCATTTTTACTTCGTCATGGTAAATTTTCTCCTACAAACAATAAATAAAGTTGATATTTTTTTTGCTATACACAATATAAGGACATCTACTTTAAGACGTTAAATTTTAGCTTAAAAAATAGTTATTATAATTTAGTTCATACTATCATTCAGAAATTCATATGTGAACAATTTGATTTTATGTAGCATAATTAATAACTTCATGTTATGCCTGGCTTGCTTTCATATGATTTTTTGTTCAGATTTTGCTATTTATTTGTGAATGTATACAATAGTTAAATTTAAGTTTTGTAATACAAGGTGTTGTCAACTAGAATATTTTAAAAATAAAATAAAAGTAAACATTAACATAGCGACTTTAAAGAGAGATTTGCATAATAATCTAAATTGTTTTTGTTGATTTATGAAAGAGCAGTCAAATTAGACATCAAACAATTATACATGATATAAATTTTTCAAAAAAACTCCATCAAAACATATAAGTTCTATATTTGAATTATTTTGATTATGACCCGTAAACGCAGCGAAGCGCAGTCATTTATACTAGTATAACTTAATTCTAAGTCCACTTGATCAATGCAATGTAGAGTTATATTTCATTTAATAAGCATGGATGCACAAAGTAAACTCTCAAAAATTAATCCTTCATTCATTATCTAATCAGAAAGTGGATCATATTAGATCATAGGCAATTAAACAAGAATCAAAATACCATTGAAATCATCTCATTCAGGAAAACAATGCTCAAATTACTCATCATTGAATCCAGGGGCATAATTGTGATGAAACGTGAACAAATAATTTCACAAACCTCACAAATAGGTCCCTATATGGACTAAAGTGCAATTAATTAAAATCGATAATGAAATTTATTTAATACCTCTTGTGTGGGGGTATTTTTGCAAATAAGTAAAACCAGTTGGGTGGATTTGTAATTAACCCAGGTCCGCACACAGGAGGAGTGTGCGGTCCTATGCTCGGTGGATATCCTGTAGCTCGGGCCATGTGTCACTATATTATGCTTCAGCACTTGTTTGGTAACGATCGAGGTTGCAGGCTTGGATAAGTTGATGAGGCCTCCAATATCCTATTAGATCACGTCGAATTTGGCGCGATCCAACGTGGACTATAACCCGCGCTCTTTCTTCTCTGCCTCACAAGATTACAAGAGGAGCATGGCTTCGGTAATGCTCTCTTTACTCTGCCATCATTCTGAAGGTTTCCAGAATGTCAAGGAGGGTTCACTCATAGTCCGTAGAGGTTATGCAAGGTCGGTGAAGTTCCGCGAGCCTTTGAAAGTTGTAGACGTTGATGAACCATTGAAGGAGAAAAGCTGGATCGGAGGATATCTTGGAATTCCGACCATTGAAGACTTCGTCACCTGCAAGTGTTAGTAGAACACAACCAAAGCATAATGATGTGGTTGTGTGTGATTGTGAACGAAAATGGAGGGTTGTGATAGCTGAAGAAGGTGAAGCCCTATTGGTTCTTTCGTCATGATAGGAAGAAGGTGAATCAATGTGGTAGAGTGTGATAGAACTGGAAGCACAAAGAATAGAATCTCCAACGTGGATCAAGGACCCATGCCGAAGGTTGAAACCATGTTCGATGATGAAGTAGGTCTCACAACATGTTTGGACAAATCGAAGAAATAAAGAGATAAACCTAATTAGCTAACATGTACATGAAGATGCTTAGATTGCAGAGGTGATTTGGCTTAGGATGACGTCATCATGGACCTCGGGTCTTCGCTGAAACTCCCCCAACCATGGGAGCTGCTCTTACGGCCTGAGATGGTTGTAACTTGGCAAGGTGGCCAAGGGTCAGCACCAGAAGATGAGCACCATTGTAGCTCCAACATCTCCTCTTCTTTCTGTCACAAAGAGAGGAGGAGAGCTAGGAGTATCTACGCACAAGGGTGTACAACCACATACAGTGGTTTGCAGAGGTTTCAACCAGCACCTGCAATGGGGTAGTTAGGGTTACCATGAAAATGGAGGTTAGTGAGGGTTAGGGACGTTGTGAGAAGGAAATGATAGTGGAGATTGGTCAAACGGTGGTTGAGGGCGGCTGAGAAAATAAGGGAACAATGGGGTAGTTAGGCGATTTGTGGCGGAAGAAAGAAAGGCACTAGAGGTTAGGGATGATAGATCAACCGTCTGATCAAGATCAGACGGTCAACATTTTGGTTGTATTAAGTGGTTGTGATCTGATCTAGAGATAAAATCAAAGAACAAAATTAGGGTGCTAAAGAGTGGTATGGATGCACAGGTGGCATTATCTGATGGTGCTGGTTTAGTGCGGGTGGCACGAGGAGACTGGGTCTTGTGGCTCAATCAAGCAGTGCCACATGGCCCAATGATATTTGAAGAAAATCAATAAATCAGATATAATAGGAAACAAATAGTTAGAGGGTGGATTAAAAAAAGTGGTGAACAAGAAATTTGTAGATCTCGATGAGATCTACAACTTTCATGTAGAAGTCAAAGAGATTAGAGATCATCTATACATAGTTGAAAATTAAATACAAATAGAAAACATATAGAGCAATTTTCGTTGATTTTTCTTTTGCTTATGTTCCTGTATTTTTATTTTGTTTTATATTATTTTATTTATATATATTTTATTCTAACTTTTATTTGATTTTTAATAAGGAATAAATACATAAAATGTTACACCACATTAATTAATGTTAATTATTTACAACACACAAATTAGTAATTAATGTTAATTAGACAATGAATCTTGTGATTAACTTAAGCAAGAGAGATAATAGTGGAGATTAATGATGATAAATATGGTATTTATCACTCCCCTACACTTAAGCTAAGATCGTCCTTGAGCTAATAAATAAAGAATTAGTTAGAGAAAGTTAGTTTAATTAGTGAAATCCTTGAAAAGTGTAAATGAGTATACAAGGCTTAATTTGCCCTCGATCACAAGGTTTTAGGAAGTCTAAACCTCTAAGTTTATCCAAGTATTAATCGAAAGTAATTCAACTCCTCTAATTGTCAAACTCTCAATCTATACATAAATATAAGGAATATGACTTAGGGTTGACTACAACATGAGAGTAGAATCAAGACATCACCAAAAATTCCAATCTCAGAAGCTCTCCTAAGGATCCAACCCTCAACTCTAGGGAACAAATCTAGTCTTGCCTCAATCCACCTTCTCTTTAGTTTGTCAGATTTTAAAAGGATAGATGGAAGGCTAGATAATTGAGGTTGTAGGATTGTGTACTTATTTTCTCTTCCTCTCATTGGAACAGGGTTCTCTTTAGTGACAATATGCAACACAATTTCATTTGATTTTTTCCAATCAATGTGCCCGTCAAGAGAAGTTGGGTGTGATATGCAAAGCAAGAAAGCACCCTAAACAGTAATTGCTATTTATCATGAAGAACCATATGCTAAGTCACTAGAGATGAAACCTAAGGGTCCAATCTTGGAGACTCCTTGGTGTTCACCACAACAGGTTTAGGAAGAACTGTGTGGAGTCTCTCACGTCACGTGGTCTCAAATATAAATAATCAATAATTAATTTTGACTAAGTCCAAACGTATAAGACTATAGGCATGTTCTTCTATTATGTGTTTGGTCATAATTTACTGAGTTAAGCAAATACTACTATCCAAGGTCTCAATCACACAAAACAAATAAAACTAAGGCAGAAAGCTCAAAACACATGAAACAAAGTAAAAGAAAGGCGATAAAATAGGGAAAATCAAAATGAGGACCCTAGGTGAATAGACATCTGAGCATCGGACCTCACTAAGTATGAAAGTGTACAAATTATTGTAAATAAATAATGCAAAAAGAAAACCTCTCTCTCTCTTTCATGAAAATGAAAATAAGGACTAAAGTCGAGCTGCACTTCTCCCTCTTCCTTGTTGCTCTCTCTTGTTCTCTCCTGGTTGACTCACAAGAGAAGGGCAACCTCCGCTCTCCTCGGATGCATCCATCTCCTAAGAGATAACTGTCACCAACCGGTCCCTTACAATAAAGATCAACAAGAAATATGGATTAGAATAGTCAAAATAATTATCAAATATAAAAGAAAAATAGAGGAAAAATTAATGTTGAAATATCTACAACAAAATGCTACACTTCGTTGTGCCCTAGCAATGGCTCTATTTGTTTAGCCAAGAAATGTCCGAGGGACTGTCTTGTGGTCCATACAAGGCATGACCACTAAGTCGATGTGATGACAGCTCTTGAAGACCTTTAACTAAGACGATAGCCACCCCACGAGAAAATTATAAAGTAACAAAAGCAAGAGATGTGGATCAAATTTATTATAACCCTACAAACAAGTGTGTATAGTGACAAGAAGAGTACGGCATCAAATACCGAGAACAAGTTAGCGTAACATGTATATTATTTATAGATAAATAATGAATACATAATATAGGTATTTGTAAAATATTTACTCAATTATTCAATTAATTTATTTATCTTTTTGTGGGTTTTTAATTAAATAAAATATTTATTACATATATATATACATAATTTTTTATTTTATAATTATTTTATTTTATTTGCATAATTTTCTAATTTTTAGTTTCTTTTTTAATATATAATATAACCGTATGTAACTATATATAAAATATGTATAATATGGGTTATATATAAGAAAAAATATATAACAAATAAACAAAAATCAGAAAATATAAGAACACTCCTTTTTATTTTTTAGGGGTTTTAAAAATAATTATAAAATATTTATAAAAATTAAAATAAATATAAACTATATGTATTTATATATAGGTATATAATACAATATAGAGGGATAAAATTATAAATATAATTAAAAATATTTGAAATTTATGGAATAAATAATTTTGTATTTTTTATATTGTTCTCATGTTTACGATTTTTCAGGGATTCTTTTCTTCTAATTTTTAGGTATTTTTAAATTCCAAAATATATAAAATGTGGGACTTTAAATCGACCAGATTGTTTTGAGATTTAAAATACTAAGGAAGGTAAAAATTCTAAAAACTAATTTTAATAGTTAATATTATATATAAATAAAAATATCAAATAGAAACTAATATTTTTAAAGTTTTTTTATTTTTTATAATTTTATAATAATTTTGGAGGTTTTTAATTTTTATCAATTTTCTTTTTCTATTTTTAGGGATTTTTGGCATGGAGTTGTAGAATACTATGATAAATAGTATGGAATTTTTTTGATTCTTAGAAATGGTTTTATATTTTTTGGAAATTTTAGTTTAAATAGGGAATGAACCATGTTCTTTTGATTTTTAATAAATAGAAAAAATCCATAAAATACAAATCCAATTATATATCGTGAAAGAGCATGCGAGCATGCACCTTATCCTATTTTTTATAAATTTTGGGGCATAAATGACATTTAAATAAAATGTAAAACATACACAAAAATTAATTGTACTGGTATGGGTATTTTTGCAAATAAAATAAAAGGCAGAGAGATATGTGTAGAAATCCTAGAAATTCTGAACTAAAATACAAATTTTAAATATTAAACTCTGATTACAAGAACCCATCAAGGTTTACATGCAAGACTGAACTGCGATTTTAGAATAGTTCAATGGCTTACGTGAAATTCTCCCACTAATTTTTTAATGTAATAAAATATTAACCAGGCTATTTAATAATTACAAAAATGAGAAGGGGGTGTATGGAATTTACCCCTTAACTTTAAAGGATCTACCCGTTGGCCTTGCACCATGTGGGAGATCGTGTGGCCCAGACCCGTACTGCTTTGCTTCCAAATGAATTACCCATATTAGATCTGGGTCAATCCTCTTGATCAAATGACACTGGGATGCACAGGAAGAATATGAAGAATAGTCCTCTATGGTTGCTTTGATCCTTGCGTGCTCCTTTATTCATTGTCTATTTTTGCTTCTATGGGTTCTTCTTTTTCTTAGAAATCCTCTGCATGCAGTGATGGCCTCCAGCGATGATGAGGAAGACCAAGGAGAACATATGGCTTCCAGCCACCTAGAGCAGCTCTAGGCTTTCATGAGGATTCCAGATTTGTCTTCGCTTGTCTAACCCTGCACAAAACAACTCCTTGGCTCGAGGAGTATGCCCTCGATCCAATGGTTAGGCAAAAAGGGGGCATGGATGAAGATGGAGCGGTGACAGATGAAGCTCGAGGACCTTGAATCTATGTAGGATTCAAGGGGAAAACATGGGGGTTTCAAGGAGAAATGGGCTAGGATTGAAATGAGCTGATCAGAGGGGACAAAACATTGATGTAAATGACGAACTTGGTACCGGAGTTGGGGCTCTGACAAATTTTTTATTTTTAAAATTATGCTAAAGATGCAATTGAAAGCACAAAATAAACCTGCAACTACACTAAAGGAAGTAAATGTGAGCTTGAAAAACAAACCTATCAGCTCGATGAGATGGGAAAGCTCGGAGCAGGGAAGGTCACTAGAGATGGACGACGACGAAACTAGATCAACTCCTTTCCCACTTTTCCACATCACAAGGGCTCAGAGCGCCAGCTGCTATCACCAGGTATTCGACGAGAAGGTTCTTGAGGGGTTACATTGAGTAAAGAGAGATCAAACTCAAAAAGAGTTGAGAAGGTAGATTTTTATAGAAGAGGAGGAGGTAGATGAAGGTCATGGGATTGACAGAGTTGGAATGGGAAGTTGGATGATCAGAAGAGATGGCAAGATGCACGAAGGTAAGGGCTCCATCGATTGTCAGAAATTAAGGCTATTCGAGCCTTGAATCTTCTTCAAAAATTATAGAAGGAGAGGGGGAGAACATTTCTGACAGGGGGTGCGGTGGAGGATGTACAGTTGACCCTAGGTCAATGAGCAGAAGGCCCTAGTTTGTCCATGTGGACCAACCAGGAAAAATATAGTCAAAATTTATTTGTAAATTCAATAAAAAAATATTAACGAATTATTTAATTTTTATTATAGAATAAAAAATGTTCCTAGTTTTTATATAGTATTTTATACATATTTTTTATTTATTTTTGAGGTATTTTATTGTAAGTGTATATTTGCATGTATAATCATAACTAGATTTACCTATATATATTGTATATTCTATTTTTATTTTGCATTTTAAATTTTATTATTTTATACTCACATTTTATGGATGTATAACTCAATTAAATATACATAAATATATTTTCATTATATTTTTTTGAAGTTATTTGAATATTTAATTTCATAAATGCATTTATCCTATAGGTTTATGCATCGGTAATTCATCCAGGTATTTTAAATGTATAATTTATTTTTATTTTATATAATATTTCATTTTAATTATGGATATGTGTTTTGAATAAGGGTTATATGTGGATGTCCCCCATCTCATTTTTGCAATTTTTTATTTTATTTTGAAAATTATCACCATGTATATTCATCCCTGTATCTCTCCTATATGTCATTGGAATTTCATCAGAAACAGAGACTCCTATGACCTCCTTCCAGGCAACCATTTTTTTAATAGTAACAAGATTTTTTAAATCGACACCATCTCGGTGAAGGCTTCTGACGAAATTCGAATGGCATATAGGAGGGATATAGGGGTGAATATACATGGTGATATTTTTCAAAAAAAATAAAAAAGTTGACAAAAATGGGGCGATGCAGCCCCATTTTTTCCTTTGAATAATATTCACAAAATTATAAAATATAAAGTGTCAAAGAATATAATGAATAAAAATGAATATTTTATTCAAGTATATACAATAGGGGTCTAAAACCTAACTTTTGCATATTAACTCTAAATTAAATGAAACCACCTTCATTAAATAGATAATAAAAAGTACATACAATTAAAGGTGATTTGTAGAAATTTTGAATTCATATGGAGTAGATACAGGTCTGGGAAGTTAGGATTTTGGATTTTTATTCTGAGTGTAGAAAGCACAGTATGTATTATTTTTGTGTGAAATAAATTTTGTATTTTTCTTTTATTTTTATAAATAAATTTCATGTTGAGGGTTTTATTATTTGAAGTATAAAAATTATAAAATAAAGCATATCCTAAAAAACAGTTATAGTTGAACTGAAACTAGGGTTTTATGTATGGTTTTTTGTGTATCTTTGTACAGTTCTTCCACCCTATCTCCCCTTACCTTCTTCCTTTATTCTTTCATTTTGGCCTTATATCCTTAGCTAAATGCATGTATGTAGCATAAATTTGTCAAAATAAATACTCTATAATTTGTATAAAATTATGTATAAATTATTTTTTATTTGTTGTATTTAATTCCAAAATAAAATAAGAAAGGAAGAAAAGAAAAGGAAGTAAAACAACATAGGTGTTGAGTGACCCTAGACTTGAGACCCAGTCATCATGATGACTTGGTCTGTCTTTGCTAGTCCCTAACAAATACTTATGCCTATAAGTGTAGAAAAGGAAATAAAGAAAAGTAAAAGAAATAACTCGAATTAATTTTAACTTTTGAACTTTTCCTCATAATATAAGGTTTAGATCTCAGTTGGACCTTTGGAAAATTAAGTTTAGTCAAAAACCTACTGGAAACCAGACTTGCAATACGACTTCCTATGAAAATCACAAAACCCTGCCCAAGTCTCTTCAAAAGCCAGTTCAGAGCACTTCGACATCATACACAATTCCATACGATTATGAAAGTGTGTGTGATGTAGCTCCTCTCGGCTGGAGTAGTAGAAGTCAGTCTTCTCCAACATGGTGATCATAATTCCTCAATCTAATAACTCTTTCCTCTGGAAACGGGGTATATTTCCTTTTAAGTTCAAGTACAACTAGCTTAAGAAGAGAAGGTAAAGAAGAGAAATGATGGTAGCGACTGTAGTTACCTATCCTAGGATGCTTGACCAGTGTAGCCAAGTCATCCGGCTGCAGGCTCACATACTTTTGACTTCGAAACTCAGGCTTGCTTAATAAATACATACTCCGACAAGAATTGATTTTTCTTGGAGTTTTTTCCTGACTATTCTTTGGAGTTTTTGACTTTGGATTTTTTGTCGAATACTATGCACAACAGCATTTGCGTAAGTACTTTTTCCTCTTGAGCCAGTAGACTATCCCTCTTTTGAAGCATTATTGCAACCCATCATTTTTTCATAGACCTTATGGCTACTAGCTCGGGTTGGGGGTACAATGGTCACAAATGTGTGAGTTCTGATATTTCCATGGGCTTATGTCTCATGCCAGCAAATCCAACCCTCTACCACTTCAACTAAGTTAAGAAAAGTGCAAGGTGCATGTGTTCAAGCTAGGTCATTATCGACAAGAGTCATGCATGTGTTCCAAAATATTCTACTTAGGAAGTCACAATGAAACTAAACTAAGTCTTGTGCTCTCAAAGAATTAAGTCAAGTAGACCTGAAGTGCCTCAATTCCAGTTCCCTTAAGGTTTCTATGATTAAGTTGATCAAGGTCCAACCAAGCTTCAATCTTCGGATTTTATTTAGACTAGTTCAGTTATCAATATCAATCTGAAAAATGCAAATTCTATGGACAATGCAAAGAAAATACTTTTGTGATGCCATTTTCAATTTTGAACATTTTATGGGTTTTTTTGAAAAAATTGTAAATTTTTATGCGATTTTGAAAGAATGTTGCAATTTTTTATGGATTTTTAATTTTGTAAATTTTAATGATTTTTGAAATCAAAGGATGTCTGAAAAATAATTATGTATAGATATTTATATAGGAATGCTTTTTGTTGTTTACAAGAATTTAGGAGAAGAAGTTAGCTATTATTTTACATGGGTTTATACATGTTTAATATATCGGGTTTGTAAATAATTCATATAGTCCTCAAAATAATTTGCAAAAAAATTGAGAAATAATTTGAAAACTTTTATTTGATAGAATAATTTGACAAATAATTTTTGCAAACATTTACAAAATTTGAAAATCTTTTTGCAAAGACTTTTCAAACAATATGTATGGATTTTTCAAATTATTTTGCAGTTATTTTCAAAACATTTCATTCAAACAATTGAAAAAAAATTACAAATAAACCTTTTTACAAAGGTTGAAAATATTTTACAAAATATTTTTCGAACAGTTTTCAAGATATTTTTCAACCATTTTTCAAACATTTTTCACATTATTTATTAATCAGTATATTTAAAGGATTTTATTATGTGTATTTATTTTATATTATTTATCCATATTATTGAAAACACATAAGTCCGAGTTATGGCTAAAATATATACAACATATAGATGACCCCCTATACTTAGCTTGAGCTATGTCCTCATAGATCGAAGAGTAAAGGACGACATAACTCGTACTAAGTATAAGAAAATCTATACTACAATGACTGAAAAAAGAATAGGAAGTTGACCGTCCGCCTATATATAGGTTGAATTAATCCTAAGTATAGTAGATTGTATTCCACATTTAGGGAGGGTCGAGGGTGGAGACGAGTAAATCATCAGCTCAGATTGACTCCCCCTATATTTAGGGTGAAATATCCCTAAGTATAGACAGGATAACAGAGGAGACATGCGAGGGATCTAAGAATGAACATCTGAGAGAGCACACCCCCTATGCTTAGGATGAAGCATAACCTAAGTATATGATAAATGAATGGGGTGAGGGCAATACAGAAGAAAGAATTCAAAGAATTAAAACAAAAAGAAGAAAAAGATTAACTATGAAAAGAAGAAAAGAAGAAAAAGATTAACCAATAAAAAATACTTTTAGGAACATTGTTCGGCTCCACTGAAGCTGTTGTAGCACTGCAAGCTTCCTCCAAAATCACTTGTACAGAGTTAACAACGGCCAGGAATGTATCATGATCTAGGTATGACTTCAATAACTTACCATTGACTATGAAGGGATGTGCATCAACTAACAATTTTGATATAAGTACGCTTCCTTTCTCATGTGTGATCCTGACTCTGTACAACCCTATCCACTTGCTCTTTAATTTTCCCAAAAATACATTCAACTTCCCATCAAACAACCACACTTTCTGCCCAGGTTCGAAGGTTTTACTTCTGATGTGCTTGTCATGCAAGCATTTGACCTTCTCCTTATACATTAAACCGTTGTTGTACGCGTAATCTCTGACTTCCAGGAGTCTATTCAGATCTATCTTTCTCTGCTGACCACCTTTTTGTGAGTTGAGGTTGCAGATATTCAATGCCCACAATGAATTGTGAATCAGTTCCACAAGCATGTGGCATGTCTTTTCGTAGACAAGGCGATAGGGAGACATGCCTAAGGGAGAATTGTAGGCCATTCTTTATGCCTAGATAACTGAGTCCAAAAGTTGTCACCAGTTCTTTCTGTATGATCTGACAAGTTTCTGTAATATTATCGTGATTTCTTTGTTTGATAACTCTACCAAGACATTTGATTGTGGATGAGAAGGAGATGCAACTCGATGGTCAATGTCGTACTCATTCGTTAATTTCTTAATTTCCTTACTAGTGGCTACATCCATTTGAAATCATAGTTTTCAGAATGCCAAACCGCAAGATGATCTTATCTTTCCAAAATCTGCATACTATTTTACTATCCGTGGCTCGAGCTTCCACCCATCGACTCTCATAATCAATGGCAAGAAGGATATATTCATAGACTTAAATATTAGGAAATGGACCCATAAAATCAATGCCCCATGAATCGAACACATCAGATATTTGGATATATTTGAGGGGCATGTTGTCTTTAACTCCAAGGGTTTTTTCCATTTTCTGACAGCTTGTACAAGATTTCAAATATTTATCATCATCCTTAAAAGAGTATGGTCCACCAAAGGCCACATTACAATACCTTAGAGGGGGTCATTTTATATATGTTGTAGGTGTCCCCCCTTCTCACTTGCACATAAAGAAAACACACATTACCAATGCATATGATTTAATATTTTCATGGGAAAAAGATGCATGGGGAACATGGGTTGATGGGTTTTAAAAGCTTCTTGAGCCATGTGTTGTATGGGAAAGGGAGAGGGAATAAAGAATGTGAATTTTGCACAATGTTTCCTCTTCATTTCTTGCTAACAAATTGTGTAGAGCCAAATTGGATTTAATGATCATGCAATTTGTTCAGATAAAGTATTTCAGTGAGTAACTGGATTGGTTGATAAAGAGAGAATTTGGTTATTAATTTAATTATACATTTTTAGAGGTGATTTTCTTATTGTATTTACAGAATCGATAATATCTGGATTAAATGATATTTGAGGTGTATGTATCAGACATTAATGGAATTATTTATGTATTTTGTATACTATTATACCAGTATAATATGTACTCATCACACCTCATGCTTAAATCTTGCTAGTCCCGAGCAAGAATAAGATAAGTAATAATGAAGGACAAGGAAAATAGCCAAGATAGATCGGGTGAGGGTTTGCAGCAGACATATCCACAAAGTCTCGAGTTTTCATATCCTAACCACACAAATACACAAACTTCAGTAGAGTCGACCCATGGATTAATGATTTGTTCGAATTGTCGACTTCACTTGAGTTTTGTAATTTCAACAGACTCTCAGTTCCAATAAAATCAGACATGGTTTCAGAAGGTCGATCAGGTCAGCTCATCCCTAAGAAACAAGTATTCCCTTTTCCTTTGAATGGATATAAACAGTGTTAGTGATGTTTTAGCTTTTGTGAGTCAAGATAACGAGCTAACAACACAATCTATCAAGGTACTGAATGATTCCCTACACATATAGCATCGGTCCTCACCTGAATTCAGGCATATTCTCTTTTCACCCAAGTATGTCAGCATAGAAAAAATAGGTCATAGTTTATTGGAGAATGGGACTTAATTTTTGGGGTTTTCCGAAGACCGCTTTGGTCCCTTGCTCTCTTTTTTTTCCTTTTGCAGAGCATAATCCTAGGCCTCTTTGGGCCTCTTTTAAGAAATTAGGTAGCATCATTGGGCTGCTAACATGGCTTTTTGATGGAGAAGGATTATTTGGTGGTCTTCTTTCATTGCTTTTGCTTCGCACATCTTTGCATGATTGGTGGTTTTTGGCATTCTTTTTGTATTGTGATATGCCTTTTTGTGGTGTTTTTGTCTTGGGTTTGGCTTCAAAGGTAGTATCGGCTTAATATTGACTTTGGAGGCATGATACTAGCTTATTTGCTGACACACTTAGACTAGAGAGATTATGTTGCTCCTAAGTCAAATTCCTTCACTGACTACAGACAAGGTTCAGGCATTGGCACAACCAAGAGGACAACTCCTCACCTTAACTAGATTGTAATTGTATCTCGTAAAATAAACTCTATCAAGCTAAGTGCAATGTGCAGTTGCTTAATATCCACTGAAGAGTTTAAGAGTGCTACTAGTTGCTCATGTGATCAAGTTAGATACAGAAGTTCATTCACCAGTAGAGTTAGTGGAACTGAGAGAATAAAGTCCATATGGACCTGAAGAAAGCTTAAAAACTCATGCCTAGTGAAATCCTGATGGAATTAAGAGGATTAAGGTCAAGTCGGTCTTAGTCTATGATTTTATGTAGTGAAGATCTGATTTCTCAAAAATATGATAAAACTAGGAAGGATGTATTTTTTTGGTTTTCTTGCTTTTTGAAAATAATTTTAGAGGAATTTTTGCAAAATTTTTGAAGATGTAATAATTTTTTTAATAAAGTATGCAACTTTGAAAACTACAAACATACACCCCCCCATGCTTATCAGAAACCATGTCCTCATGGTGAAGACAAGGTGTAATAGGAGGACCAAAAGAAGGGGTAAGTGATGTGAAAAGTATTTTTGTATTTTTTTGGTAAAGAATGTACCCCCATACTTATGTAATGTAGTGAAAATAAACATACGAGAAATAAGAAGAAAAGATACCTGTGAGGGGGGACTCACGAAAATGCATGATTTAACGCCTCAGCTTGGTGATGTTGTGGTTCACTTTTCCTACAGAAGGTATGTTGTGCAGACATGCATAGGACCCGATGGTTCAACAATAGGTTTCAGTATTTGACCATTGACTCTAAAAGTGGATTTTGTGTGTGGGTCACATATTTCTATTGCACCGTTATCAAAGACTTTGGTTACAATGTATAGTCCTTTCCAATTTGATCTCATCTTTCTTGGAAATAGTTTCAATTTTGCATGAAAAACCATACTTTTTGATTCTCTTGAATTGTTTTCCTCAAAATGTTCGCATCATGCCATATTTTGATTTTCTCTTTATATAACAAGTTGTTGTCATAGGCTTGTGATCTCAATTCTTCCAGTTCAAATAAATCCAATAGTCTTCTCTTTCCAGCTTCATCATAATCCAAATGGCATTTCTTGATTGCCCAGAGTGATTTGTGGTGGATCTCAATAGGTAGATGGCAAGGCTTTTCATAGACTAACCAATATGGGCTCATTCCTAAGGGTGTGCGGAAAGCTGTGCGGTAGGCCCAGAGGGCAGAAGGTAAGTGTTGAGACCAATCTTTACGATCAGAGCGGACAATTTTCTGGAGGATGTTCTTGATTTCTTGATTTGACAGCTCAACCATTCCATTGGTCTGTGGGTGATAGGCAGTTGACACACGGTGTTCGAATCCATTCTTCTTAAGTAAATTCTTAACTGAAGCATTCAGAAAATAGGTTCCACCATCACTAATGACCACTTTAGGTAATCCAAATCGAGAAAAAAGGTTGGTCAGGAATTTGACAACAATGGCGCTATCAGCAGCGCGAGTGGGAATGGCTTCAACCCAACAGGACACATAGTCAACAGTGAGCAGGATGTGTTGATAGCCTTGTGAGATGGTAAAAGGTTCCATGAAGTCTATTCCCCAAGTATCAAAGATTTCAACTATATGTACGGGTTGGAGGGGCATCATGTTGCGTCAGGTCATTGTTCCATTGGTCTGATAGGCAGGACAAGATTGAGCAAAATGATGGGCATCCTTAAAAAGTGTAGGTCAATAGAAACCACATTGTAAGACCTTAGCGGTTGTGTGCTTCCCTGAATGGTGTCCTCCACACCCAGAAGTGTGGTAATGAGATAATACATCATTGACTTCAGATTCAGGGATACATCGTCTCCATATCAAATCAGTACCCTCTTTGAAGTGCAAAGGGTCTTCCCAATGGTAGTATCGGGCTTGGGTTTTAGTTTTGTCTTTCTTATATCTTGGCCAGTCATAAAGAAATGTGGAAGTGACGATATAATTGGCGATGTTTGCGTACCAAGGGAGTTGAGAGGCAGACATGATACTTTCGTCTAGAAAGTTATCAAAAAATGGGATTGTATCTGTGATTGATGGAGGGAGTCTCAAAAGGTGGTCAGCCATTACATTCTTTACTTCAGCTTTATCTCGAATTTCTAAATCAAATTCTTGGAGCAGTAATACACACCTAATGAGTCTAGGCTTAGCATCTGTCTTTGTGAAGAGATATTTCAAAGAAGAGCGGTATGTGTAGATTATGATGTGGGACCCTAAGATGTAAGACCGAAATTTCTTTAAAGAAAACACCACAGCCAATAGTTCTTTCTCAGTCACAGTGTAGTTCTTTTGAGCATCATCCAGAGTCTTGCTGGCATAGTGGATGGCATAGGGTTTCCCATCCTTCCTTTGACCCAATACTGCCCCAACAGCATAATCGGAAGCATCACACATGATTTCAAATTCAAGAGTCCAATCAGGGTCTATAAGGGTGCTTCAGTGATGATTTTTCTCAGAAGAGTGAAGGACTCGAATGCTTCCTCAGTGAACGTAAAATCTTGGTCTTTCTCAAGTAGCTTGGTGAGTGGATGGGCGATTTTCGAGAAATCCTTGATAAATCGGCGGTAAAAACCGACATGACCTAGGAAGGATTGAACTCCATTTATATTCACGAGTGGACTTAAATGGATGATGGTCTCTATTTTTGATGGATCCACTTCCATCCCCTTCTTTGGCACAATATGACCCAGCACAATCCCTTGTCTCACCATGAAGTGTGATTTTTCTCAGGATAATATTAGGTTTACTTCAATGCTTTTCTGTAGGACTCTATCCAAAAATCCGAGTTTTTCCTCAAAAGAGTCTCCAAAAATTGAAAAATCATCCATAAATGCCTCCATAAAATATCCGATCATATCCGCAAAGATTCCCATCATACACCTTTGAAAAGTTGTTGGGCCATTACATAATCCGAAAGGCATCCGTCAAAATGCATAAGTCCCAAAAGGACAGGTGAAGGTGGTCTTGTATTGATCCTCTGGTGCTATAGCTACTTTGTTATATCCGGAATATCCATCCAAAAAGCAGAAAAAATCTTTCTTGGCTAGTTTCTCTATGATTTGGTCAATGAATGGCTGCGGGAAATGATCTTTTTGGGTAGCCTTATTGAGTTTTCTATAATCGACACAGACTCTCCAAGATGTGGCTACTCTGATGGGTATGTCCTCTCCTTTTTCATTTTTGACAATTGTTAATCCAACTTTCTTGGGGATAACTTGGAGAGGACTGACCAAGGGCTATCAGCATTTTTTATAGGATAAATGATACCCGCACTTGCCCATTTATAGATCTCATTCTTCACAGCCTCTCATAGATTAGGATTCAACCGTCTTTGATTTCTCGAGAGGGTTTATTATCATTTTCCAGATATATGTGATGTGTATAGAATATTGGGCTTATTCCTTTTAGATCTGTTATCTTCCATCCAATGGCCTGGGAATTCTTTTTCAAAACCTCCATGAGTTGGCTCTCTTGCATATGATTTAGGTTGGCATGATAATGACTGGTAGAGTGTGCGCATCATCTAGGAAAGCATACTTCAGATCTTGAGGTAGTGGTTTCAATTCAACAGTGGTTATCGATGGAGTCAGAGATGCAGTGTTTCCTGAATCTATCAAAAAATGGTCTCAAATGGTGGTTCCATCATGGGCATGATCATGGATGAGGTCAATGTGAGTTCGGAGTTTAATTTGTCCCAGGCATTATCAAGCTCATCAATTTCTTGTCCGGTGAGAGGGCATGGTGGAGCTTCCAGTGCGAGATTCAGATTGTATGTGGCAATTTCATGAGAAGTGTTCTTGTAAGTGGATCTATAAGTGTTCAGACTGGCGAGATGGATGGGAGCAAAGTCATTTTGTATGTTGAGAACAACACATCTCTCTATCCAACCGTAGTCTTCAGTCTCAGAGTCAACAGAATTGGGTATGATAAGATAAATAGGGACGATTTTGCCATTGATTGAGAATGCAACTTTGCCCCCCTCATAATCAAAATGTACTTTAGCAGTAGCTAGGAAGGGTCTTCTCAAAATGATGGGTGTTTCGCTCAGTGTGTTGGGGGAATCCATATCCATAACAATAAAGTCCACAGGGAATTTATGTCCTTGTATTGTGACTATAACATCTTCAAGAAGTACCAAATTCTGAGAGTAACAAGATCCACTTAAGAAGACACACCCTCTTTTCCTTCTTTACATAATATATTTAATGGTTGAATGATCAATATATATTCACTTTTGAACCTAAAATCACAGACTTGAACTTCTCTAAAGCGCAAACTATTGCAAGCATTTCTTTTTCACTCAATGTATAATTTCGCTGATCTGGATCCAATACCTTGCTTGCGTAGTGAATAACAAATGGAACCCGATCTCGTCGCTACCCCAATATGGCTCCTATAGCAAAATCCAAAGCATCAGTCATGATCTCAAAGGGAAGAGAGCAGTCAGGAGCCTGCATAATCGACGAATCACAGATCTTATTTTTAAGGAGCTCAAAGGCTTCAAGACACTTGTGATGTACAAAGAACTCGATGTCATTTCCTAAGAGCTCTGTAAGGGGTCGAGAAATTTTTGAAAAATCCTGAATAAATCTTCTATAAAATCCAACATGCCCCAGGAATGACCTTACTGATTTGATGTAGAAGAGGTAGAAGAGCCCTACCCCGCTGCTACACCTGAGATAGCGGTTGTTGATGAGACTATTGGTTTAGAGAATCTCCCCCCTGCTCCATTCACAGCCGCTTTCACCATGGAGAATCATGTATATGAATCATATGATCCGGAGACTTATGCATGGGCACACCCTGGGTCAACCTACTCTGACAACAAGGATTACATCAACTCGACACAGGAATGCTCCAACATCGAATCAATTAAGAATGAACATGCATAGACTCTCTCCCAAGTATTTCAATTCCCACAGATCTCAAAATAGATAAATCCTTCTTCTATGATCCTGAGACATATGCATGGTCGCACCCTGGAGCAACATTCTCTGAATATTAACTAAATCATCCCAAATCGAGAGTGCACCAACATTCAGGAGACTAAGAACAAACACGCAATCCGAAAACCAACCAAGGAGAAGAATTCCAATGGCTATCCATCTGGATACTCAAGTGAACCGACAACCTCACGAAACAAGAAAAAGAAAGTCGCCTTTGACCTTTCGGAAGAGGAATCGGCTTATGATCCCTCATCAGGTCTGAAAAAGGTAGTCTACATGAGTGAAGTCTGTTCGGCATCTCTAAAGCCATATCTTCGCAAGGATCCAAAATTCGATTCTCATTGGACAACTCCCATTCCTAACTACTATACATTCAAAGCTGATGCTCTTGCCCTCTACAAGTACACCGGAATTATTTCTTACGAGCTGACTGAGACCGGTGCTTCTGAGTATTCATCCGAGGACAAACCGCTTGACCCCAAGAAGGAACGTATTTTGATGAAACAATTGAAGAAACAAAAAGACATGAATATCTGAAGTGTGTCCACTTTCAAGTACTATTCCTTTGAGGATAACTCTGACGATGGCTCTTTCATCTGACTCAAATATTTCATCTACTATCCATCATGATTTTTCTGAGGATGATACTGATAATAGCTGGGAATCATATGCTTCATCTCCATATCGTTATACAGATATCCCATCATAGGCTCACAAGAAGATCAACCGACAACTGCCTTAATCATCACCCACCCTCCCTCCCGACCACATCGTTCTCCTTGTACAGCTTCTTCCTCTACTTTGCCAAGGCCTAAGTATGGGGGGGACCGATGCCATTTATATATACTCCCCTCATTCACATATCCCGACAGCTTCATTTTTTCTGCCTTTCTTCTATACTCAGATTGTTCACAGTCAAAGTAAAGGGGGACATACCTGTATATCTTGTTCATTTTCTTTTCCTTTTTACTCTCTTACGCTTAGCCCGAGCTATGTCTTCTTTACGCTTATTGTTCTCTGAGGACACATCACTCACTAAGTATAGGGGGTCTATATATATTTTGTATATATTTTACCCATATCTCATACTTTCATGTAAGTCTATATGTATTTACGAGGTCGGTAACTAATTTGAAAAAAAACTACAAAACAAAAGAAAAAGAAAAAGAGTTTGCTACTAACACTGACTATGCCCAATTTTTTTTAAAAAAATGGCTTCTTATTCATTTTTTCATAAAAAAATCAATCAAAAATCCCTTGCATAAAAAATCACAAAAAATTCATTTCACACACATTCACTTCATCCACGCATTGCATTCATTTACTTATGTGAAAAGTCTTGGGTTCTGAATCGAGTTATGAGCCGAAACCGAGAGTGGTCTGGACTTGACCTTAACCCACCTAATTTTCGGAGGAACTTCACCAAGAAATGGAATTTTAGAAACTTCAGGTCTTCGACTTAATTCTTTAAGTTTCACATGACAATGTGTAGCATTTGACTCTTAGTGTCTAACCCGGTCACTTCATTCTGGGTACAACTCTGGAATAGGGAATTAATTTGTACTCTCGCACTATGCACTTAGCTCAACTTAGATGGGATGTTGGAAGACTGTGTGAGTTTCTTTTCTGATAGTGTGGAAATCTAAAGATCGGAGTACATGTTGAAATAAAGCTTCAGAAAAGGGATGGACGGCTGGGCACAATTTTTTCTAAGATCACAAAAAATATACGGAAACAAAAAGATTCTATATCCGTAGGGGCACAACAAGATCCAAGCAGAACCACCAAAAATTCCAAATACAAAGAAGCAACTACCAAATAAATATCTGACCAAAAAGATCCAAGCTTCAAGAAAACCTGCAGATCTTGGTGGAGACTCGGCTACACTGGCCAGCTTGACAAGGAGAGGTGACTACACTGGCCACCCTCCAGTTCTTTTCTCATTTTTCTAACTTCTCCCCCCCCCCTCCAATTCGATTGTGAACACAGCGTGACAGACCTTAGAAGGAAATACCTGACTCCCCGAGCATGAGTTACTGGAGAGGAGGTTTGTACAGTAGTCCGACATTCTTGGTGGGAAGAGCTAAAACCTTTCACACACATGAGTCGATTGTTCAATGTTCATAGGGTAGCTTTGGGGAGAGGATTGATCTAAGATGATTTCTAAGCCAAAACTGTAGCAATAATGTGTAGAACTTGAAGGCTATTGATTTTAAAATTCTAAGTCTCACAGAAGTTCCGCCACACTATTAATCCAAAGGTCGAGTCTAGATTCATTCTAACATTCAGCTCATGGTCTTGCTATGGAACCCAATCTCATTTCACTTCATGGCATTTCTTTTGATGCTCACGGACGAGTATGCTTTAAGTATAGGGGGATGATGAATCTCGAATTCATCACTCTAAATCTCATTTATTAAGCTCAAATCCCTCAAAATCAACACCATTATTGCATCTATTCTGCATAATTATCGTTCATGCATGTTTTCATAAGAATTGCATTTTAGCACTAATTTATACACAAAATAAGAAGCAAAAAATCTCAGCCAAAATTGACATGTAAATAGCCTAACTTCCCGGATTTTTAACTCATCCATGCTAACTCTGAATACACCAAAACCACCTCCACTGTGTACATATCACTCACAGGAATAAATGAAAAATACAAAAAATAACTAACCCAAATAAGTAGACAAAAACCCAAACCCTAGTTTCAGGATTTCCGAACTAAAAACCCCATATCTTCCCCATCCAGTGTATGTTTTAATCTTACTCACTTTTGAACTAATGCACACTCAATTATCCTCAAAACAAGACTAAGTTCAAGTGAATCAGAGCTCATATGTGAAAGTTCAGATCGAGCCTCTTTTGTACATTGTGTATTTTAGCGGTTTTTTACCTGATATTTTATGAACATATTTAACCTATTAATAAAAATCCAAAAAATTAGATTAAGGTGTAAATATTTATCTTTTATTTTACCATATTTTTTCCGGATTTTTATCTAGTTTAAAAATGACATAAAAATTATAAAACACAAAAATCAACGTATTCTATGTACATGGGATACCACAAAAATCTCACTTTTTGCAATTGATCGATTTTTGTGAAGGAACGTTTGCAATCCGAGCCCATTTGCTATTTATTTTGGATTTTATAAGGTATTTATTTCTCGATTTTTGTGGTGTTGACACGTGGCAGCTCCCGGAGCCACCACGTGTCAGCCATTTTTTGCATTTTTATATAACGTTTTTACAAAATAAAATTAAACCACGCACGTGCGAGGCATGTGCCTCCCAGGTACGTGCCAAGCACGTGCGGCGCACCTCTCCTCAGCATGCCTCCACGTGGCGCCCACTTGGCCATCCGATCTAGGCCGATCGGACGACCCTGGCGGTCGACATCCTCATCCGAGCCCTTCGTTCCCAATTCAGCTAGCCACCCGCGATTTTTGTCGCCGTCCCCCTTGATTTCTCAACCGTCGCAAATCTCGCGCCATCGTCGATCCATCATAGATTCGAGATCCAATCGAATCATCGCCCAAATCCCGAACAACCCAACCCATCCTTCTCGCGATTTTCGCCGCCCCTCGTCTCAGGACTTTCCATGTCCGGCCACCCCTCGATCCTATAAAAGAAGCACCGCCCGACCTTCGAGCCCCATCCGCCGAGTCTCACTTCAACAAGCTCCGGGGAGACAGACCGATGCTCCATCTTCCCCGACGAGATCTGGCATCCTCCCCGACGCCGCTGCAGCCACGGCACCTCTTCTCCGTCGCACCTGCCTTAGCTATGGCCCCTTCGTGCCGTCGAGCCACCGCGATCGACTAACGTCAACAGTTCCGCCTACAACTCGTTTCATCGCCACCGACCGCCGTCGTCTTCATCGACAACCACCACCGGAGCACCGCCTTCGACCTCCGCCTCGACGCTGCTGCTAGCCACCTCCGTCATCAACCCCCGCAGTCATCTTCAACCGCTAAGGCTCCATCATCTCCAACGCGCATATTCAACAGCACCGGAGCCCCCACGACGCCTTCCACTCCGGCCTCCACCACCATTGGTCGGGGGCCGCCTCTTGCGAGCCATCGCGCTTTGCCGACCGAGCGTTGGACCCGAGACCCCCGCCAGTTCATGTTTTCGGACATCATTTGAATGTAACTTACATTTTAGTCCATAAAATATGCCAAACTTGCATAGTGCATCCTTTATTGCATTAAAAATTCCAAAAAAAGACCGCCATGAAGACCGCGCATGAATTTTGATAGACATAATTCTAGGTTATTCCTTTGCCTCCTTGTGATCGACCTTGGGACTTGCCCAAGTAAAATAAACAAAAAAACTGCATTCATTAAAAATCGACAAATATTTTGTGTGGTTATTTTCATGACTGATTCCGATTGCCTCCTACAACGAACATCATTATTTTTTACGCACGACGATAAATACACCTTATTAATGTGGTGATTTCGGACTCGTCAATACCCCAACCCAACCCAACCCAGTTCAACCCTGCAACCAAACAGGAGCCTCGGTGAACTCACACCTCCTCAAAGCACCGACAAAGCTCCACCTGGCCCAAGCCACCTATACACTAGCCTACACCCGAAGCAAACCCTCGTGCACCTCCACGTGTTGCCTTGCGAGATTTGGAAACCAACCCCATCAAATTTTCAGTATTGCATCTATAATCCCTCACGCATTGACATTTATAGATAAGCCCCTCTGGGTTTTTATATTTGTAGATAAACTTGATTTGGATCTTTTTGCTATGTTATAATCATGCTTAATTAAGTTTTTATCGCTAAAAGACCAGTGCACTATCTTCTTAATAGCTTTTGCATTTTAATTCCAAATTTCATGAAATTGATCTTTATTGAAATGTATCTACATACTCTACCAAATGACTCCATACTTGTTCTAACTCTATGCATTGACAAGATTAATTTATATAATAAAATCCTTGATTTTTTTATCGTATGTAATTTTACTTAGTTAATTTTAATTCTAAAATTAGCTTACAAACATAATTGCATATGTATCCTATTTAAATTGAGTTTGTAATTACTTTAAGTATTTTTGAACTTAAATTAAATTTGAGTTAACGTTCTCATATTTAGGGATATACATGCGTAATCATTAACTCGATTAATTATTTTATTTAGCATTTATTTTTTTTGCATTGATTGTAAAATAAATTCTTGAAGACTATTACAAGTTATTTGTGCAATTAAGTCACAGATATTTTATGTGTATCATTGTCTTTTTAATGTATGACATCTCATCCATATCATGTCATTAAATTTTGCATAAGAAATAAAATAAAAAAACCATGCATGCATTTCATCTTGATTCTAATCACACTAGATCAAATAACTTAGATATTTAAACCCTTAATTGAGTAAATTACATTCCTCGCGTCCTTTTGTTTGTCCCCAAACTAATCAAGATATAAATTTAAGCCTTGCTCTCTTCACTGAGATATCTTAAGTGAGGTTCTGACAATTTGATAATCGCTCGTATTACAATTTGACCACCTTAGAGTAGCGAATATAGTGGTTTATCGGACATGCAACATGCATATATGTAGAGTTACTCATATAGTTACATCTGATGAAGATGGAGATCTCATTCACTACTATATTTTGGTGCAACTGTCTGAATAGATAGGTTTTTCATTGAGTGTAATTCATTATTCAAAGGTAATCATAAAAAATCACAATTTATCTCTTGGTTTAGAATGCATGCTCAAACACTAAAGGAGATAGGTGATGTCATATGGAATTTAATTGTTGCCATTCTTAGACGCATGCCATACTCAAGTGTTGTCTCATGCAACAGATAAATTGCAAATGGCTACGGATTTAGAACTAAATCTGTTTATGAGATGAAAACAACAAAATGTCCAATGTAATTGTAAATGTTAACCTACATTTAATATTGAACTGTTATTATGGGGAAATTGATAATTGTAAATGGTTGCATATTCAGAACGATATCTGTAGTTGAGATGAAAAGAAGGCAATATCCAATGTAATTGTAAATATTGACCTACATTCAGGACTGTAATGTTATTATGATGAGATGAAAATAATGAAAATGTCCAGTGTAATTTTA
Source organism: Ottelia alismoides (assembly GCA_037367405.1). Taxonomy (NCBI): domain Eukaryota; kingdom Viridiplantae; phylum Streptophyta; class Magnoliopsida; order Alismatales; family Hydrocharitaceae; genus Ottelia; species Ottelia alismoides. Next base: position 207,913 of record JAZKJV010010732.1, on the reverse strand, counting down.
AATGCTTACCTACATTTAGGACTGCTCAACTAGCATTGTCTGGGGTGTAAAACAACTGCTCAACTTGCTAGTCAAGTTGAGCAGGTGTTTTACACCCGAGACAATGCTAATGTTGGGTGGATTTTATCCGTGAGAATAGTACCATGAGACTTTTTTGATGTAAATAATGACAATGATTTACTGATTAACAAATAATCATATCAATATGAGATAGAGGACAATCAGTTTGGCGTATTAGATACAGAGGTGATAACATGTACATGACGATTTGGTGATAGCATCGTAAATCCCTAAAATGTAAGTTTTGAAAAAATTCCATATTCATGTATTGTTATATCGATTGCTTCTTTTCATTTGTGAATTATCTAATAATTAAACTTTTCATGTAGAAATGGCTCCATGTCCAAGACATATTCGGGAGGTACCACCAGTATTATCGACGTATGGTGATTCGACGGACCCTATATGTACTAAAAGACCAGGAAGATGGAGAGGTCCTATCACAGTGTTGAATTTTGGACTGTTTACGTCCACAAGAGACACTGCATGTTCGGATTGTCAATGGTGATGTGGTCGGGGAGAATTCGATGACATTCTAGAGTTATCTTTGTAAAGTATGTTGTGTATAGGTTCCCATTCATATGATTGATTGGCCTTTAGTTAAACAATCAATCAATGATTCCATACTTCATGATATATAGGTAAATGATTTTTTAAATAGACATGGAAGATTATTAAATTCAATCTCTAATAAGGATGCATGGCTTCATGACTGACGTTGTACTATTATATTATTTAACTATTTCTCTAGGCTAGATTTTCATGGCACTGCGATCTAAACATTGAAGCATAGATCCTGGTACATAACACCGAGTTATGGCAAAAATATTAGGGTCATTTGAAGGCTTGAGTAATAACGACCATCAATCCATTTTTTTATTAACCATTGACTACATGAATTTACATGATTTTTAATTTTGTCAGTATTTTGATTCCAAGCTTTCATTAGAGAATTTTCTATAGAATTGCCCTCTAGATATACTTGTTGAACCCTGGAGGACATTGACATATATATATATATATATATATATATATCTGGATGGGCAAAAAACATGCAGTATGAACTATGCTAGTGTGAGAATATTTGACATTAACTATTATCTATATGCTTGCTTTTTAAAGGAAATACTAAAGAGAAATACATCAATCTATCAAACGAGTTTCAAGTCTACCCATAGAATGTGTAGGAAAAATACAAATTAGTTGCGCGATGAGTTTGTAAGTTCTGTTCGTATTTAATTTTTACTTTTCATACCTATATATTATTCTTTAATGTCCAATTGGATTATTTATTTATTTATTTATTTAGTCTAGCAAGCCATTCATGAACTCAATCATATTGAAAATATTGAGTACTCAAAAAGTCATGATGTAGGAGGGGAGGTTCACTAGGTAGACTCTGAATGCATCCCAATTCATGCATGGATTTGTTGTCACTTTTGTATTATTACTGCATTTAAAATGGTTTATTCGGTTTTCTTTGAAAAACTTTTTCTGAAGAGATGATAAAACCAACTCTCTCAACAGTACTGATGTGAGTCAGACACCTATTCCTCCTAGTGTTGCCTTCCTCCAAGCGATAGGACCCAGGCATCATGGATGAGTCCAATGTGCTTGTCGCAACTCTACTCTTCAAACTAGGTATGGAGGAGGCAGTAGCTTGTCATCCTCTCAGAAGACCCAATGGGAGAAGGAGTTAGAGACTCGTGTGACGAGCATGAACGAAGATATTCATAACTTGCGCCACGAAATGTAACTTTTTATGAGTTCATGTAGACACATCAAGCTAGTGGTTCATCTAGTCAGTCAAGTAATCAAGTTCATAGGGTAAGCATGGATGATAAATGAGATGAAAAAGAAGAAGAAGAAGAAAGAGAAGGAGAAGAAGATGATGGAGACATAGATGAATAGAGATATGGTGTAGTTTATATTAGTGGATTAGTTTAGTATATTGTTTGAGTAGTTTGGACAATTAAAGTTAGAGTAAGTTTCATAGAAATTTCAAACATTATTCGTTCAGAACTTTTCATGTTATCTACTATGTGGCTCGAATGTATTATTTTTTTTTAGATTACAGTAATTTATCATTGTCTTTGTTTTATAAAGTCTTGATTGATACATGTTTAAAATATTGGATGATACATGTTAAAGTGGCATGAATGTAGGGAATGGAGGTCATATAAGCTGGTACTTAACTTTTTTTACAATAGAGACTCAAAAGCATGAATGGAGGTCATATAAGTTAGTACATAATTTTTTTATAGCAAAGACTCGAAGGGGACGGTCTCCATAGTACCCTATACTACTAAAACTCATCCCCAAAGATTCCTTTACGTTAGGGGGGATGGTCCAATAACCTTCCTGGTATGAGCATGACCATCTCCTCTAATAACAACATAAGGGACGATTTGTTACCATCCTTGTTGAAGCTATTCCTGTAAAGATAACATATACTAAGGGAGACGGTCCAGTAAACATCCTGGGACAGTTACGACCATCCTATATGTGGACACCATTAAAGACAATCGTGATCGTCTCTTATGGGAATACCATAGGAGACGACTACGTCCGTCCCATATGTGATGTTAGATGGGACAAGTGCGATTGTCCCCTACACGTTGATAGAGGGGACGGTCAAAACCGCTCCCTATGGTATCAAAAGGGGGGCTGTAGATTGACATCGTCCCTTCTACCTAGGGGACATTGTAAGACCATCACATGTTCTATACTTTCTTCAGTGTAATATAGCAATCTATGACTCCTAATTCAATTAGGACTCGTGTGGAACATTGATGAATACTTGGAGATAATATCAGGTAGACTATATAAACCATGTATATTGATTTGATAATAAGATTTACATCTAATATCAGGGTTTAATCCACTTTAGGTAAATCTAGCCGAATACTTTTTGAACATTTTCTCCAATTTACTCCAAATTATTTCTAACTAGTTTTCAATTCTTTGAATCTAGAAATTACTTTTGCGAGTTGAGATTTAATCTAATTAATTCTCATTAATTTAGTGTTAAAGACGAGTCATTAAATTTACTTGGTTTCATCATTAACATTGAATGAAAGTTTCATGATATATAATCTATTATGATTGCATCAGCCTAGACTATTCACCAAGAACCATACATATTGGAAGACTTTAAATAAACTTGAAGTCGAAACTCATGTTTGGTTGTCTCCTTTGAGGATTTATCAATGATTTCTCAATCGATCAGTGAGCAACAATATCGATCACATGATTTCCAAAAGTATATATTAATATTCTTGAAATGTTATATTTTTTTCATAAATAAGATGACCATGTATGCAATTCATTGTGAACCCAATGTCTCATGTGTAAACTTTGTCTCTTGGTTCAGAAAGTATGAGCATGTATGATTCTTTTGGGAGATCATACCATCATATTCCCTTATATGCACACTAGCTTACCGGTATATAGACCTTGTGAGGTCACTAATATGATAGTATGCTAAATGTACATACTTAGACATATAGATGTGTATATGTCTCCGATCAAAGGATGCCTGCCTATTCATGATTGAATATGATAGAGGTCTTTGGTATATTGATCTCGTCTTAGCTTTTTATCTTGACTCATCTGACACCTCTGAAATACTATTCCTATGCAGAGGGCATGTATCAAGAGTGCTAATCGAATATCAGTTTCTAGAAAAGATTGCTATATCTTCTTAGACTGGCACTCTTCTTAAAAATCACTTGAAAATGCTTGTTGTGTCTTCAATCTACCTCTTTAGATCGACAACCCTACATAGGCTAGATGGTAATGTTACAAAACCTTGATTGTACATAAGGATCTTATTAATGCAAAACTCAAATTACATATTATTCCTCATACGACAGATTGATATAATTACAATAACATTTATTGCAGAATGACTCACCATAGGCTCAAATGTTCAACAACGATTCCTTTTGAATTTATGTGATCATTGGCAAATTCTCCGATGAAATGTTACTTGCCATTTTTGTTACCTGCAGATGGTGAATCTCCTATTCATTCATGTTTTTAGCCATGTTTTCATCATAGTGCTTGCACTTCATTTCAGTATTCATACATACAACAACACATAAAATTGGTTAACAGTTAACACTTAAATAATTCTTGGGAGCGGAGAAGAGATAGGGGAGTCATCATCCATGCATAAAAATACGCACATGCATGTTCACTTGCATGAACATCACTCATATGTGTGTATACACACATAAAGAAATCGACACGTACCTGAATACAAGATCTCGTGCACACATATTTGCATTCGCATTCATGCCCACTTACCTCCATGTTATTTATATTTGCATGCACGCACACACACAATTTTGAAAACATGTCTGACTTCCATCATCTTAAAAATTTAATTTGAAGATTATATTGTCACAGTTAATAATGACTATGGATGAAAACGAATATGAATATATCTGTATCCGATCCACAATTGTATTCATTTTATACGTATTTTAACATTCAGATTCATATTCATTTTAAAGTGGAAGTAGATATGGATATTATTTTGATATTTGTTAATACTTGTATGCATATTTGTATATCTATTTTAGTACATAAATATAGTGATAGATTTATTTATAAATGGGTGTATAATGTCATTTTATGATTGCATTCAACATTATTGATATAATTGTTATAAAATGAATATATTTGGTATATCTTTTTTATGTGCAAATCATCTTAAATATGTGTATCTCGGTTAATATGTTAAATATTTTTGTTATTATTTGCATTAAATTAGTATTCGTTTTCAAGGACTTTGTAACTCATTTTTCATATCTGCCAATATTTGTATATACATCCATATTCGTATTTTAAAATTGGATAAGGATATGATTCTGCTTATACTCGTATTCATATCCGACCGTTTTCATTTCTAGTAATGACTTCGTTGTACCGAACAAATTCCTCTTGTAGTGCATATTGACAATGGAGCTAAAACTGCAAAAGCAAAATCTTATCGGGTTAGTCCTTAATACAACAAATTGACTACAAATCCGAATATGAGATATAAGTATGCACTTACATTTGTATAATGTACAAGTAGTTGGATGGATTAAAGGGAACGTAAATGTGTGGAAATGTTCCTTTTACAACCAAAATGCACACCAAATTTGTATGAACGAACTATTGATAAAATTGATCGTTGATGGAAATGGAAATAGAAGAAATAGCGAAACTATTGAATAATTAAGAAAGCAGTCAAACTTATAATAATGACAATTACGGATAATGACCCTCTCTTGATGTTATCTGGCATTACTGAAAGAGACTAATATGGATGTGTTCTTTAATGAAATAACAAAAATGTCTTTCAACGGTTAACCTTTTTTTTTCTTTTGAAAGAAACTGTCGAATAGCCATCGACAACCAAGTTATTCTGTGAAAAATAAAATAAACAAGTGAATGATCATAATATTTTAAGTATACGTGTTAACATCGTCCAACCGTTCAATTGATTTAGGATTCGTTTGGTTGCTGGGTTGGGTTAGGTTAGGTTGGGGTGGGGTACCCCTGTAAATAGTAAATTGTGAGTAAGATTGGAAGTGTTGGAAGGAGGGATATATCGGTGTACTCCAACCCAACTCTGCCCAACCCTGCAATCAAACGAAGCCTCTCCTATGAGCGGCATAGGAATTTATATGACTAATTGGTTTAAATTTTGACTATGACCGTTTCTGTATACTTTCAAACTTGATCGGAGAGAATTTATAAAAAGAAAGCCTCTCTTATGAAATGCAGAAGAAATGCAAAGCGAAGATGAATCTTTGTAGGAAAGAAATATATTTACCCAATGAGTTGAATATTTAATAATGTAGAGTGCACGAAAATCAATTAAATATTCCCACTTTCGGTAGTTAATTACCGAAGAATTGGTACTTAGATGTGGATTCCAGTCCGAGAACATTCAAATAAATTGGAATCTTTTGCAAACTGTATAGCTTGATGATTTATCAAAAGTGCAATGAGGTTGACTATGGATGACAATGAATAAAATATATTTGTATCCATCCGTATCCGCCTTCCTCAAATAGAGGATATGGATGTTATTTTTTCATATATGGCGAATACGAATGTGAATATGTGAATATGAATGCAATGTTCAATATTCATCGAATACGACGAATATGAATATAATATCCTCAATTCTGATGAATACGAATATGGATATGAATGTTCAAATTGTTTAGGATACAAAAACGAGTATTCGTTTGTTGCAAGATACAAAAATGAATACAAATGAGAATACGAATGTTCATATTCCGAATGATGTCAATGCTTACATGATACACAAAGAAGTAAGTTTGGTAAACTTTCTTTCATTATCTAGTTATATCTTTAAGTTTTTCTTTATTATTTATTATTTTTTATGCACATATTCATTACTAAAATATTTAATATACTTTTAAATATTGGAGATTGTTATGAACATAAAATGCTTATAGCTTTTAAGTAAATTTGGACATATATAATATCCGTATATTAATTCGTATTCATTTGTCAAATATCCATATATGAATTATCAATTATCATTTTGTTTTTATACTTGTATTTTGAAGATTTACATTTTACACATTCGTGTGATATTCGTATCCCGATTTTAAAAAGTATAAGGATATGGCAACACCTACATTCGTATCCGTATCCTACCATTTTCATCCTTACCGTTGACCGTATAAAATTATATAAAACTTGTTTTCCGTTTACTTGAAAAATTGTATTCAAATATCACGTCTGAATTTTACATCAAATAAATTTCATTTTCATGGAAATTTTATCAAAAAGTATAACTATTTAACTATGCTAGAAAATTATTCAATAGAAAAAGGAATACATCGCATATATCGTGTATTATTACTATAGGAAGATCTTCTGAGGGATCTCCTGATCACTATATCTTAATGCTGTTGAGTTTGACATTAATAAAAAAGGAGAAAAATAATAGGCATGTTTTTGGTCTCCACCGCAAGACGTGCATTCATGTTTAAGGAGATGCAAATTTTATAATGAGCTTTTTACTCATGCTCATAATAAACATTCTAATTAGACGTCTATCACTATTAAAATTTAAATTCTTATACTGTGTCATGTATCGAATCTGACAATGTTAATGCAAGGATTGGATTCTCCATATAAATTGAATTACAGAGACACACATAATTGATTAGCGGATCATGCATGTTAAGTCAAATCAAGACATATAACCACTGATAAAATCAAACCTTGGAGGACAAAGAACTTTTTATGTGAAAAATTCTCAATGTGAATGTAAAAAACCACAAGGTTGATCCAAACCGCAACCAAACACTATACTCAAATCAGTCTCCCATAAGTTTCTTATACATAACTAACCCTCAATACGATGCCCCAAATCACCAAACAATAGAAAAATTATAAAATCAATCATTGATACGGTGATTGCTGATCAAATATTCCATAATGATCACGATTGGACCAAATTGAGATTAGTTCCCACGTAGGGACCAATGTGGAAGCTGCTTGAAATCTGCAAATGAAATAACATCTCTCAAAGTTACTAAGCGACAATCTTTGTCATTATATTAGCACCACTATCATCTACTTTGATCTTATTACGTGCTTATTGTTTAATTCTAGCACATCGTATATTCAATGATATATGACATTGATGTGCTTCAACAATATATGAAAAGTAGAATTCATGTCAAGATAATCGTTCCCTAACTGAAACAATGAAGGATATGCATGTTTTAAACAAAATTGAGTTCATGCATGAACATATTCTCCACAAAAGTTCTTACTGGCTTTTATAGCCACAGTGAATTTTGCCTCTATATTTGACAACGTCAAACAATTCTACAATTTTGATTTCCATGAAACAACGTCATCTGCTCATGTCATCAAATATATGAATATAGATCGTCCACCATAAATATAACATACCATATCATAGTTTGCATATCCTACTCTGATCGAAGCAAAAATATGTGTTACTAGTACCATCGAGATATCTCTATATCCATGTAATTGTGTTGTGGCACTCAATTCTTATAATTAAGATAAACCTGCTGACAATTGCCAACAGTTAGCATGCCATCTACTATGAAAATACAATGAAGTGAAATAGTTTTTTATAAACATGCTCACTCGTAAAACAATCAAATTTCCTCTTACTAGAATCATGCTTTAATCTATGTAGACCATATTTTAACATAGTATTCTTTTCCTTTTAATATGAATATATGTAGTTATGCTATTTATATTTCCTCTTCGAGATCAACTTGGAGGAAGATAGTCTTTACATCCATTTACTCAATCTTCAAGTCATGGCTGGCTTTCAAATTAAGAATAGTTTTGATGGGTGTCGTCTTTGTTACAAGAGAGAATGTCTCATCAAAGTCAATGCCCCTCTTTGCTAAACCTTTCACAACTAACCTAGCTTGTTTCTACAAAGACTACATTATCTTGCATATCTTCGATCCGCTTATCTTTCACCACATCACGTATAGCCTCTTCACAGAATTCTGGGATGCCATTGTTCGTTGAAAGAACATAATTTTGTACTCTTGTAGAGAGATGCATCTCCTTCGGATTTGCAGGATGGATCTACAATAAAGGACGAGCCTTCCTCTTGATTTCCAATAGGAACATCTATAATGTCAGCATTTTCTTCCTCAAGATCATATCCACTTTATGAACTTCATCTAAAACAACATTTAGTGAATGTTAGAAAAGGAATAGGCTCTATGGTAGCTGATTTGTAGTTATTCAAAGGTGTATACTTTATGCCTTTTTATTATCTTTGAAGTTATGATCCTTAATATGTACCACATCTCTCTGCTACTCTCAAACTTCTTCTCTACATGGTCATATAGCATGCATCTAAATTCATATTGTCCATATCCTACAAATACGCATTGTCTAGTCTTTGAGTCCAACTTGGATCTCAATTCTGTTGGAACATGTACAAAAAATATGCCAGCAAATATACGTAAATGCTCAAAAGAACCATCTTTCGATACAAAACTCTATCAAGTATGTATCCATCTAACATAATATAGTGAGATAAATTGACCACATAGGCCTACCATGTTTGAAAGCTTCACCCTAAAAGGAACTTGTTAGCTCTGCCTCATAAAATAGGCATATGATTCTCTCCACAAGAGTCATGCTCATCCTCCAAGCAAGGCCACTCAACTGAAGACCACTCTACAAGTGCATGAAAGTCGTTGAATGAACCAAGGACCTAACCATTTCTTTTTTGAGTATGGATCAATAGCTTAATGTAAAATCATCAAACAAAGTTGACAAAGTAAAGCGCATCGCTGAGAGCTATAACTTTTAGAGGATCGTATAAAACAGTCTAAAAATAATATAAGTATTTGTGCCTTGCTAGAGGTTGAGTTACTTATGAGGGTAACTCTCTAATAAACGTGAAAATGAGATGATGTACCAATCATAGCAAGGTCAGACCAGTAGTCATGTGTTAACCACTCAAAGATGCAATTAATCAATAAATAATCCACAAATAAATGAATTAATCAATATAGGGAAGTGTGAGTTATATTTTATTACAACTCTAAAATAGATGTGTATATGTGTAGGTAGTGTAGAGGTTGAATACACAGAGTAGACGATGAGTAGATTATAATTATGAATGATTATCTCTATTTAATGTAAATTATTTTGTATTTTTCTTATTTTTATGTGGAGTTTTAATTAGATTTATTTTTTATGTATTTTTAGTTATTTTATTTTTTTTATTTTGAAAATTTTTACTTTCTTTTTTTGAAATAAAAATATAATAATAGCTAATAATATAATATTATATATATTATAAGTAATATATAAAGTATATATAATATAGCTATTTGTATTTTTTACTTAAGTCAAAAAAATTTAAAATTCATGAAATAAAATATTTTGTGATGTTTATGTTTTTCACTATTTTGGGTAAATTTACAATATTTTCATTAATTTTTAGGTTTTTTAAAGTTATAAAATATATAAAATAGTCTACATATTAAATATCCGAGACTGTTTTAGGTTTAATAAATATAAACAAATCCAAATTTAACTAAAAACTATTTTAATATAAAGTATAAATTATTTAAAAAAACATAAATAAGTAGCTGTATTTTTAGATTTTTTTCAATAGTTTTTGTTAATTTTTTTATAAATTTTTAGGGTTTTATGATTTTTAGGTTTCATGTTTTATACTTTTTAGTTTTAGTGATTTTTGGATATGTGGTAGAATGTATAATAATATAGATAATTGATTTTTCGTGATTTTGGAAAATATTTTATATTTTTACGGATTTTTATATATAAACAAGAATAAAATACATGTTTTTAGATTTTCAATAAATAGGAAAATATGTCAAATGTTGAAATAAAATTACACGTGCTCAAGCACAAGTCCAAGCATTCAATATAACTTTCCTGCAATTTCTAAAACAATGAAAAATATTTAAAATGAAAGTTTACATAAAATAATAATGCTACAGATTTATTTACAATTTATAGAATTATTCACTTCATTTAATAATAGATTCAAGAATTATAATGGCATGTATGTAATATTTACAACTCCTCATGTAGTTATACATGTGCGACATGAGGACCTATTTGTAATAACAGTGAACCAGGGGTCCATTTAAAAAATAACCTACAATTTTTACAATCAGTTTAATATTTATAGGACTAATTATGAAACATAAAAGGCAGAAGGGATTAAAGTGTAATATACAAAAGCAGAGGCATTTTGTGCATGTGTGATGATCAGTTGGTCCTCGTGGTGCCACTCGACTCCATTTATGATGAACATCTCTCAGAGGATGACACTTTGCCTCAAATGGACACTCATATTAGATCTGGAACATCGCCTTCATCCAACAGCGTTGATGATCAATCAACAACTTGAAAACATTCATGTGATCTCACAAGGTGAGATGCATAGTCGCTGAAGTGACCGCTCATGAGAGCAGATTAAATCAACAATTAACCCTTAGATGAAAGATGGAACAATGTAATATGGATACAGCTAAAATTTATTATAAACTAGATAAAATGTGTATAGTATACATGTATTCTGGGTGTCGAATCACTGAAAACCACTGGGATAGGCAAATAACTATTGTCTGTAAAGAATAAACAACAACAATTTTTATGTACTTTTGAGTTTTAAATTTTTATGTGGGTTTTTAATGATATCTAATTTATATGGATTTTCATTTTACATTTTTTGTTTTTAATTTTATCATGATAATTACCTTTTATATTTTTCTAAATTTTAAATTTCTTTTTCTTTTCAATATGTAATAAATGTATGTAAATATGTATAATGAAGTAATAAATAAATATAAGTGATAATATATTATAAATATATATAATTTAGTAAATACAAATAGGTATATTCCTTTTATTTTTTAAGGGTTTAAATTATCTTCAAGGTAATACTAATTAATAATAATATTATTAAGTATATATAAAGACGTATATATATGTATGTATGTATGTATGCATGCATGCATGTATGTATGTATACTATAATGGCTTTTATATTTGTAAATATAACTAAAATGTTCAAAAATTACAAAATAATTTCTTTGTCTTTTTATATTTTTTATCTATTTTGTATTTTTTAGGATTTTTGTTAATTTTTGGTATTTTTAAAGTCCAAAATACTCTAAAAGCGGGAGCGATTAAATTGGATGGAATGTTTTGAGAATTAAAAATAAGGAATAATCCCAAAATTTCTCAAAAACTATTTTAAATATGTATTAATATGTATATATAAAATACATAAAAATATTTTTTCTTTTGGGAAATATTTTTTGATTTTTTATGGTTATAAGGAAATTTAGGGTTTCCTTTTTATATGTTTTGTGATTTTTGGTCTATAACTATGTTATATAGTCATATCTACTGTCGAATTTTGGAAATTTTAAAAAATGTTTTTCCATCTTTATGTATTTTTATCTCTAGATAGGGAATAAATACCTCTAAAACAATTTCTAATAAATAGAAAATTGCATAAAAAAGTTAAGATAAAATAGCAGTGTAAACAAATACATTATGGAACACAGTCACCAATTTTCCCATAATTTTCTAAGCATGGGAGCTAATTAATCCAAAATTAATGTAATAAAATTAATTACACGGTTCTTACAAGGGTATATTTGCAATAAAATATGAAGCCGTGGTGTTACATGTAAAATACCCAAAAGTTTGAACGTTTATACAAAATTTATGTACTAAACAGAAATACTCCAACCTAGGAGAGTTCGGGTGCAAAATGCCAACTCACGTGGAGTGCCATGTGAGCTGACCTGACAACAGACCTATATTCAATTTACAATAATATCCAAGGCCTACTTGTAAATTTTATATAACTTTATAAACATAAATAAATTTTATAGGACTAATATTTACCCTCTAAATGTACGCGATCAGAGGGTGGAGAGGCGTTCATGGATTCATGTGCGGTGCTGGAGGAGCTTTGCTTCATTTTAAATCAACGGTCCAGATTAGATCTAGGCCCTCAACCGGATATGAAGGTGGAGAGGGCACCTGGAAGATCTACTAAAGAACTCGGCGCGTACGAGTTTGATTCGTTGTTTCCACTCTTTTTCGGCCTCCTCCTCCTCCTGAGCAACTCCTCTCCTTCTTGGGAGCTTCATGCGTCGGTAGGGACCTTCAGATGCGCTCGAGGCTCGTCGAAGGAGCCCAGGAGCTAATGTCTCGTGGAGCTCCTATTCTGAACTTAGGATGCTACTCTAGGTGCTTGTTTCAATTGCAAACCTACACCAAAAGTGTGAGGGTTCGGGAAGAAGGTGCTCGACCCTTCAGTGAAGTTGGATACTCACGAGGTCAATGAGTTGGAGAGCTTCTATGAAGGCAGTAGAGGGAGCTTTGACTCCCGCTCGATCCTTCCCGTATCAAGGGGAAAACAAGGGGGATGTGTGAAGCAGCGTATGGGAAAGGAAATGGATGTGCAAGGGAGTCGAAACGAGGATAGAGGACGGTTTATTTAGGTGATGGATCCTAGTGCTTCATTAATTTTATTTTTTAAATTACCCTATTTAACTAAATAAATGATGAAATTGAATGCTGGATTAAAATTTTGGAACAAAAGCAATAAAATAAACCTAACCTAGCTGTTTGATGGGATCTGGACCTCATAGCAGGAGAAGGCACCAGAGATGAAGCTTGGCTGACCTCGACCACCATGATCTAGGGCTTTATCCATGCCAAAGACAGAGGGGAGTTGAATCTGTCAATTTTAGCTCAACCCTATGAGGTTCTCTTACGGTTACAGATCGAGGTCAGGGATTAAATAAAAAAGGGGGCCATATATGGGTACTTATAAGGTTTATCTCAGGCGAAAAAGATGGAGAGAATGCGGGAGAATCGAAGGTGGTAAGTGAAGATTCTGTAGAGGGTGAGGGTCACGAACTATGGGGAGCATGGCAGTGGTGGTCTCGAGGAGGGAGGAAGATGGAGGTGGCATGCAAAATTGGGATATTCGGATGGTATCATGAGGTTCTGACAAAATGAGAGGTGGAGGTCGGACAGTTGACCGAGGGTCAATGATCGGTGCTCCTTTGTTGGTCCACGTGGACCAAAGAGGAAAAAGTATGGAAAATACTTTGTTAATTTTAGTAAAAATATAAAACAATATATTTAAATTTTAGTCAAAACATGAAAAATACTTGTAATTATGTATTATTTATCTATAATTTTTATTTTTTTACAAGTTAATTTGTAACTTGGTAATATTTACTGATATATAGGTAAATATACCTTTATTTTATGAATTTTTATTTTATTTTGTATTTTATTTTTTGAAATCTTTTACATGTATTTTTAATATATTTGTAACTTATTTCAATACATATTCAAGTATTTTATTGATATTTTATAAGTTTATTTATGTACTTAAATAAATATGTTTGTATATTATATAGATATATATAAGTACAATTCATTTATATATTAGAGTATCTTATTTATTTTAATGTATTTTTAATTATTTTATTTTTATTTTATTATGTACATGGATTTTAAATTATATTTACAAATTTATAAAAATATAAGAAAGTGAAAATGTAAATAATAAATATATTGAATATTATATAAAGTTATATTATACAATGACATCCCAAAAACAAATTTTGCATCTTAACTCCAAATTAATGAAACTGCATTCATTAAATAGCTAATTTTATTTTATGAATATAAAGGTGAATTTGGTGAACTTTGAGTTTGTATGGAGAAGATACAAGTCTACAAAGTATTTTACGGTTTTTTAATTTATGTGTCTTGGGCACAATGTGAATAATTTTTAGTGAAATAATTTTTTTATTCTTCAATGTATTTTTATGTACAATATTAGTGTTCAAAGTTTATTAATTTAAGCCATAAAAATAGGAAAATAATAGTCCCAAAATGTAATTTTTAGCCTATAAAATTAGGGGTTTTGTGTTGTGTTTTCAGTACAATTGGCTACCCTATCTTCCCCTACTTTATTCCTTATCAACCAAGTCATCATGTTGATTAGGTCTCGGGGGCTAGGGTTACTCAATGTCTTTGACATTTTGTTCTTTTTCTTTTCTTTATTCTTTTATTTTGGCACAAATACATTGTCTTGTAATGTCTTTTATACAATGTTTAATGTGATTTATTGAGTGTTTAGTTTTACAATTTAATGATATATACAAGCATTTAGCTAGGGATTTAAGGCCGAAATGAAAGCATAAAGGTGATGAAATGGAGATTCATCACCCCTCAAATACTTGCCTTTCGATAATCCCTAGAAAACTTTATGTAATAAATGTCGAGAATGAAAATAGAAAAAAAGAACTTGGAATTATTTTTGATTCATGAACTTGTTTTATTAAAATCAAAGTTTGGAGCTCGGTAAAGACCTATGGATTCTTGATTTGTTCAGAACCACATTAAAGTTAAGAAGTGTACCACAACATCCCTTAAGTTCCATAATCGTATTATATAGTTCTATTCACAGTCTGGTCAGAACCATCCTCTCAATTGCATACCCTTGCTACCTTGAAATGAAAAATCCATGTATGTAAATTTTCTAGCTCCTCTAAAAAATCACTAAACTATCAAGGAGTATTCTCTCCTTGTAGTTCGTCCTCATGGAGATAGATATTTCCTTATAAGGTCAAGTATTTCTTGTCTTTACAACTAAAAGGGGGGAAAAGCGAGAAGAAATGGGAAAAGAAGTGGGCATATACTAGTATAGTCTCCATTCCCTTGTGAAGCCCAGTCAGTGTAATCGAGTCTTCACCAATAAGCATGCTTTTTCTGGAAGCTCAATATTTTGTGGAAATTTGGTATAGGCTTCTTTTGGATATTTTCTTTGACTTTTCATTTCTTTGCATACTTGTTTGTGCCCCAAAGGATATAGAGTCTTCTAGTCCACCCATGTTGGAAAAAGTTGCGCCAATAGACCATTCCTCATCTGAAGCATTGTCTCAATCCAGTCTCTAGTATATAAATATCATGGATACCAGAAGAAGTGGGTTGGAGTATTAGTTTTGGCAATCCCCAAGAATGGTTCCTAAGACACTATAAAGCCTTGAACTTGGTCTCTCTAGGATCCTATATCATAAAAGTCGATTCGTCAAGAGGAAACCAATGGAATTTGTTTCATACGAATCGGATTTCATTTAGAATTGTTACGATTTTTGGAAGAACTATAAGGAAACTTAAGATATCATTAACTCTTAATGACCGTCATTAAAACTAATTAAACATGATTACAAAACTAATGATGGATTGAGGATTGTTAATGACCATTACCAAACACTGATCAATATTTGCAAAAGTTAAGCGTAAGTCGCAGTCGCAAAGGTTAAAACATGATCAGTAGAAGTTAATCACGATTAGCGCTAATTAGGTATCATTAGCGAATCTAGAATCTTCTAGATAGTTATAACTTAAGCTCTAAGTTTCATATAAGCTTTGGTAAAAACCATGGGCTGCTAACTACGGTTAATGTCTAAACTATTGTTTACTAACCATGATTAGTGGATTTCTGGAGCCTATAAATATGCCCCTACCCATTCTTTTTCTACGATTTCCACTACCACCACTACCCAAAGGGCTAGGGTCGAGAGGTCAAGAGGAGGAGAGGGATGCGGGGAAGGAGCGCTAGTGAAGCATTGTTGGGAGAACGAGGAGGATGGTACGATCCTCTCTTAGTTTGCTTAGTAAGATATAACGTGAGCTAGTTTTCGATTCATCTTCTTTGTATAGCTTAATTTTGGATTGATCTTCCTTTTCTGATTCATTTTTTATTGTGGTTCGAGGAGAAATCTTTGTAACACCCAACTTAGATGTGAGCGGCTATGCACGTTAGTAAAACTTGTGATTCGTCGCAGTTTCACTCACCTAAGACACGTGGTGTCTACCGATTCTCCATTTCTTATGAAACTATTCTTTCGATTCTACATTTATAGTTGTTTTAATGGAGAAATCTGTGTAATATCCTACATAGGTGTGGACGGGCATGCATGTCAGTGAACATTGTGATTCATCACACCTTCACTCATCTAACATGTGTGGTGGCTATTAATTCTCCATCTCTTATTGTTTGATAATATTCTTTCAGTTTTGTTATTGTTTTCCTCTCGGTGATTTATAAATGAAATTCTTTCCATTTTTCTTTTAAAATATGTCTCTATATAAGGGGAAACTCTGTCAAAATTTTCATAGAAATATGACTCGATATAAGGGTAACTCTACCAGATTTTTCCTAAAAATATGTCCCAGTATATGGGGAAAGTTTTTCGAAACTTTCCTAGAAATATCACCCTGTATAAGGGGAAGCTCTGCTGAAATTTTAAGAGGAAAATATGTCCACGTTTTTCGTGTTCTTTGTGTGTTCTTCACATTTTTTGTGTCCTTCATTCGTTCTTCATGTTCTTGGCATGTTCTTGGCATTTTCAATACAAAAATGAAATTCGATCGTTTTAGGAGCCGTAAATCATCCTTTACGAAAATGAATCATGATAAAGAAATTCATACGCAAGAGAGATATTGATTAGATAACGAAATCCTTCCTTTAAGCAACCGGGTCCTCGAGGACGGTGCGCTTCTTTATTTGCCAGGCTGAAGGTTTGAAATCATGGATAATAAAGAGGAAATTGTTAGGGTAGTATCAGAGGATTGGTTGAGCGGTGGCATAATCTCACCAGATCAACGGAATCTCTACTCCCAAAGTGTCCATAGCTTTGGAGTCCATGAATGGTGGGGTTCTTTTGGACTAATCCTTGATGTGAAATAGAAGGAATAGGACTTAAATTAATGAGAAGGAATGGAACTTTTTGTGACAACAAGTTTTGCAAAATTACACAATTTGTTTGCTTTGCTATTATTTGTTACTTAATATTCCCTAATTGTTATCCTATGATTTATGAGAAACCCAACAAGTGTGGGTGAGCCATTGCAAGGACTTTAGCCATCCAGACAGCCACAGTAGCTTTACTCTATAAGATAGTTGGTAATATTTGTGTATTTCCTTTCCAGTTGATGTACATGTAGAAGGTTATGGTGGGACAATGTATCATGTAAACTTTATTTTGTGAATGGAAAAGAGTTGAAATACTTCCTTCTGAAAATTTTTATTTACAGTCTATTTCTAAATGTTAGTTGTAATTATTGAATAAATTATTGTTGAATAACCAAATGTGGATATGGGAGAATCTAACGGCCCAGAATAGAGGTAGTGATAGTTTGGTATCAAAGATCAGTTACTCAAGTAATTTATTCATTGATTAATAATTATGAGCGATATTCAGAAACTAAGATGGTCTTAAGATCCTTCGATCTTAATAAGTAATTGCAATACCATTCACAAGTCATTGTCCATTATGTACATCATGCTAAAACGTAAATGACCTATCCTTTGGCCTTGATTCATCCTAAGATTATGACAGACCAAGATGGGTCTAGGTAATTAGTGGCTATGGTAGTGATGATCCATGAGATGGGTCAAAGATAATAGGCATTGGAGCGAAGACTCAATGCCACAATGAGAGATCAAAGTCATCCAGACCCATGGATGCTAGAGTTGAGGGTTATGTTCACCCTCATAAGAAAATTTATAGATACCATTAGTCCATATAATTTTTTCCCCTACTCCATTGGAGGAGCTATGGAGTAGGCGCTTCGTAGGCACACAAAAGAAATGAAAAGAAGAAGAATATTTAATTCCTATTGTAAGAATAAGATTAAGATAAAATCTCAAAACCATAATCTTAGTAAGGAACTAGGAGGTCTATTATAATTCAAGAAGATCTTATACAACTACGTGTGACAGATTGCAAGACATCAGTCACCTGCTTCTCTGCTACTTATCGAAATGATTTATTTTGAGCTCATCCTGGGGATGGATTGGTTATAAATGCATCATACATGCCTTGACTACTTTCAAAAGATAGTAACTTTTCACCTTCCTAACTCGGTAGAGTTCCAGTTCATTAGAAAGACATCCAATGACAATGTAGAATACATCTCTACTTTAAAGGCACAACAATTGTTAGAGCAAGGGTGCCAATGTTATTTAGCCTATGTAACCACTACATCAGATTCAGATAGAATGATGGAAGATGTACCATAGTGTACGAGATGATGGAATGCAATAGGATGGATGGTAGAGGGTTGCATGCGCCCAAAAATGATGATGAGTGTCGTCCCTTTGTCCATAGGCACCTCGTGGCATACAACCGCAATGACTCCAGCTTCCTAGCCACCCCAATATATCTTCATCGGAGAAATTCTCGTTACGGGAGAAGTGGGGTCTTCTTCCCACGAGAGGAAAGGGAGGAATAGTAGCTTGGCTTGAGTTCAAATGAACGAGATTTCCCCTGATGTATTTCAAGAGGAACTACTTAGATTATCACCCGAGAGAGAGAGATTGAATTTAAAATCTCTCTCATACCTCATACTCATCCTATCTCTATCCCTCCATATAGGATGGCACCATCTGAGCTACGACAGTTAAAGGTATAGTTACAAAAACTGTTAGATTAAGGATTCATTCATCCTAGTACTTCACCATGGGGTGCACCTGTCTTGTTTGTAAGGAAGAAGGATGGGTCAATGCGGTTGTGCATTGACTATAGGCAACTAAACAAGAAGACAGTAAAGAACAATAATACATTATCCTCTGCTGAGAATAGATGATCTCTTTGATCAGTTACAAGGTTCAACTGTGTATTCCAAGATTGACTTAAGATCTGGATACCATCAGTTGAAGATTAAAGATGCCGATATTCCCAAGACAACCTTTCGAACTAGATATGGACATTATGAATTCTTAGTTATGCCTTTTGGATTGACAAATGCCCCAACAACCTTAATGGATCTCATGAATAAAGTATTCAGAGAGTTCCTAGATCACTTTTAGTAGTCTTTATTGATGATGTGATTATTTACTCCTAGGATAAGTATCATCATGAACACAATATCTGGTAGGCACTTGAAACATTAAGGAAGAACAAAATGTATGTAAATATAGAACATGTGACTTCTTGTTGTCCGAAGTATCATTCTTAGGGCATGCTATTTATGGGGAAGTTATATCAGTTGATACTACAAAGGTTAGCACAGTGATGAGTTGGGAACACCTGATGAATGTCATAGAAATACAATATTTTTTGGATTTAGCTCGATATTATAGAAGATTTGTGAATGACTTTTCATGAATAGCATTGCCAATGACTAGGTTGAATCAGAAGGAAGTCTCATTCATATGGTACGATGCATGCGAACCTAGTTTTCAAACACTGGAAGAATTCCTAACATCTGCACCTATCCTTACTCTACCTCTGGAAGTGAAGGGTTTACAGTGTACACTAACGCATCTAAAGATGGACCAGGGGAAATTCTTATGCAACATGGTAAGGTAGTTTCTTATGCATCACGACAACTCAAGACACATGAGAGGAACTACCCAACACATGACGTTGAATTAGTTGTCGTAGTCTTCGCTTTAAAGTTATAAAGACACTACCTCTATGGTATTACTTTCGAAATCTTCACCGATCATAAAAGCTTGAAATATCAGTTTGATCAAAAGGAGCTCAATATGAGACAAAGATAGTATCTAGATTTGTTGGAGGAATATGATTGCACCATCTCCTACCACCCTGGTAAGGAGAACGTCGTAGCAGATGCCCTTAGTGGAGGAACTTATTCATCTGGGTTGGTGAGTGCTATCTACATCTGGGCTTACTGTCAAGGTTGAGTGAATGGAAACCATTTGATAGTAATGTTTCACCTATAGAAAACAGAAATATGGGATAGAATAAAGAAAAGACATGAGGATGATCCAGTCCTTAAGGACTTGAGACAGCAATTTGAGAAAAATTAGATATAGGGATTCCAGATACAAGATGGGTTACTATATAACCATCGCAGAGTTTCTGTACCAAAAACATCCAAAATGAGGAAAGATATACTACTTGAAGCTCATTGCTCTAGATTATCTATTCATCCAGGAATTACATAGATGTATAAGGATCTTTATTCACACTTTTGTTGGCCAGGAATGAAGAAGAATGTTGCTAACTTTGTGAATTCATATTTCATTTGCCAACAAAGGCTTCACATCAAAAGCCATCAGGATTGTTGCAACCCCTACCTATACCTGAATGGAAATGGGAAAGCATTTCCAGGGACTTCGTTATTGGCTTACCTCAAATGACTGGTGGTAAAGATAGTATATGGGTTACAATAGACTGTCTGACCAAGATAGCACACTTTATTCCAACAAGCTTATCCTCCGCTCTAGACCATCTTACTGAGTTATATATTATACATGTTATCCATCTCCATGCTATTCCAAAGGGGGTAGTTTCAGATCAAGATTCACGATTTACCTGATACTATTGGGAGAACTTCATGAAAGCCTTAGGCACACGACTATGCTTTAGCACACCATATCATCCACAAATAGATGGTTAATCGAAACATACGATTCAGACTTTAGAGGATATGCTACGAGAATGTACCTTAGAATGGAAAGGATCATGGGTGAAACATTTGCCTCTTGCAGAATTCACCTACAACATTAGTTATGATATAAGTATTGGCATGGAATCATTTGAAGTACTTTATAAAGAAGGTGTACTACTCCTTTATGTTGGCATGAGGTTGGGATAAAGAACCTTTATGATTCAGATAAACTCCAGGAGACATAGGGAGCTATAGAGCTTGCTCGAAAAAGACAAATAACTGCACATAGTCGCCAGAAAATATATGGTGAAATCAGGCGAAGAGACCTTGAGTTTGAGGTAGGTGACTTTGTATTCCTCAAAGTATTACTAATGAAGGGAGTTCAGAGGTTTGTCTTGCATAGGAAATTGGCAACCAAGTTTGTAGGTCCCTTTGAAATTATTCAGCGGATTAGAAAAGTTGCATATAGATCTGCACTTCCTCCACATCTTTGGGCAATACATGATGTATTTCATGTATCAAATCTGAGAAAGTATATTAAGGATCCTAAGCATAAGATAAGATATGATGATATGCATGTTGATCCAGACTTGACATACCTTGAAATACCCATGCAAATACTGGAAATGGATATCAAAAAGTTGATCAATAAAGAGGTACCACTAGTTAAAGTATTGTACCAAAACCAAGAATTTGAAGAAGTCACATGGGAACCTGAGGTAGATATGAGAGAAAAATATCCCTACTTGTTTGAATAATAACACTATGTACTGTGTATATCTTAATTGTAAATGAAATAACGTTCATTCTCTTTATGGTTGTTATGGTTTCAATCCTCTTTAAGGTTGTTATACCTGCATTTCAAGTCTCGAGGACAATACTTCCTTAAGGTTATTATAAATTCAATATTGGTCCGTCGGAACCAATAAACCTATACCCAAAACACCTATTAAGAGAAAAACAAAAAATATGGGTATGCATATTTCCTAACAAATCCATTACACTAAGACCAACGAAAACACCTATGGGTTCCAGTAAGGGGTCCTTCGAATATTGGGAATTTATTTGGTCAAATAATATGACCAAATAACTGGATAAAGACAATTATTTAGTTATTAATTGAATAAAAATATTTATTAAGATACAGAATCTAATATATAACTATTTTTACGATCACTTTTGATCCAAGCAAGTGAGACCTGAATTTTTCCAATGCAAACACTACGGTTAATAGCTCTTTTTATATAATAGAGTAATTTCTCTAGGTTTCATCTAGAGTCCTACTAGCGTAGTGAATCGTAAATGGCTATCTATCTACTCATTGTCCCAACACAGCCTCAACAGAATAATCACACGCATCTATCATGATCTCGAATGGAAGAGACCTATCCAGTGGCAGTTGTATAGGAGTATGGGTGATTATTTCTTTCAACTGGTGAAAGGCATGGAGCACTCTACCATCTAAAATAAAATTGGTGTCCTTGTCTAGAAACTCTATCAACGATCAGGCAATCTTGCTAAAATCTTTGATGAATCTTCTATAAGGTGTCACGCCCCAAAAATGACTGGACTTATTTCAAAGACGTAGGTGGATTAAGTTTCAATATTACTTCCAGCTTGTCTTGGTCAACCTCTATGCCTTGCTTGGAGATGACATGACCCAACACAATCTCTTCAGTCACCATGAAGTGACTATTCTCCCTAGAGAGCACTAGATTAACTTGGCAACATCGTTGAACTACTCAGTCTAAATATGTCAAGCACTAATCAAAATTATCTCTTTGGACCGAAAAGTCATCCGTGAATTCCTTAAGAAAACCGCCCACCATGTCAGCAAATATGGCTAGCATACAACTCTAAAATGTACCAGGGACATCACACAAATAGAACAACATGTGTCTAAGAACATACGTCCCAAATGGTAGGTAAAGGTGGTCTTCTCTTGGTCTTCAGGGGATATAGAAACTTTTTTTATCTAGAATACCCATCCAAGAAAGATAAATATTCCTTTAGAGCAAGTCTTTCAACTATCAGATGAATCGCTAAATGCATGAATTAATAAGGATCTGTTGTAGCACGAGCACTTAGCTTCTCATACAGAACCGAGAAGTATATGAGTGATGAGGTTCTTGGCGTTAATTTATATCTTGGGAAGTCCAAGGTTGAAAACAAGGACACGAACCATAATATGATTATTTAGGCATTAAAATATCTAGATTAAGTTACTGATAAATTCATATAGGTCAAAACAAACAAAAATTGTAGTTATGCAATACAGAATAATGCACATCACGAATGAATGCATGGATGGAATGAACTGTGATTCAACACATCAACACAATAATACATTTTAGAGAAAATGAACATAAGAACAGATTGACAAATGCGATTATAATCACAAAATTACCTTAGAATGAATCATCAAACTTAAGCAATTATCTATAACCCACACTAATGTTGGGTTTTCCTTCTCTTTTCCTCTCTTCATGCCACGTGGTGGTATGTGCTCTCTCGTTTACCCTTCTCCCTCTCGGTGCTTCTTTCATATGTCTCACGTGATAAGACCTTTTCTCTGTCTACCTCACTACTCCCTTAATCTACCACCATAAACTCCTCTCTCCCAGTTAGATTCTCATTTTCAATTTGTGCACTATTTATTGCAGAATTTAATATGTTGCACTATTTGTTAATTTAGTCAAGCTTACTTTTAAATTTAATATGGTTGCGTCACATATGAACATCGTATTGATTTTTATTTACTTAATTGTTATTATATTGTAAAATTTATTATGCTGCGTAATTTTTTAAAATTGGTTCAAAATTATTTTTAAATTTAATATGTTTACCTCATGTATGGATACGATGTCAACTTTTGTTTGCTTGAGTGTTTCATTTTTACTTCGTCATGGTAAATTTTCTCCTACAAACAATAAATAAAGTTGATATTTTTTTTGCTATACACAATATAAGGACATCTACTTTAAGACGTTAAATTTTAGCTTAAAAAATAGTTATTATAATTTAGTTCATACTATCATTCAGAAATTCATATGTGAACAATTTGATTTTATGTAGCATAATTAATAACTTCATGTTATGCCTGGCTTGCTTTCATATGATTTTTTGTTCAGATTTTGCTATTTATTTGTGAATGTATACAATAGTTAAATTTAAGTTTTGTAATACAAGGTGTTGTCAACTAGAATATTTTAAAAATAAAATAAAAGTAAACATTAACATAGCGACTTTAAAGAGAGATTTGCATAATAATCTAAATTGTTTTTGTTGATTTATGAAAGAGCAGTCAAATTAGACATCAAACAATTATACATGATATAAATTTTTCAAAAAAACTCCATCAAAACATATAAGTTCTATATTTGAATTATTTTGATTATGACCCGTAAACGCAGCGAAGCGCAGTCATTTATACTAGTATAACTTAATTCTAAGTCCACTTGATCAATGCAATGTAGAGTTATATTTCATTTAATAAGCATGGATGCACAAAGTAAACTCTCAAAAATTAATCCTTCATTCATTATCTAATCAGAAAGTGGATCATATTAGATCATAGGCAATTAAACAAGAATCAAAATACCATTGAAATCATCTCATTCAGGAAAACAATGCTCAAATTACTCATCATTGAATCCAGGGGCATAATTGTGATGAAACGTGAACAAATAATTTCACAAACCTCACAAATAGGTCCCTATATGGACTAAAGTGCAATTAATTAAAATCGATAATGAAATTTATTTAATACCTCTTGTGTGGGGGTATTTTTGCAAATAAGTAAAACCAGTTGGGTGGATTTGTAATTAACCCAGGTCCGCACACAGGAGGAGTGTGCGGTCCTATGCTCGGTGGATATCCTGTAGCTCGGGCCATGTGTCACTATATTATGCTTCAGCACTTGTTTGGTAACGATCGAGGTTGCAGGCTTGGATAAGTTGATGAGGCCTCCAATATCCTATTAGATCACGTCGAATTTGGCGCGATCCAACGTGGACTATAACCCGCGCTCTTTCTTCTCTGCCTCACAAGATTACAAGAGGAGCATGGCTTCGGTAATGCTCTCTTTACTCTGCCATCATTCTGAAGGTTTCCAGAATGTCAAGGAGGGTTCACTCATAGTCCGTAGAGGTTATGCAAGGTCGGTGAAGTTCCGCGAGCCTTTGAAAGTTGTAGACGTTGATGAACCATTGAAGGAGAAAAGCTGGATCGGAGGATATCTTGGAATTCCGACCATTGAAGACTTCGTCACCTGCAAGTGTTAGTAGAACACAACCAAAGCATAATGATGTGGTTGTGTGTGATTGTGAACGAAAATGGAGGGTTGTGATAGCTGAAGAAGGTGAAGCCCTATTGGTTCTTTCGTCATGATAGGAAGAAGGTGAATCAATGTGGTAGAGTGTGATAGAACTGGAAGCACAAAGAATAGAATCTCCAACGTGGATCAAGGACCCATGCCGAAGGTTGAAACCATGTTCGATGATGAAGTAGGTCTCACAACATGTTTGGACAAATCGAAGAAATAAAGAGATAAACCTAATTAGCTAACATGTACATGAAGATGCTTAGATTGCAGAGGTGATTTGGCTTAGGATGACGTCATCATGGACCTCGGGTCTTCGCTGAAACTCCCCCAACCATGGGAGCTGCTCTTACGGCCTGAGATGGTTGTAACTTGGCAAGGTGGCCAAGGGTCAGCACCAGAAGATGAGCACCATTGTAGCTCCAACATCTCCTCTTCTTTATGTCACAAAGAGAGGAGGAGAGCTAGGAGTATCTACGCACAAGGGTGTACAACCACATACAGTGGTTTGCAGAGGTTTCAACCAGCACCTGCAATGGGGTAGTTAGGGTTACCATGAAAATGGAGGTTAGTGAGGGTTAGGGACGTTGTGAGAAGGAAATGATAGTGGAGATTGGTCAAACGGTGGTTGAGGGCGGCTGAGAAAATAAGGGAACAATGGGGTAGTTAGGCGATTTGTGGCGGAAGAAAGAAAGGCACTAGAGGTTAGGGATGATAGATCAACCGTCTGATCAAGATCAGACGGTCAACATTTTGGTTGTATTAAGTGGTTGTGATCTGATCTAGAGATAAAATCAAAGAACAAAATTAGGGTGCTAAAGAGTGGTATGGATGCACAGGTGGCATTATCTGATGGTGCTGGTTTAGTGCGGGTGGCACGAGGAGACTGGGTCTTGTGGCTCAATCAAGCAGTGCCACATGGCCCAATGATATTTGAAGAAAATCAATAAATCAGATATAATAGGAAACAAATAGTTAGAGGGTGGATTAAAAAAAGTGGTGAACAAGAAATTTGTAGATCTCGATGAGATCTACAACTTTCATGTAGAAGTCAAAGAGATTAGAGATCATCTATACATAGTTGAAAATTAAATACAAATAGAAAACATATAGAGCAATTTTCGTTGATTTTTCTTTTGCTTATGTTCCTGTATTTTTATTTTGTTTTATATTATTTTATTTATATATATTTTATTCTAACTTTTATTTGATTTTTAATAAGGAATAAATACATAAAATGTTACACCACATTAATTAATGTTAATTATTTACAACACACAAATTAGTAATTAATGTTAATTAGACAATGAATCTTGTGATTAACTTAAGCAAGAGAGATAATAGTGGAGATTAATGATGATAAATATGGTATTTATCACTCCCCTACACTTAAGCTAAGATCGTCCTTGAGCTAATAAATAAAGAATTAGTTAGAGAAAGTTAGTTTAATTAGTGAAATCCTTGAAAAGTGTAAATGAGTATACAAGGCTTAATTTGCCCTCGATCACAAGGTTTTAGGAAGTCTAAACCTCTAAGTTTATCCAAGTATTAATCGAAAGTAATTCAACTCCTCTAATTGTCAAACTCTCAATCTATACATAAATATAAGGAATATGACTTAGGGTTGACTACAACATGAGAGTAGAATCAAGACATCACCAAAAATTCCAATCTCAGAAGCTCTCCTAAGGATCCAACCCTCAACTCTAGGGAACAAATCTAGTCTTGCCTCAATCCACCTTCTCTTTAGTTTGTCAGATTTTAAAAGGATAGATGGAAGGCTAGATAATTGAGGTTGTAGGATTGTGTACTTATTTTCTCTTCCTCTCATTGGAACAGGGTTCTCTTTAGTGACAATATGCAACACAATTTCATTTGATTTTTTCCAATCAATGTGCCCGTCAAGAGAAGTTGGGTGTGATATGCAAAGCAAGAAAGCACCCTAAACAGTAATTGCTATTTATCATGAAGAACCATATGCTAAGTCACTAGAGATGAAACCTAAGGGTCCAATCTTGGAGACTCCTTGGTGTTCACCACAACAGGTTTAGGAAGAACTGTGTGGAGTCTCTCACGTCACGTGGTCTCAAATATAAATAATCAATAATTAATTTTGACTAAGTCCAAACGTATAAGACTATAGGCATGTTCTTCTATTATGTGTTTGGTCATAATTTACTGAGTTAAGCAAATACTACTATCCAAGGTCTCAATCACACAAAACAAATAAAACTAAGGCAGAAAGCTCAAAACACATGAAACAAAGTAAAAGAAAGGCGATAAAATAGGGAAAATCAAAATGAGGACCCTAGGTGAATAGACATCTGAGCATCGGACCTCACTAAGTATGAAAGTGTACAAATTATTGTAAATAAATAATGCAAAAAGAAAACCTCTCTCTCTCTTTCATGAAAATGAAAATAAGGACTAAAGTCGAGCTGCACTTCTCCCTCTTCCTTGTTGCTCTCTCTTGTTCTCTCCTGGTTGACTCACAAGAGAAGGGCAACCTCCGCTCTCCTCGGATGCATCCATCTCCTAAGAGATAACTGTCACCAACCGGTCCCTTACAATAAAGATCAACAAGAAATATGGATTAGAATAGTCAAAATAATTATCAAATATAAAAGAAAAATAGAGGAAAAATTAATGTTGAAATATCTACAACAAAATGCTACACTTCGTTGTGCCCTAGCAATGGCTCTATTTGTTTAGCCAAGAAATGTCCGAGGGACTGTCTTGTGGTCCATACAAGGCATGACCACTAAGTCGATGTGATGACAGCTCTTGAAGACCTTTAACTAAGACGATAGCCACCCCACGAGAAAATTATAAAGTAACAAAAGCAAGAGATGTGGATCAAATTTATTATAACCCTACAAACAAGTGTGTATAGTGACAAGAAGAGTACGGCATCAAATACCGAGAACAAGTTAGCGTAACATGTATATTATTTATAGATAAATAATGAATACATAATATAGGTATTTGTAAAATATTTACTCAATTATTCAATTAATTTATTTATCTTTTTGTGGGTTTTTAATTAAATAAAATATTTATTACATATATATATACATAATTTTTTATTTTATAATTATTTTATTTTATTTGCATAATTTTCTAATTTTTAGTTTCTTTTTTAATATATAATATAACCGTATGTAACTATATATAAAATATGTATAATATGGGTTATATATAAGAAAAAATATATAACAAATAAACAAAAATCAGAAAATATAAGAACACTCCTTTTTATTTTTTAGGGGTTTTAAAAATAATTATAAAATATTTATAAAAATTAAAATAAATATAAACTATATGTATTTATATATAGGTATATAATACAATATAGAGGGATAAAATTATAAATATAATTAAAAATATTTGAAATTTATGGAATAAATAATTTTGTATTTTTTATATTGTTCTCATGTTTACGATTTTTCAGGGATTCTTTTCTTCTAATTTTTAGGTATTTTTAAATTCCAAAATATATAAAATGTGGGACTTTAAATCGACCAGATTGTTTTGAGATTTAAAATACTAAGGAAGGTAAAAATTCTAAAAACTAATTTTAATAGTTAATATTATATATAAATAAAAATATCAAATAGAAACTAATATTTTTAAAGTTTTTTTATTTTTTATAATTTTATAATAATTTTGGAGGTTTTTAATTTTTATCAATTTTCTTTTTCTATTTTTAGGGATTTTTGGCATGGAGTTGTAGAATACTATGATAAATAGTATGGAATTTTTTTGATTCTTAGAAATGGTTTTATATTTTTTGGAAATTTTAGTTTAAATAGGGAATGAACCATGTTCTTTTGATTTTTAATAAATAGAAAAAATCCATAAAATACAAATCCAATTATATATCGTGAAAGAGCATGCGAGCATGCACCTTATCCTATTTTTTATAAATTTTGGGGCATAAATGACATTTAAATAAAATGTAAAACATACACAAAAATTAATTGTACTGGTATGGGTATTTTTGCAAATAAAATAAAAGGCAGAGAGATATGTGTAGAAATCCTAGAAATTCTGAACTAAAATACAAATTTTAAATATTAAACTCTGATTACAAGAACCCATCAAGGTTTACATGCAAGACTGAACTGCGATTTTAGAATAGTTCAATGGCTTACGTGAAATTCTCCCACTAATTTTTTAATGTAATAAAATATTAACCAGGCTATTTAATAATTACAAAAATGAGAAGGGGGTGTATGGAATTTACCCCTTAACTTTAAAGGATCTACCCGTTGGCCTTGCACCATGTGGGAGATCGTGTGGCCCAGACCCGTACTGCTTTGCTTCCAAATGAATTACCCATATTAGATCTGGGTCAATCCTCTTGATCAAATGACACTGGGATGCACAGGAAGAATATGAAGAATAGTCCTCTATGGTTGCTTTGATCCTTGCGTGCTCCTTTATTCATTGTCTATTTTTGCTTCTATGGGTTCTTCTTTTTCTTAGAAATCCTCTGCATGCAGTGATGGCCTCCAGCGATGATGAGGAAGACCAAGGAGAACATATGGCTTCCAGCCACCTAGAGCAGCTCTAGGCTTTCATGAGGATTCCAGATTTGTCTTCGCTTGTCTAACCCTGCACAAAACAACTCCTTGGCTCGAGGAGTATGCCCTCGATCCAATGGTTAGGCAAAAAGGGGGCATGGATGAAGATGGAGCGGTGACAGATGAAGCTCGAGGACCTTGAATCTATGTAGGATTCAAGGGGAAAACATGGGGGTTTCAAGGAGAAATGGGCTAGGATTGAAATGAGCTGATCAGAGGGGACAAAACATTGATGTAAATGACGAACTTGGTACCGGAGTTGGGGCTCTGACAAATTTTTTATTTTTAAAATTATGCTAAAGATGCAATTGAAAGCACAAAATAAACCTGCAACTACACTAAAGGAAGTAAATGTGAGCTTGAAAAACAAACCTATCAGCTCGATGAGATGGGAAAGCTCGGAGCAGGGAAGGTCACTAGAGATGGACGACGACGAAACTAGATCAACTCCTTTCCCACTTTTCCACATCACAAGGGCTCAGAGCGCCAGCTGCTATCACCAGGTATTCGACGAGAAGGTTCTTGAGGGGTTACATTGAGTAAAGAGAGATCAAACTCAAAAAGAGTTGAGAAGGTAGATTTTTATAGAAGAGGAGGAGGTAGATGAAGGTCATGGGATTGACAGAGTTGGAATGGGAAGTTGGATGATCAGAAGAGATGGCAAGATGCACGAAGGTAAGGGCTCCATCGATTGTCAGAAATTAAGGCTATTCGAGCCTTGAATCTTCTTCAAAAATTATAGAAGGAGAGGGGGAGAACATTTCTGACAGGGGGTGCGGTGGAGGATGTACAGTTGACCCTAGGTCAATGAGCAGAAGGCCCTAGTTTGTCCATGTGGACCAACCAGGAAAAATATAGTCAAAATTTATTTGTAAATTCAATAAAAAAATATTAACGAATTATTTAATTTTTATTATAGAATAAAAAATGTTCCTAGTTTTTATATAGTATTTTATACATATTTTTTATTTATTTTTGAGGTATTTTATTGTAAGTGTATATTTGCATGTATAATCATAACTAGATTTACCTATATATATTGTATATTCTATTTTTATTTTGCATTTTAAATTTTATTATTTTATACTCACATTTTATGGATGTATAACTCAATTAAATATACATAAATATATTTTCATTATATTTTTTTGAAGTTATTTGAATATTTAATTTCATAAATGCATTTATCCTATAGGTTTATGCATCGGTAATTCATCCAGGTATTTTAAATGTATAATTTATTTTTATTTTATATAATATTTCATTTTAATTATGGATATGTGTTTTGAATAAGGGTTATATGTGGATGTCCCCCATCTCATTTTTGCAATTTTTTATTTTATTTTGAAAATTATCACCATGTATATTCATCCCTGTATCTCTCCTATATGTCATTGGAATTTCATCAGAAACAGAGACTCCTATGACCTCCTTCCAGGCAACCATTTTTTTAACAGTAACAAGATTTTTTAAATCGACACCATCTCGGTGAAGGCTTCTGACGAAATTCGAATGGCATATAGGAGGGATATAGGGGTGAATATACATGGTGATATTTTTCAAAAAAAATAAAAAAGTTGACAAAAATGGGGCGATGCAGCCCCATTTTTTCCTTTGAATAATATTCACAAAATTATAAAATATAAAGTGTCAAAGAATATAATGAATAAAAATGAATATTTTATTCAAGTATATACAATAGGGGTCTAAAACCTAACTTTTGCATATTAACTCTAAATTAAATGAAACCACCTTCATTAAATAGATAATAAAAAGTACATACAATTAAAGGTGATTTGTAGAAATTTTGAATTCATATGGAGTAGATACAGGTCTGGGAAGTTAGGATTTTGGATTTTTATTCTGAGTGTAGAAAGCACAGTATGTATTATTTTTGTGTGAAATAAATTTTGTATTTTTCTTTTATTTTTATAAATAAATTTCATGTTGAGGGTTTTATTATTTGAAGTATAAAAATTATAAAATAAAGCATATCCTAAAAAACAGTTATAGTTGAACTGAAACTAGGGTTTTATGTATGGTTTTTTGTGTATCTTTGTACAGTTCTTCCACCCTATCTCCCCTTACCTTCTTCCTTTATTCTTTCATTTTGGCCTTATATCCTTAGCTAAATGCATGTATGTAGCATAAATTTGTCAAAATAAATACTCTATAATTTGTATAAAATTATGTATAAATTATTTTTTATTTGTTGTATTTAATTCCAAAATAAAATAAGAAAGGAAGAAAAGAAAAGGAAGTAAAACAACATAGGTGTTGAGTGACCCTAGACTTGAGACCCAGTCATCATGATGACTTGGTCTGTCTTTGCTAGTCCCTAACAAATACTTATGCCTATAAGTGTAGAAAAGGAAATAAAGAAAAGTAAAAGAAATAACTCGAATTAATTTTAACTTTTGAACTTTTCCTCATAATATAAGGTTTAGATCTCAGTTGGACCTTTGGAAAATTAAGTTTAGTCAAAAACCTACTGGAAACCAGACTTGCAATACGACTTCCTATGAAAATCACAAAACCCTGCCCAAGTCTCTTCAAAAGCCAGTTCAGAGCACTTCGACATCATACACAATTCCATACGATTATGAAAGTGTGTGTGATGTAGCTCCTCTCGGCTGGAGTAGTAGAAGTCAGTCTTCTCCAACATGGTGATCATAATTCCTCAATCTAATAACTCTTTCCTCTGGAAACGGGGTATATTTCCTTTTAAGTTCAAGTACAACTAGCTTAAGAAGAGAAGGTAAAGAAGAGAAATGATGGTAGCGACTGTAGTTACCTATCCTAGGATGCTTGACCAGTGTAGCCAAGTCATCCGGCTGCAGGCTCACATACTTTTGACTTCGAAACTCAGGCTTGCTTAATAAATACATACTCCGACAAGAATTGATTTTTCTTGGAGTTTTTTCCTGACTATTCTTTGGAGTTTTTGACTTTGGATTTTTTGTCGAATACTATGCACAACAGCATTTGCGTAAGTACTTTTTCCTCTTGAGCCAGTAGACTATCCCTCTTTTGAAGCATTATTGCAACCCATCATTTTTTCATAGACCTTATGGCTACTAGCTCGGGTTGGGGGTACAATGGTCACAAATGTGTGAGTTCTGATATTTCCATGGGCTTATGTCTCATGCCAGCAAATCCAACCCTCTACCACTTCAACTAAGTTAAGAAAAGTGCAAGGTGCATGTGTTCAAGCTAGGTCATTATCGACAAGAGTCATGCATGTGTTCCAAAATATTCTACTTAGGAAGTCACAATGAAACTAAACTAAGTCTTGTGCTCTCAAAGAATTAAGTCAAGTAGACCTGAAGTGCCTCAATTCCAGTTCCCTTAAGGTTTCTATGATTAAGTTGATCAAGGTCCAACCAAGCTTCAATCTTCGGATTTTATTTAGACTAGTTCAGTTATCAATATCAATCTGAAAAATGCAAATTCTATGGACAATGCAAAGAAAATACTTTTGTGATGCCATTTTCAATTTTGAACATTTTATGGGTTTTTTTGAAAAAATTGTAAATTTTTATGCGATTTTGAAAGAATGTTGCAATTTTTTATGGATTTTTAATTTTGTAAATTTTAATGATTTTTGAAATCAAAGGATGTCTGAAAAATAATTATGTATAGATATTTATATAGGAATGCTTTTTGTTGTTTACAAGAATTTAGGAGAAGAAGTTAGCTATTATTTTACATGGGTTTATACATGTTTAATATATCGGGTTTGTAAATAATTCATATAGTCCTCAAAATAATTTGCAAAAAAATTGAGAAATAATTTGAAAACTTTTATTTGATAGAATAATTTGACAAATAATTTTTGCAAACATTTACAAAATTTGAAAATCTTTTTGCAAAGACTTTTCAAACAATATGTATGGATTTTTCAAATTATTTTGCAGTTATTTTCAAAACATTTCATTCAAACAATTGAAAAAAAATTACAAATAAACCTTTTTACAAAGGTTGAAAATATTTTACAAAATATTTTTCGAACAGTTTTCAAGATATTTTTCAACCATTTTTCAAACATTTTTCACATTATTTATTAATCAGTATATTTAAAGGATTTTATTATGTGTATTTATTTTATATTATTTATCCATATTATTGAAAACACATAAGTCCGAGTTATGGCTAAAATATATACAACATATAGATGACCCCCTATACTTAGCTTGAGCTATGTCCTCATAGATCGAAGAGTAAAGGACGACATAACTCGTACTAAGTATAAGAAAATCTATACTACAATGACTGAAAAAAGAATAGGAAGTTGACCGTCCGCCTATATATAGGTTGAATTAATCCTAAGTATAGTAGATTGTATTCCACATTTAGGGAGGGTCGAGGGTGGAGACGAGTAAATCATCAGCTCAGATTGACTCCCCCTATATTTAGGGTGAAATATCCCTAAGTATAGACAGGATAACAGAGGAGACATGCGAGGGATCTAAGAATGAACATCTGAGAGAGCACACCCCCTATGCTTAGGATGAAGCATAACCTAAGTATATGATAAATGAATGGGGTGAGGGCAATACAGAAGAAAGAATTCAAAGAATTAAAACAAAAAGAAGAAAAAGATTAACTATGAAAAGAAGAAAAGAAGAAAAAGATTAACCAATAAAAAATACTTTTAGGAACATTGTTCGGCTCCACTGAAGCTGTTGTAGCACTGCAAGCTTCCTCCAAAATCACTTGTACAGAGTTAACAACGGCCAGGAATGTATCATGATCTAGGTATGACTTCAATAACTTACCATTGACTATGAAGGGATGTGCATCAACTAACAATTTTGATATAAGTACGCTTCCTTTCTCATGTGTGATCCTGACTCTGTACAACCCTATCCACTTGCTCTTTAATTTTCCCAAAAATACATTCAACTTCCCATCAAACAACCACACTTTCTGCCCAGGTTCGAAGGTTTTACTTCTGATGTGCTTGTCATGCAAGCATTTGACCTTCTCCTTATACATTAAACCGTTGTTGTACGCGTAATCTCTGACTTCCAGGAGTCTATTCAGATCTATCTTTCTCTGCTGACCACCTTTTTGTGAGTTGAGGTTGCAGATATTCAATGCCCACAATGAATTGTGAATCAGTTCCACAAGCATGTGGCATGTCTTTTCGTAGACAAGGCGATAGGGAGACATGCCTAAGGGAGAATTGTAGGCCATTCTTTATGCCTAGATAACTGAGTCCAAAAGTTGTCACCAGTTCTTTCTGTATGATCTGACAAGTTTCTGTAATATTATCGTGATTTCTTTGTTTGATAACTCTACCAAGACATTTGATTGTGGATGAGAAGGAGATGCAAC
Source organism: Ottelia alismoides (assembly GCA_037367405.1). Lineage (NCBI taxonomy): Eukaryota > Viridiplantae > Streptophyta > Magnoliopsida > Alismatales > Hydrocharitaceae > Ottelia > Ottelia alismoides. The sequence goes on along the minus strand of JAZKJV010010732.1, from coordinate 172,600 downwards.
TCGATGGTCAATGTCGTACTCATTCGTTAATTTCTTAATTTCCTTACTAGTGGCTACATCCATTTGAAATCATAGTTTTCAGAATGCCAAACCGCAAGATGATCTTATCTTTCCAAAATCTGCATACTATTTTACTATCCGTGGCTCGAGCTTCCACCCATCGACTCTCATAATCAATGGCAAGAAGGATATATTCATAGACTTAAATATTAGGAAATGGACCCATAAAATCAATGCCCCATGAATCGAACACATCAGATATTTGGATATATTTGAGGGGCATGTTGTCTTTAACTCCAAGGGTTTTTTCCATTTTCTGACAGCTTGTACAAGATTTCAAATATTTATCATCATCCTTAAAAGAGTATGGTCCACCAAAGGCCACATTACAATACCTTAGAGGGGGTCATTTTATATATGTTGTAGGTGTCCCCCCTTCTCACTTGCACATAAAGAAAACACACATTACCAATGCATATGATTTAATATTTTCATGGGAAAAAGATGCATGGGGAACATGGGTTGATGGGTTTTAAAAGCTTCTTGAGCCATGTGTTGTATGGGAAAGGGAGAGGGAATAAAGAATGTGAATTTTGCACAATGTTTCCTCTTCATTTCTTGCTAACAAATTGTGTAGAGCCAAATTGGATTTAATGATCATGCAATTTGTTCAGATAAAGTATTTCAGTGAGTAACTGGATTGGTTGATAAAGAGAGAATTTGGTCATTAATTTAATTATACATTTTTAGAGGTGATTTTCTTATTGTATTTACAGAATCGATAATATCTGGATTAAATGATATTTGAGGTGTATGTATCAGACATTAATGGAATTATTTATGTATTTTGTATACTATTATACCAGTATAATATGTACTCATCACACCTCATGCTTAAATCTTGCTAGTCCCGAGCAAGAATAAGATAAGTAATAATGAAGGACAAGGAAAATAGCCAAGATAGATCGGGTGAGGGTTTGCAGCAGACATATCCACAAAGTCTCGAGTTTTCATATCCTAACCACACAAATACACAAACTTCAGTAGAGTCGACCCATGGATTAATGATTTGTTCGAATTGTCGACTTCACTTGAGTTTTGTAATTTCAACAGACTCTCAGTTCCAATAAAATCAGACATGGTTTCAGAAGGTCGATCAGGTCAGCTCATCCCTAAGAAACAAGTATTCCCTTTTCCTTTGAATGGATATAAACAGTGTTAGTGATGTTTTAGCTTTTGTGAGTCAAGATAACGAGCTAACAACACAATCTATCAAGGTACTGAATGATTCCCTACACATATAGCATCGGTCCTCACCTGAATTCAGGCATATTCTCTTTTCACCCAAGTATGTCAGCATAGAAAAAATAGGTCATAGTTTATTGGAGAATGGGACTTAATTTTTGGGGTTTTCCGAAGACCGCTTTGGTCCCTTGCTCTCTTTTTTTTCCTTTTGCAGAGCATAATCCTAGGCCTCTTTGGGCCTCTTTTAAGAAATTAGGTAGCATCATTGGGCTGCTAACATGGCTTTTTGATGGAGAAGGATTATTTGGTGGTCTTCTTTCATTGCTTTTGCTTCGCACATCTTTGCATGATTGGTGGTTTTTGGCATTCTTTTTGTATTGTGATATGCCTTTTTGTGGTGTTTTTGTCTTGGGTTTGGCTTCAAAGGTAGTATCGGCTTAATATTGACTTTGGAGGCATGATACTAGCTTATTTGCTGACACACTTAGACTAGAGAGATTATGTTGCTCCTAAGTCAAATTCCTTCACTGACTACAGACAAGGTTCAGGCATTGGCACAACCAAGAGGACAACTCCTCACCTTAACTAGATTGTAATTGTATCTCGTAAAATAAACTCTATCAAGCTAAGTGCAATGTGCAGTTGCTTAATATCCACTGAAGAGTTTAAGAGTGCTACTAGTTGCTCATGTGATCAAGTTAGATACAGAAGTTCATTCACCAGTAGAGTTAGTGGAACTGAGAGAATAAAGTCCATATGGACCTGAAGAAAGCTTAAAAACTCATGCCTAGTGAAATCCTGATGGAATTAAGAGGATTAAGGTCAAGTCGGTCTTAGTCTATGATTTTATGTAGTGAAGATCTGATTTCTCAAAAATATGATAAAACTAGGAAGGATGTATTTTTTTGGTTTTCTTGCTTTTTGAAAATAATTTTAGAGGAATTTTTGCAAAATTTTTGAAGATGTAATAATTTTTTTAATAAAGTATGCAACTTTGAAAACTACAAACATACACCCCCCCATGCTTATCAGAAACCATGTCCTCATGGTGAAGACAAGGTGTAATAGGAGGACCAAAAGAAGGGGTAAGTGATGTGAAAAGTATTTTTGTATTTTTTTGGTAAAGAATGTACCCCCATACTTATGTAATGTAGTGAAAATAAACATACGAGAAATAAGAAGAAAAGATACCTGTGAGGGGGGACTCACGAAAATGCATGATTTAACGCCTCAGCTTGGTGATGTTGTGGTTCACTTTTCCTACAGAAGGTATGTTGTGCAGACATGCATAGGACCCGATGGTTCAACAATAGGTTTCAGTATTTGACCATTGACTCTAAAAGTGGATTTTGTGTGTGGGTCACATATTTCTATTGCACCGTTATCAAAGACTTTGGTTACAATGTATAGTCCTTTCCAATTTGATCTCATCTTTCTTGGAAATAGTTTCAATTTTGCATGAAAAACCATACTTTTTGATTCTCTTGAATTGTTTTCCTCAAAATGTTCGCATCATGCCATATTTTGATTTTCTCTTTATATAACAAGTTGTTGTCATAGGCTTGTGATCTCAATTCTTCCAGTTCAAATAAATCCAATAGTCTTCTCTTTCCAGCTTCATCATAATCCAAATGGCATTTCTTGATTGCCCAGAGTGATTTGTGGTGGATCTCAATAGGTAGATGGCAAGGCTTTTCATAGACTAACCAATATGGGCTCATTCCTAAGGGTGTGCGGAAAGCTGTGCGGTAGGCCCAGAGGGCAGAAGGTAAGTGTTGAGACCAATCTTTACGATCAGAGCGGACAATTTTCTGGAGGATGTTCTTGATTTCTTGATTTGACAGCTCAACCATTCCATTGGTCTGTGGGTGATAGGCAGTTGACACACGGTGTTCGAATCCATTCTTCTTAAGTAAATTCTTAACTGAAGCATTCAGAAAATAGGTTCCACCATCACTAATGACCACTTTAGGTAATCCAAATCGAGAAAAAAGGTTGGTCAGGAATTTGACAACAATGGCGCTATCAGCAGCGCGAGTGGGAATGGCTTCAACCCAACAGGACACATAGTCAACAGTGAGCAGGATGTGTTGATAGCCTTGTGAGATGGTAAAAGGTTCCATGAAGTCTATTCCCCAAGTATCAAAGATTTCAACTATATGTACGGGTTGGAGGGGCATCATGTTGCGTCAGGTCATTGTTCCATTGGTCTGATAGGCAGGACAAGATTGAGCAAAATGATGGGCATCCTTAAAAAGTGTAGGCCAATAGAAACCACATTGTAAGACCTTAGCGGTTGTGTGCTTCCCTGAATGGTGTCCTCCACACCCAGAAGTGTGGTAATGAGATAATACATCATTGACTTCAGATTCAGGGATACATCGTCTCCATATCAAATCAGTACCCTCTTTGAAGTGCAAAGGGTCTTCCCAATGGTAGTATCGGGCTTGGGTTTTAGTTTTGTCTTTCTTATATCTTGGCCAGTCATAAAGAAATGTGGAAGTGACGATATAATTGGCGATGTCTGCGTACCAAGGGAGTTGAGAGGCAGACATGATACTTTCGTCTAGAAAGTTATCAAAAAATGGGATTGTATCTGTGATTGATGGAGGGAGTCTCAAAAGGTGGTCAGCCATTACATTCTTTACTTCAGCTTTATCTCGAATTTCTAAATCAAATTCTTGGAGCAGTAATACACACCTAATGAGTCTAGGCTTAGCATCTGTCTTTGTGAAGAGATATTTCAAAGAAGAGCGGTATGTGTAGATTATGATGTGGGACCCTAAGATGTAAGACCGAAATTTCTTTAAAGAAAACACCACAGCCAATAGTTCTTTCTCAGTCACAGTGTAGTTCTTTTGAGCATCATCCAGAGTCTTGCTGGCATAGTGGATGGCATAGGGTTTCCCATCCTTCCTTTGACCCAATACTGCCCCAACAGCATAATCGGAAGCATCACACATGATTTCAAATTCAAGAGTCCAATCAGGGTCTATAAGGGTGCTTCAGTGATGATTTTTCTCAGAAGAGTGAAGGACTCGAATGCTTCCTCAGTGAACGTAAAATCTTGGTCTTTCTCAAGTAGCTTGGTGAGTGGATGGGCGATTTTCGAGAAATCCTTGATAAATCGGCGGTAAAAACCGACATGACCTAGGAAGGATTGAACTCCATTTATATTCACGAGTGGACTTAAATGGATGATGGTCTCTATTTTTGATGGATCCACTTCCATCCCCTTCTTTGGCACAATATGACCCAGCACAATCCCTTGTCTCACCATGAAGTGTGATTTTTCTCAGGATAATATTAGGTTTACTTCAATGCTTTTCTGTAGGACTCTATCCAAAAATCCGAGTTTTTCCTCAAAAGAGTCTCCAAAAATTGAAAAATCATCCATAAATGCCTCCATAAAATATCCGATCATATCCGCAAAGATTCCCATCATACACCTTTGAAAAGTTGTTGGGCCATTACATAATCCGAAAGGCATCCGTCAAAATGCATAAGTCCCAAAAGGACAGGTGAAGGTGGTCTTGTATTGATCCTCTGGTGCTATAGCTACTTTGTTATATCCGGAATATCCATCCAAAAAGCAGAAAAAATCTTTCTTGGCTAGTTTCTCTATGATTTGGTCAATGAATGGCTGCGGGAAATGATCTTTTTGGGTAGCCTTATTGAGTTTTCTATAATCGACACAGACTCTCCAAGATGTGGCTACTCTGATGGGTATGTCCTCTCCTTTTTCATTTTTGACAATTGTTAATCCAACTTTCTTGGGGATAACTTGGAGAGGACTGACCAAGGGCTATCAGCATTTTTTATAGGATAAATGATACCCGCACTTGCCCATTTATAGATCTCATTCTTCACAGCCTCTCATAGATTAGGATTCAACCGTCTTTGATTTCTCGAGAGGGTTTATTATCATTTTCCAGATATATGTGATGTGTATAGAATATTGGGCTTATTCCTTTTAGATCTGTTATCTTCCATCCAATGGCCTGGGAATTCTTTTTCAAAACCTCCATGAGTTGGCTCTCTTGCATATGATTTAGGTTGGCATGATAATGACTGGTAGAGTGTGCGCATCATCTAGGAAAGCATACTTCAGATCTTGAGGTAGTGGTTTCAATTCAACAGTGGTTATCGATGGAGTCAGAGATGCAGTGTTTCCTGAATCTATCAAAAAAATGGTCTCAAATGGTGGTTCCATCATGGGCATGATCATGGATGAGGTCAATGTGAGTTCGGAGTTTAATTTGTCCCAGGCATTATCAAGCTCATCAATTTCTTGTCCGGTGAGAGGGCATGGTGGAGCTTCCAGTGCGAGATTCAGATTGTATGTGGCAATTTCATGAGAAGTGTTCTTGTAAGTGGATCTATAAGTGTTCAGACTGGCGAGATGGATGGGAGCAAAGTCATTTTGTATGTTGAGAACAACACATCTCTCTATCCAACCGTAGTCTTCAGTCTCAGAGTCAACAGAATTGGGTATGATAAGATAAATAGGGACGATTTTGCCATTGATTGAGAATGCAACTTTGCCCCCCTCATAATCAAAATGTACTTTAGCAGTAGCTAGGAAGGGTCTTCTCAAAATGATGGGTGTTTCGCTCAGTGTGTTGGGGGAATCCATATCCATAACAATAAAGTCCACAGGGAATTTATGTCCTTGTATTGTGACTATAACATCTTCAAGAAGTACCAAATTCTGAGAGTAACAAGATCCACTTAAGAAGACACACCCTCTTTTCCTTCTTTACATAATATATTTAATGGTTGAATGATCAATATATATTCACTTTTGAACCTAAAATCACAGACTTGAACTTCTCTAAAGCGCAAACTATTGCAAGCATTTCTTTTTCACTCAATGTATAATTTCGCTGATCTGGATCCAATACCTTGCTTGCGTAGTGAATAACAAATGGAACCCGATCTCGTCGCTACCCCAATATGGCTCCTATAGCAAAATCCAAAGCATCAGTCATGATCTCAAAGGGAAGAGAGCAGTCAGGAGCCTGCATAATCGACGAATCACAGATCTTATTTTTAAGGAGCTCAAAGGCTTCAAGACACTTGTGATGTACAAAGAACTCGATGTCATTTCCTAAGAGCTCTGTAAGGGGTCGAGAAATTTTTGAAAAATCCTGAATAAATCTTCTATAAAATCCAACATGCCCCAGGAATGACCTTACTGATTTGATGTTGGTTGGTGGATCAAGTTTCTTGATCACATCCACCTTGGTAGGGTCAACCTCCATTCCCTTCTTTGAGATGACATGCCCCAACACAATACCCTCCTTAACCATGAAATGACTTTTTTCCTAGGAGAGTACTAGATTCACCTCACTACATCTTTGAATTACTTGGTCCAAGTTTTCTAAACAAGAATCAAATGAACTACCATGTACCTAGAAATTGTCCATGAAGTCCTCTAGGAAATACCCAACCATTTCAGTAAATACAACAATAATGCATCTCTGAAATGTACCTGGGGCATTGCCCAATCTGAAAAGCATGCGTCTGAATGTGTATGTGTGAAAGGGACATGTAAAAGTGGTCTTTTTCTGGTCCTCGAGGGTTATGGCTACTTGATTGTAGCCAGAGTACCCATCAAGAAAACAAAAGAACTCTTTCCCTGATAGTCTCTCCAAAATTTGATCAATAAATGACAAGGGAAAGTGATATTTCTTGGTGCACTATTCAGGCGCTCGTAATCAACATAGACACGTCACGATGTAGGTACTCGGTTCGCAATCTCAATTCCCTCGTCATTGGTGACCATCTGAATTCCCAACTTCTTCAGGACAACATGTAAAGGTGCCATCCATTTGGATTTAGAGATAGGGTAAATAAATCCTGCTCCACACCATTTTTCTATCTCCTTCTTAACTATTTCCTGAAGATTTGGATTAAGTCTCCTCTAAAATTTACGAGAAAGTCTAGCATTATCCTCAATAAAATGTGGTGTGAACAGAGTGCGGGGTTTATACACACGAGATTCAACACTGTCCATCATATAGCCTTATGGTTTTTCTCTAATACTTCTACCAATCTACCTTCCTTCTCTACAGTCAACCTAGAACTAGTGATGACAGGAAATTTGTTTTGGTCCTGTAAGTAAAGAGTACTTAAGTGTAGGAGGTAGTGGCTTCAACTCTAGTAAAGATAAGTCATCAGGTACATCAGGATGAATTAGCACTAAATATGAATATGTGTTGTGTAGTAGAGACGAATCATCTGAAAGGCAATCCACCAACTAAACTGAAGAATCACCAAAGATACATAATAATTCTGCCAAAGCCATGTCCAACTCATCATTAATTCCCTTAACTGTTCCAAATGAAGGGGAACTGACAAGTCCAAAAGGACTTCTACATTATCAATGGAATAGGAAGATGCATAGACCAAGAACTCTGGTAATATATCTTTAACTACTCTGTGTACACTGTCCTCTCCAGATGAGAGAGTCTCATTATGTACTGTTGGGTTCTGAGCCTAGATTTCAACTGTGCTAACTACATCGCAATCTATCTCTAAGAGTGAAGAGAAATCAGTACTAGATTCGGAATCAGGTTGTTGCCATTTCGTTTGCTTCATTTGGAATTCCACCTCTCTGTTAGGAGAATGGATCTTCATCATCCCTATCTAATAATTGAAAGAGGTTCCAACGGTCCTAAGGAAGGGCCGCCCAAGGACAATCTATGAATATCTACAATGATGATGGATATTCATATCAAGAAATTTAAAGTCCATTTTGTAATCATGTCCCCCAATCAAGATAATAACATTCTTGACCATGCCCTTAGCCTTTTTCATTGATTTATCTGCAAATTTAAGTAACGCTCTAGATTTACATAAAGGTAAACTTCAGTTTCTTATATAAAGAAAAGGGTATTAAATTAATTGAAGAACCATTATTTAGGATAGTGCATACAAATGTTATATCATCAATATAACTCACAACATAATGTGCTCCTAAATCTATGTTCTGTTGTGGAAATTTCAGGTTCTTGAGATAAAACGTATTGGCAAACAAAAGAACACGGTTCTTGACGTAGCTGTTTGATTTCTTCCTCCTAACTCTTCTTGATGTGCATCTCACCTTCAAATATTTCTAAAATGCAGGATTATTGGCCACATACTCATCAAATGGCATGATATTATCTTGACAGAATCGTGTCATGTCTGGATCATCTCTTTGATTTTTTTAATGATGTGTTTTCCTACTGTAAGAGCACGGGGGAAAGGATAGGCAAAGAATGATGTGATGATTCAGAATCATACACAAAAATATTCTCTTTATTATTAGTATAAATTGAGTTTTTTTACTTTTGAATACTTTACAATTGGAAGAATAATTGAATCTACTATAGGATGGGGAATGCTTACTGAATGTGCATTCTCCTCATCTGCAAGTGCAAGGTCCTCCGTAGACTCTGAATCTGATGCATGCTGCTATACTATTGAACTCCTCCTTGATCTGGAATTTTCTCCCTTCTGAAAAATTCAAGGTATCATCATCCTCTGAAGTCTCCTCAGGTTGACCTTCAGAGTTGATCTTATCCATGTCCTTATCCCGATTAGGTATGACCACAGTCCATCCGCTCTTGAGAGACATATGATTAACACAATCAAATGGAGAGATTTCATGATAAGATTGTTGAAAATATGAGTAATATACTTGATTTAATAAATACTACTGTTGATGTTTGTTCAGGCTAAAGGGATTAGCACAAACCTGGGTAGGAATGGAAATAGTAGGAGGATTGTGCTCATCATGTAGACGGGATAAGTGATTGAGGTCGACCCTTAAATCTTGCACTTTATTCGATAGGAATGCAATTTCTCTAAAATATGACGCTGAAAATCCATGGGACCAGAAGATGATTATTGTTGCGTTTGTGAAGAAGATAAGGAAGGGCGTGAAGACTGACCTGATGGTTATAAGTCTGCTGCTATGGCTGGGTATGATGCTGAGTATTTGGGCCATGCTGGTATGCCTGCTGACACATGTACTATTGTTGCTGCCTTGGTGCTTGATAAGAAATGGCTCTAGAGCTCTGTGGTGCTGGAAGATGTGTAGGCGTAAATGATGTGTTATAGTTAGTCTAGGGATGTCGGTATGAGAAATGATCCCCAAAATTCTCCTATCTAGTAGGATCATTCGTGTACCATACACCATTTACTTCCCACACTTGGGAAGGCTCCTCAATGACTATTTCTATAGACGGTCGTTGTTGCTGACAAGATTGGGCTAAAGGTTGGTCCTCTACCCATGGTTGTGGTGGTCCTGACATCTGTTGCTCCTGAATATGATGAACATGGTAAACTGGAGCAACAAATGCAATCACGGAAGGTACCCTCATCTTGGATACCTTTCATAAATCTCTGTCATCTATTTAGGCAGTTTGGATAAGTTTTTGTCCAACTCATTCATACTCCTATCCATCCTCTCAACTACTGTGAGTTTACCTGCTATAACGCTCATGTCAAAAGGATCTACTGTAGCCTTCATTCCCCCACTGGATTGGAATGAATTGGGGGTTTCTAGATGAGCTTGACTAGTAGTTTGTGTTCTACTTGTCTCGGCTATCCGTTCGAACACTTTCCAAACAGTGTCCGCACCTCAGGATGTATAACTGCCTCCATAAGCAGCACTAACTAGACCCTACACCTCAAGGTATAAAACTCTATATAAAGACTGAACTAAGATGGTAAGCTCTAAATCATGGCAAGGACATTTCTGCAAGAGATCTTTGAATCTCTCCCATGGGTAATAAAAAGCTTCATTAGGAAGTTGGAAGAAACTCATGATACGTGAACGCATAAAGTTGGTTCTACTCAAAGGGTAGAACTTCTTTAGGAAGAGGTCCTTGAATTCTACAAAGGTAGTTACGACTACCCCTACGTTCTTCGTCCAGTAATGTATCTTATCCTTCTAGGCAAAAGGAAGGGCTTTGAGACTAATGTAGTCTTGACTAACCCTAGGATGTCTAAGATTAGAACAGACCAGCTCAAAGTCCCTAAGGAATGCATATGGTTCTTCATGTACATTCCCATGAAAATGTGGCAGCAAGATAAGGAACTTTGTCTTTAACTCATATTCAACTTCAGGTTTGGCTAGGCTCAACCGATTAGTCATCAGAAATCTCACAGGATTATATACCACATCCATTGGTGCATCTCTACCCAACTGCAATTGGCCTAATCAATCTCTCATTATTACTTGGTTCTATTCTGATTCTGCCAATCTAGCCAATACAACATGCATTGGATCTTCTCGCTCTTCCTCCTCTCCATTTCCATTCTATACTTTAGGGGCATCTTCAATGTGTTTTCATCACCTTCATTAAATAAAGGGTCTACATGAGATCTAGATGATGATAACGAAATCAAATCGACTTCACCAAGGCAATGGACTTCCTCAGTGAGAAAAGAAGAGAAGGGACTGGTTGGGATATAACCACCCCCATGGAGGGAATCATGATACACTAGTTCAGAAAAATGGTTGTTTCCAAATTGGGATGGTCCAGTTAAAGAAGGGAAGGAGGGAACTGGACCGGTGAAGATGTGATCTTTAGGCAGTCCAATGATAAGCTCGCAAAATCTGAGCAAATATCCGACTAATTATCCATCTTCGAAGTTCAAGAGATAGGAAATTTGAGCATTGATGATATATAAAATAAACTAATTCTACTAGGCATGTGAATATATGGAATTATTCACACAAATAAATTAATACAAACCCTTGTGAATGCACCAACTCAACGCTATAGGCCGAGATCATGGCCTTATGATCTTGTCAAGTTTTAATTGGTGATCAAATACAAATCTTGTCAGAGTTACGAGCTGTTAGGTGCCTAAACTTCCTTACAAACTATCCAGATTCCTATGACTAGTTGCAGACACTCTCTGCTAGTATGGAAGTAAGTACGGACCGTATAAATACAGCCGTCCATTTTCTTGAGGACGGAGCCTTACATAGTGTAATCTAATCCTTCCACTCTGCTAAGGAAATCCGGACCGTTTATCTTCTACCCGTAGATCCTTAGAAGCAGTTAATCAATTTTATGGGACCAATAGTTCATACGAAAATTCGTGATGTGATTGTATCAGAATGCCTTCCCTCTCTCACTTGATAAGTACCTGCAAACAAATGAGAGCTTTATGCACCTGTAAAACAAGATTGCTTTTATTCCAATTTATTTAGGTCAACTTGCATCAATTCAATTTCGATTTTAAGAGTTTGGTTATCGCTTGAATTTAGGTGACTATAAATCTCACCTAATGTACAGTTCCTTTTCCTTTATCCTTAAGTTGATGAAACTGTGGAAGAAAGGGGAAATGGAATGCAGCCGAAAATCAATGATGCATGCAGTCGTTAGAAATACTTACAACACTTCCCAGCACTCTCCATGTGGATGCAGACCAAAGTTTACAAATCTAGATATACGATGCAAGTTAAGAAACCATACCTAAGAAATAGTTCTATTGGCAGTGAAGAAACTAATTTATTTGACTAAGTAGAACGTATACTATGTGCATCTATGAATCTCCTAAGATTTTTGCAATTGTGAATTTTATGAGATTTGTGTAGTATGTCTTAAATTATGAAATAGATCAAGCAAGACTGATATACGAGCTTTTTATTAGGTGTAATGCTTAAATCTAAAAAGTCACTCAAGGCGAGAACCACTCTCGACACCACTACACACAAAAATATTCAAAGTTAACAGGCCTTTGTTTACATGCGCGAGATCTCAATCAAGAAATGCTATAAATAGGCAAATTAGTCACAACATATTGGAATAAATTCTAATTAAGCTAATTAATCTCTACAAAACTAATTGTCCTATGGGCTCTCCAACAAGTTGTTCCATGCTTCTCGCCTTTGTCGTCCTTCAAAAATAGTTGGCACCACAAGCCTACCACAAAAAAATTTATTAAGAAAGTCTAGAGAGATTAAGAAACTTAATTAAAAAACATCACAAGTACTAAACAACAACAAAGAAATAAGCTCAAAAATTATTAAGCCCATGATTTATTAAAAAAATGTTTGCTCCTAAAAACAATCACAAAATCTGTCGTGTCCCCGACAATGGCACCATCTGATGAAGTGCTAAACGCATGTATTGAAATCAATCCGTTGTAGCGCGGGCACTTAGCTTTTCATAAAAAACCGAGAAGACTCTCAACGGTAAGATTATCAACTTTAATTTTTAACCTGGGAAGTCTAGGTTCGAACACAACAACGCGAGCAATTCTAGGTTAAATTTAGATCTCAAATATTTTATATAGCAATTACTGGATTAAATATATTGAGATGATGCTCAAAACATAACAAGATATATTTTTCAACACATTTTTATGCAATTAAATGATATATAGACAATGTTGAACTAACAATACAAATAGAAAAACCTCACTTAAAGATACACTATAGATAACTTGGATTAAACATAAAAGCATCTTGAATATGATTGAATATTAATTAAAGCATAAATTAGGCAAAAGTTGTGATGACAATCTCAAAACCTACTCAAAATGAATTAAACTTTTATTTCCCTGGGATGCTTAATAATTTCAGCTCGTGATTAAATCATTTAGTGACCTAATGATAATAATTAAAACTAACTAACAATTAATCATTTAAGTCAAACGTGATTATTAGGTTCAGTTGCTCACAAAAAATGTGGTTTCAATGATGTTGAAAGATATAAATGAGCACTTAATACAAAGAATAATTCTTGTGTGATTTTGAGATCAAATATAATGAAAAATCACACAACAAGATAGAGTATCAAATAAGCTTTCAAAGAAGACCAAAATCACATTAATTAGATTTATAAATAAAAAGATACTCAATAATTAATCCAGGGGCATGAATGTACGAAAAAACTCCAAGTTTTTATTACAAATAATCACAAATAGGGATTTAATTAGGTCCTTATGTAATTTACTCAAGGCGGAAGAAATTATCTGGAATTATTTCAAAACCAAGGGTAGGAGCTATAAACTTCAATATCACGTGTCTGCTACACGTGACCGACACAGGTTCGAACATCGAGGCTTGGTTTATGTGTCATCTCCGGATGATTCGTTGGTAGTTTAGAAGAAGGCTCGAGTTGAGGCTAGGATTCCGAGCCTAAGCTCTGAAACTTTGATTCGGGTAGCAACGTGGCTCCATCATGTATGTTGGATTACTCTCAATTTAGAGCATCCAACGACATCTGCTCATCAGGTGTTCTTCGTCTCCTCCGTACGCGGCGGAGCTCTAGACTGCACTCCGATAAGGCTAATCTTGCTCCTTGATGAGTACATATTATACAGGTATAATAGTATATAAAATACGTAAAGAATTCCATTAATATCTGATACATACACCTCAAACATCACCTAATCCAGATATTATCGATTCTGCAAATACAACAAGAAAATCACCTCTAAAAATGCATACTTAAATTAATGACCAAATTCTCTCTTCTTCAACCAATCCAATTACTCATTGAAGTACTTTATCCAAACAAATTGCATGATCATTAAATCCAATTTGGCTCTACACAATTTATTAGCAAGAAATGAAGAGGAAACATTGTGCAAATTTACATTCTTTATTCCCTCTCCCTTTCCTATACAACACATGGCTCAAGAAGCATTTAATCACCCCATGTTCCCCATGCACCTTTTTTCCGGAGAAATATTAAATCATATGCATTGGTAACGTGTATTGTCTTTATGTGCATGTGAGAAGGGGGCCACCTACAACATCTATAAAATGACCCCCTCCCATGCAAATAGGGGCACTTCTTCCTCCTAGCATCCCGACCCCGCTACCTCTTATACCCTCTCATCCCCAATGCAGGACAACTTCTCCTCGACATCCTCCTTGCTCTAACGTGCATCAGCACCGTCGGACGTGTGCTCCTCCAGCCCACGCATAACCCGTACGTTTTTCTCCTCCGTCGTGCACCCCTTACGCTCCAGCGCACACCAGCAGCTCGCATAATCGACGTTGCCGCCATTGTCATCATCTTGCATCCTCCTTTCTCATTTCTTTTTACATCTCTGTTGCGCTTTGTTGTATTAGTAACTCTTGTTTAAGTTAAACTTGATGAAACACCTATTTGGTAACATCCTTTATTTACTCTACTTTGTTTCTCAACATAGCAATCCATATCTTATATGTCATTATTCTCTCTTTAAACATTGCAAGTGTCTTCTAATTTCCTCCATCTTAATTTGCGATTGAGCCTCTGTTTTCTTATTTAGTTGCATTCATGCCCTCCTTCATTTACTTTAAGTTCTAAAAAGTATTTTCATAGTAGATCACATTCTCTTATATTTTTTCTTTCATCGTAGTAGATTAAATTTTGCATCAAGTTTGAAAGAAGAACAAAAATTACGAGTTTGCTTAGTCCCTGCGGATACGAACCTCTACTTGCACTATACATCTTGTGTATTTTTATTATGCTTCTGGTTGTAACTTTATTTGTTTGATTACGATTTTCGTGGGATAACAACGATGTGGTAAAATCAACTTCTTAAACCGCGTAAAATCACATCAACATTTTAGCACCGTTGCCGGGGACTAGGCAACATTTGTAATTTTTTCTTCACTTTTAACTTGTTTTCAATATTCTAATCCATGCAGTTTTTTTATTTCAGGTACTTGAACCCCGAAAAAAGGAAAAAAAATGAAGAATCCATGCATTTTTTTGCAAACTTATAACTTGTTCTAAGTAAAAAAAATTGTTTCTCCCCACTTCTCGGAAAAGCTCGCCATCAGCATGACAAAACATTACAGATTTAGCGCCAGAAGTGCAGGCACTGTGAGCTTCCTTTTTCACTTAGGCATTCTAAGATTTACATTTCTTGCATTTGTTTGCGCATCGAATTAAATCGAAAAAAATTAAAAAAAGAGTTCTTGATTGCATCATCTCTGTGGTCTTCTCCCTCTGATAACTTAATTCATACACCACCAAAATTGTGCTTGATCACATTAAAAAGATAAGCTTGAAAGATCACCTCGGTGATCCGAGCGAAAGCGGACAAAAATTTGGATGCTTGTTTGATGCACATGGTGAATGACACAAAACTCACAAGCACATAGAACCCCATAATAGAGATAAAAATCCCTGGTGCTACGTGGGATTGTAGAGAGAAATCGTAACTGCTCGATGCGTTGGGCATAGGTTCTTGTGGGAAGAACAGATCATTGATCTGAGTACCGCACCCTGGATCCCCCAACAGGATTAGGACATCGATTTCTCACAATATTCCACACCCACCTCTTCATTAAGGACTCTTAATTCTCTGATAACATTTGTTGAGTCACTAAATTAAAATCGAAAAAATAACCGCTTCCGCGACAATTTTTGTGTGAGTTGGTGAATCAACAACTTGTCTGGTGTTTGTGTTGTGTATGCTAGGTTGTAGATCTTTGAAAAATCAATTGCAACAACCATTAGATTACGATCCAATCTATAAAAGAAAACCCCACCCATATTGTTCAACTGAGAAACCTGAAAATTCACCTGACCTACGAGACATGGGAGAAGAGAACAAACCAAACCCTATGGATCTCATCCTCCAACAACTGCAACTTCTGAGGGAGGAAAATGCAAAAATTCATTGAGCCATAGCTCTTCTGAATAGGGGACCACCCATCAGCACACATTATAACCCTACCGCAGAAGATGTAATCCATTGGGTTCAAATTCCACTTGAGGTGGGAGATTTTGAGATTAATCCAGCATCCCTCTCCCTAATTCCAAAATACTATGGAAATGAAAATGAAGACCCCTTTCTTCACCTCAAGACTTCCGCTCATCCTGTGACACAATGAGCATCCCTGGGGTAGATAAGGAATACATCTACATGAAGGCCTTCACATACTCAATAAAAGAAAGAGCACTCCAATGGCTTAGGAATTACGGGACTCCTCTTACTTCCTGGGATATGTTAAGGGAAGCCTTCATCAAGATATATTCCCAATAGGAAAAACAAACGCCCTCAGACAAGCCATATCATCATTCACCCAGAGGAACAAAGAACCCATACACGAAGCATGGGAGCGTTTTAAGGAACTTCAAAGGAAATGCCCTCATCATGCAATCCCCAAATGGAAGCTAGTTCAGATATTTTATGAGGGCATAGATACATCATTTAAAAGAGTGATTGATGGTCCTGCGATGGAAACTATATTAGCCATGATGAACATTTTATCTGGACTTTATTTGAAAATATGGTGATAATTCGGTGAAAAGTTCCATTGAACAATACACTGGGAACATGAGATCAGTCAACATAATCGATCATGAGAGATCTACCAGTGACCTATCCAAAGAAAATCATGATAAATAGGAAACCCTCTCCAAGCAAATGGACCTTATGACCCAAGCCATAGGAAAATTGGCTATGAACAATCCCATCGTTCAAGAAATTAACCACAACCCATTCACTTATAATCAAGACATGACCCCTGAGACTGTGAATTGGGTACAAAGAAATCAAGGAGGGGTATATTCAAACACTCAAAATGCAGGATGGAGAGAAAAATCAAATAATGGGTGGAATGAACAACACAACTATCATTTCCAAAATCACACCCAGCCCAGGCAACCGGTAGCACCACCAGTGACTCAACCACACACTACTGTTGTGAATTTTGATGCCTTGTCTCAAGCTATATAACAACTTGCCATAGCACAACAACAAGCCACTGAAGCTCAACAATAAGCCAGCTCTGATAATGCCCAGCAATTTGTCGAGATCAGATCATACATCCCAGCCTTGTCGCCTCAACCTCTGCCCAATCCCAACACCAACAAGGCTAGTTCATCTGGAGTACTTCAAATTCTACCACCTGTCGGATCTTTCACCTCATCACCTGGTTTTCAAAACAAAAATCAAGGATTTTTCACATCTCTTAGGATAAATCATGGGAACACACAACAAGCACCTAGGAATCAAGTGAATTTTAAATTCCACCCCATCCAAATCAATCTGCTAATGATGTCACTCTGAGAAACGGGAAAACCACTTCTGCCTTCACCAGACCACTGCCTTCAGAGGATCAAATAGAAATTGAGGAAGAGATTGATGATGAAGAAAAGCTAATTGAGACAAACATGCTCCCTCCTTCATCCCCAACCATAACCATCCCCTTTCCCGGAGCTCTTCACCGAAGAAAGACTCGATTATCCACCATCAATCCAGAGCTAGAAAAACTGTTCTCAGACATTGTCATTGAAATCCCGCTCCTAAAAGCCCTCGAACAGGTCCCAACCTTCCCCTACTTCTTAAAGAAAAAATGCACAATAAAAAGTAAATCAAAAGAAAAGAATAAGGAAAATCAAGAAGAAAAGTATGTGTTTCCCCAAGCCTCATCAAATGCCATTTCCCAATTCCTGTCCACCAAGAAGAAAGATCCAGGGGCACCCTTGGTTAAATGCACGATTGGTGAATTGACCTTCGAGCGCACCCTATTAGATAATGGCGCTTCAATCAATCTCCTCTCTACTGCCATCCTAGAGCACTTTGACTTATGGAAAATGAAACCTGTTTCAATGATTTTACAAATGGTCGATCGTACGGTGAAGAGACCATTGTAGGCTTACAGAATGACCAACAAGACACCTCTGGGCACTTCACCTTTCAGAATGATTTATCGAAAGCCATGTCCTTTTCTCGCTGAGTTAGTGCACAAATCTGAATGGGCAATAAAGAAGATTAACTGGAGCTGTCACTTAGGAAAGTTGTGTAAAGACATCAATTTAAATGAAATAGTTGAAATACATAACCGAGCATATAACAACAGCATGATCTATAACTTCTTATTCATTATTCCACCTACACTTAGGATTCTCTCAGCCTAAGTATAGGGGGAATTTTTCCTCATCTCTTTCCATGCTCTTGTTCCACCTATGAATTTATATTTATACCTTTACTTAGGTTTTCTGGAACCTAAGTGTAGGGGATTTCATTCTTGTATATTTCATTGTGAATCATTCTTACACTTGTCCTAATACTCGACTTAACTCTTGTAGATTGTTTTATACTTAGTTGAGCTATGGCTTCGTATCACTTTGTGATATGAGGACATAACAAAATCTAAGTATAAGGGGGGTCTACCGTATATATTACATATATACTATATCCATAGCTCATAATTTTAAAATTTTTTCAAACTCTGAGGTTATGGGTATCGTATTACAAATTTTGAACTGAGTTTTGTATAAAACATTTTGAAAATATTTTTGAAATTATATACATATTTGACATGGTTTTAAGTGTTTTACATGGTTTGCAAAAATACGGCTTAACATATTTGAAAAAAAATATTTGTAAAATATTTTGAATATATATATATATAGACAATGTTTGTGAAAAGTTTTCAAAATTCTTTTCAAAACTAAGGGTGTAAATGAGACTAACTAAATAACTCTATTCAAATTCAATAAAAATCAGAAATTAAATTTTGTTGTGTCTATTCAATATCCTTTTGAGTCTTAAGGTTCCAGAGGTTATGAATATTCATCGAATCATTTCTTTTTTTTCTATTTATAAGGTTGTTTTGCCTTGAGAGCCTTTTAGAGTTACACATGAAGGAAAGTCTGGATTTAATTCTATATTTTGGAAGACCAAGTTGATAAAGAGTTCTTTGAAAAGAGTGATGCCAACTGAGGAAGATGATTTATTGATAGAAGAATTAGATATGGAAGTACCTCTACCATTTCTTGAGTAGAGGTACCCTTTTATGTCTAGTTTTTCTCTTCTAAGGAAAACATAAAAGTCTGTTGCGTGATTTAAAGGTTTGATTAGCCTTCCCATAATCATGAAGAATGTTGAAGCTTCCCATGTAGATATGGATATCACTTTTGAGGGAGAATGGCATCATTCTAGAAGATTGAAATTTCAAGTTGATGAAGATCTTTCGTATTCAGATTCCAAAATGTTCTCCATTAGAAAGAAGTAGTTGAAATATAAGGTTGCCTGTGATTTTAAACCTCGAAGATTTGATCTTGATTTTTTAAGGAACTGAAGTTTGTAGTGTTGTGTTGGGTATCTTAGAATGTTCTTCATATTCTTCCTTTATGATGTTCTGTCAAAGATACTCAGTCTGTTTTCTTTGTCTCAATAATCCTCACAATTCCTCAAATCTTTTGTAAATAACTAATACACTAACTTATTAATCATTGATCTTTCCTCTGACACTTTCACTATGAACTCAAGGCTTTAGATGTTCTTTAACACTTGGTTTAAGGAGACCCTAGACTTAGAGTTATCATGTATTAATTATTAGGGTCTTGGACTTAAATATTCATACTCTCCTAGTTTGAATATATGCACGCTATATTTTCATGCTTAATCTCCCTTAAAAGAATTTGACTTTCACTTATATGCATGATTGCATTTATGATTGAGACAAGTCAAGGTATCACTAAGGAATCTAGGGTTGGAAGCTTGAGTTTGAACTTGATTCTATGATGCTCGAGGATGGGATAAAATTAATGATGGCTTCATGAAACCTGAGTATCAGCAAAATTAGCCAGTATGAGACATGTTCTCATACCATCTCTTTAATTTGACCTAAAGTGTCAGGGTGTGATGACAATAAATTAATAAGTTAATCAGTGTGCGTCAATCTTTTGGTAAAAGCAGTGGATCTAGCCAAAAAAAGAAAGAAATGATTAAAAAAAGCTCTTACCATACAAAGTCAAGTATCAAAGAGCTACCACTAATGGAAAAGTGCTCCCAACCAATTCGAAGTGTCCATTTGGACCACCGCTATTCGGACCAGGAGTCAGGCTAGCACCCAAAAAAGGCTATGCACCACAAATGCTACAAGTTTAGGTGTAGAAGTTATATTAGATACTAAAAAAGGCACACCCTCGTGTTTTCCTAGGCAAACAAGTGCAGACGACTCCAATTTCTTTTGAAAGAGACAATGATTAGCAAAAACCAAAATGAAAAATGTGTTGCATATTAAAACTTGAGAGAATCATGTTCCAATGAGAAGAAAAGATAATAAATACACAATCCAACATCCTCCATAGTCTGGTCATCCATTTACCCCTTTGAAATCTGACAAACTAAAGAGATAGTGGATTGAAGCAAGACTATATTTATTCCCTAGGATTGAGGGTTGGGTCCTTAGGAGAGCCTATAAGATTGGAATTCATGTGATATAATACTCTACTCTCATGGTGCAGTCTACACTAAGCCATACATCTTATGAATATGTACAATTGAGAATCTAACAATTAGAGGAGTTGAATTCCTTTTTGATTAATACTTGGATCAACTTACAGTTTTATGATTCCTAAAACCTAGTGTTCTAGGTCAAAACAAGCCTTTTATCTCGCTTGCACATGTCAGGAATCTCATAAATGAAACTAACTATCAAACAAATTCTTTAATAACTCGAGGATGAGCTTAGCTTAAGTATGAGGGGGCGATAAATCCCAGACATATCAGTTTCATTCTATATATTTAACTCTCTTGCTTAATTTAATCACATGATTCATTGACTAATTAACACTAATTACAAACTACTGAGTTGTATATAATTGATACTATATTATATATTATATCCCTATTATGGTGTAACATTTAATGTACTTATTCCTTATTAAAAATCAAATAAACATTAGAATAAATTATGTATAAATAACATAAAATAAAATAAAATAAATATACAAAAAAATAAGCAAAAGAAAAATTAAAGAAAATGGTTTTATATGGTTTTTGTTAGTATTTAATTTTTAACTATGTATAGATGACTTCTGATCTCTTTGACATCAAAATGAAAGTTGTAGATCTCATCGAGATCTACAAATTTCATGTTCATGACATTTTCTACCCTCTAACCAATTCTTTTTTATTTTAATCTAATTTTTTATTTTCTTAAATTCTGATTGGGCCACATGGCACCTACAGATTGTGCCACGTGGCCCTCTCTAGTTTCGCCACCCACCTTCAGTTGCTTGTCGTTGGATCTTTGATTAGATCTAATCGGACCGCCCTTCTCTTCTCTTGCCTCACTTGTCTGATCTTATGATCAGATAAGATCCGTCCAATTGCCACTTACTGTGCATCCTCCTCCTCCAGCAAACCCCATCTCTTCTTCTCTAACCTCACCGACCTCCTAATTCCCACCATTATCTCTCCATCATTAACCCTCCTCATGCCTAACCTCCATCACCAACCTCCAGCCCGTTCAACCCTCATCCATGCCAACCAACCACTATCCCTATCCCTATCTCCCACGTTAACTAGTGATGGTTGAAACCACCGCCTGGAGTCAGCAACCTCTGTCGTGTCTCTTCTTTAAAAGCCGTCACCAACCTCAATATCTGGCTATCCGCTCCTTGTGAAAGCTTCCTCGAGCCATCTTGACTCTTCGATGACAGAAAGAGAGAGAGAGAGAGAGAGAGAGAGAGAGATTAAGATCGAGCAACGGTAAGGCCTAAGCTCTGACGAGATCCTTAGTTCTTACACCGAGCTACAGTCCAATCCATGGTTGTTCGAGCTTAGTTCCTTGGCAAGGAACTTCAAGCAATGACTACGAAGCTACAATATTTGTTATTCGACTCAAGATTCAATTATAAATTACTTCATCTTCAACCTTCCAATCTAGGAGACAAGGATCCCAATGGTCGGAGATTGAAATATAGCTTTAATCTACACTTTTTATTCTAGTAGCATCACATTGATTGAATGATTCAAGGATCCTTGCATCTTCTTCAAGCATCAACCGACTTCACAGAGCTTTGATGAAGGCCATCCGAACTTCAGCAAAAGCAAAGGAGCGAAGAGGAGTAGGATTAGCCTTACCATCGTGCAATCTAGAACTTCGTCGTGCATGGAGGAGACAAAGAATGTCTGATGTGCAGATGTCATTGGATGATCCATATTGGGCATAATCCAACAGACACGATCGGGCCACGTTGCTACCCGAAGTAACGTTTCAGACCTTAGGCTCGGAAATCCCAACCTCAGCTCGAGCCTTCTTCCAACCGCCAATGAAGCATCCGAAGCTGACACGTAAACCAAGCCTCAACGTATGAATCTATGTGGGTCACGTGTAGCAAGCATGTGACAGGGAAATTTATAGTGCCTACCCTTGGTTTTGAAATAATTCTAGATAAGTCCTCCTGCCTTGAGAAAATTGCATAAGGACCCCTGTTGGTTATTTTAATTACAATTAAATCCATGTTTGTCCTTATTTGTAACAAAAACTTGGAGTTTTTCGTACATTCATGCCCCTGGATTAATTATTTAATATCTTTTTATTTATAAATATAACTAATGTGATTTTGGCCTTGTTTGAAAGCTTGCTTGATACTCTATCTTGTTGTGTGATTTGTCATTAATTTTGATCTCAAAATCACGCAAGAGTTATTCTTTGTATTATGTTCTCATTTATATCTTTCAACATCATTGAAACTGCAACTTTTGTGAGCAGTTGAACCTGATAATCACTTTTAACTTAAATGATTAATTATTAGTTATTTTAATTATTATTAGGTCATTAAATGATTTAATCACAGGTCGAAATTGTTAAGCATCATAGTGAAATTAAAAGTTTAATTCATCTTGAGTAGGTTTTAAGATTTCCATCATATTTTTTTCCTAATTTATACCTTAATTAATATTCAATCATATTCGGGATACCTTTTGTTTAATCCAAGTTATCTATAGTGTTCCTTTAGGTGTGATTTTTCTATTTGTATTGTCACTTCATCATTGTCTATATTTAATTTAATTGCATAAAAAATGTGTTAAAAAATATATCTTGTTATGTTTTGAGCATCATCTCAATATAATTAATTCAAGAATTTCCATATAAAATATTTGAGATTTAAATTTAACCAAGAAATTTCTCGCATCCATGTGTTCGAACCTCGACTTCCCAGGTTAAAAATTAAAGCCGAGAACCTCGTCATTGAGAATATTCTCGATTTTTTATGAAAATCTAAGTGCCCATGCTACAACGGACCGATTTTAATACATGCATTTAGTGCTTCATCAGTGGAGTGGTCAGTGGTATCAGGTGCTCATGGTGTTTGTATCTGAAAATTTTACGAATGTGAGTCTCAGGTTTGCTTTGTGGTATCCTCACTTCTCCTTGGTTGTTCATCATTCTTTTACCATCAATATGAAATTATTAAGTTTTTCAGTCAAAGTGTTGGCTCTCTGATTAATCATAGCAAAGTCATCTGCAATCGTCTCATGACTTGAAGATGAATGACCGTAATCGTCATGCCATGACTCTAGCATGCAATCCTAAGTTTAGTAATAGTCATTCTCAGTGGTCGTGGCCTGGTTGTGAGTACTATTTCCTTAACTCTGGATCCCAAATGTATGGTCAAAGGAAAATTGATCGTACTAGGGAAGAGATTCATCCTGAGTAGGGGATGGTTCAAGTAATGAATTATTAATCATAATAGGGAATCAGTTTCACTTTCAAATTCGGTTATGCTCATGTCCATCCTCGAATTCTCTCACTCCATTGTGTCCATATAATGTTCATTTAGTTCTACGAGCGGTTCATATCTTAAAGACATAATTAAGGAATATGTGGGTGGTGGAGTGACGGTGAAGGGAATGATGGTTGGGGAAGGACTGACTCAAAGAGAGGGTTCTTCTAAAATGAAAATGATGAAGAAGATGTTCGGGATATGGCCATGTAAGCTCGACCTACGGAGTCTGTGTATGAATACCAATATTCCGGCATCTTCAAAAAGTAAGGTAGAGAATGATTCATGAAACTCGATATCTGTATGCAAATACAATGATCTTTTAACACACACAATACAATTCACAAAGCAAACCCAAAATCCACCAACTTAATATCATGGAGGTTGCAAAAGTTTGTTGATTATCTTTTCAATTTTAAATTGGTGGTAAAATAATCTTCTTATCTGTTACACACAGGTATATCAACCTGACGCCCAGATGTGGTTCTACTGCTCCTCAATCAAATGAGTGATCTGCTCGGGTTGCCGATTTATATCACACCCCTAAAGGAGATAATAGACATATACACCCAAATGTTGAATATGGTTAGAGGCAAGCCCTTGTGGCTCCTAAACCCACAAGAGTCAGATATGGAGACTTATGGTGCAAGTCTAGGGTTTTGGTCTCTAACCTTACAACTACATCATCACCCATTGATAGTCTAGAGGTATGTACCTGCAAACAAGGACTAGGGACTTTCTCGAAAGATAGGGGAATCCAAGTTTTATTTGATTTAATTAATTACTATTGTTTAGTAGCCTTAATTTTATTAAGTTATCACTTGCTTTGGAGTTCGAAATCAAGCAGTCTACCAAACAATCCCAATGTTGTTTTAATCATGTGTGAGAAACAAAGAGGGAAGAGTAATAAAAGCTGATGCAATTTAATAAAATAATGATGGGTTCTTAAGTATAAATATTTATAGTGATCCTCACAATCTTCATGCAATATGCTAAACAAAATTGAAATTTACATAATATGCCTGCATCGAAAAAACCGCACCTAAAGCAGATAGTTCTATTAGCGAGTGAAGAACATGTTAAATTTTGGCTAAGTAGAAAGTATAATGCATCCAATAAGTGTGAACGTGTAGACTTAGGACTACCATCATAAAAACAAATCCTAGTAGATCTAATAGCCCATGTGCAGTCCTAGATCTACGTCAAGCACCACAAAAATATGGTCGATAGGCTGAATGTCCAGAGTATGGGTTCAAGAGAGAGTCTTCAAATGAAGATCTCTAAAAATGAGAAAATTATTTCAAATTAATTACAAAATTAAATGGATAGAACATCCTCTCTTCAAATAAAATAAAAATTTCTCTGCACTTCCTGGCTGGACATAGTCCACAAAACCGCCTGCCTCCCATCGCTATAAGTTGCATCTACCTTGAAAAAGTTGCTTCAAGTCCACCGAATGCTTTACACGAAAAAAGAGAAAAATAAATGTTAGAGATATTCACAAGAATATATATAAAAAATAAAATGAATAATAATAATAATGCTGAAAAAACATAGAGAATATGCACAGAAAAATTGATGGTCAGACTACCAAGGGGTGGAAAACCTAGAACCAAAATTATTTAAAATTAACCATAAACTATATACCTCCATGACAACGACACCATTTTTATAAGTCCTGAATCACCCTTTCTAATTCATCAATTTAATTGTAGCGTAGGTAATTTAGAATCAATAAAAAATGACCACATCAAGAGAAGAATAAGGAAAATTAATTATGAATGTGGTTATATATTTATTTTACTTGGGTAAGTCCCAAAGGTCAAACTCAGGGAGGTAATATCAGAGTTAAGAATTTATCTCCAAATAATCCAGAGAACTAGCTTTTCAAGAGAATAATTATTTACCCTGAGTTTTTGTATTTTTCAAAATTTTACGAGTTTTTAATTAAAGAGATGTAATTAATTAAAGAAATATGACACGTGAATTTTTCAATATTAATACATGAAATAATTCTATATTATGTGAGATAGGAAATAAATAAACAAAATCAATATATTTTTTTGAATGTTAAATGATGAATATATGCAATGTAAGAGATTATGAAATGCAAGGATAAATGATGTAGGTCAATTAAAGACAAACAAACCATGACCGAAGCCAATTAAATTAATCCTAAAACCATTTCAGTTCCATAGAATCAATATGTCATTAATTACAAATCAGATCTCAAATTAAAATCCCCCCAAATCAGTTTTCCCAAAGATGATCAATAAAATTAATTACATATGATAGATGTGCTCACAAGATCAAATAAACTCTTCAATTTGTTAAAGTCAAATAATTTAACTAGATGAATAATAAAGTGTTCTATCTGAAAGATGATCTAATATGGCCCAATCGATATAAATAACGTCAAAGTCCACAAATGTGCAAATTATGAATACGTGAAGTTCATGGACCAAAATGTAATATAAATAAATAAATGTTCACAAATTAAACCTTAAGGAAAGCTTAAGAATGATTTCCCAAAACAAATGGAGTATCTACGATATTTTCTCAAGCGAGGGCTTGTGCGCAACCCTCTCGAGCTGTGGAAGGTATGACAAGATTGAAGAAGAAGGTATATGGATTAAGAATATGGTGATGTTCGTGAAGGTGATTGAGGGATGGGTCTCGAGGGGGTAGAACAAGAGTATGCAGGATCAACTGAGAAAACAAGGAAGATGATGTAAGAGAAGAGGTTGGGCGTGTTGAGGTCACCTGAGAGTTGGAAGTGACTGATTATGCCTTCTCCGATGATCGCTTCAACTATGGCGGTGGAGCCACGAGAAGCTCTATTGGTCCTCTCATGAAGTAAGAGTGGCTAAGGAGGTGGGGGACCCTCTGGATTGCGTCTAAGAGAGGTCTTCTCATGAGATTGGTGTTGTTGTCACCTCCCTCGATCTTCGGCTCTCTATCTTTCTTTGCAAATAATGTCGGATACAACTTGGAACAATGATCAACAAAGGTTTAAATAGGAGAATAGGCATAGAAAGAAGGGGTTTCAATGATGATGGTTAGATGCTAAGGGATAATGTTTGATAGGGAGTCGTTAGTGATGCGTTAGTTAGAGACGTAAGCGAATGGGGGGTTTTGTATTGAAGGGATAAAGTGACCAAAGATATGATACCCGAAGGTTGTGGAGGAGGATCTGTTTGTGGAAGATGTTAGGATTTTCATTGAGGAAGAGTAGCGGCTGAGGGGTGACATGACTAGAGGAAGGTGACAACTAAAATCACCATTGAATCACACCCTTAGTGGTGATGAGGGTGCCACATGATCGACACATGAGAAGGAATCGGGTTAGGCGGGTTTAACTTGGGACGATGGGTCCAACTTGATCCAACATCTAGGGTGAGTGGCGCAAAAGACAAAGAGGATTGACTTGATGTGGAGTGGGTTTGACCAATGGGTGGAGGTAGACTAATCAGCGTCTGCTACGTGGAATGTTGATCTTGACCAGACGATGACCAATGTAATTAATGCAAAAATGATTAAATTAAAAATAGTAAATGACCTCCAATAAAAATGACATAAATGAAAAATGTTTCCCTAAATTAAAAATGTAGCCCTAAATGCATTTTGCAATGTTCATTATGGACTCGGATGCAAATGGAATGAGTTGTGCAAAATGTGAATTTTTTGGGGGATATTTTATGCACATAAAACACCATTTTTAGTAGTCTTTTCATTTTTATTTGGTTTTTGTAGATGACTAACGTATGCAAAAATAAAATATATGTGAAATATTGTCATGCACAAATGCACTTTTTTAAAATTTTGTGAGTTAAAAATAATTAGAAATTGAGAGGTATATACTTATACATATGAATCGGTAATTCAGAATCTGATTTTTATTTGTTTTCTGATTTTTTTGAATTTTGATTTTATGTAGATATGCAAAATAAATGAATCAAGAAGGTTCAAATATGTACTTGAAATATAGGTCAAAATCAGTGAATATGCACAATATACCGTTAGGTCCCAAAACACAAATATCACAAATGAACTCCAATTCTTTTGAATTTGATCTTGATTTCTAGATAATTGAATGTACATTAATTCAAAAGTGAGTAGTGTTAAATTGGACATTGTATGAGATAGATATCCATTTTTATGACTTTTTTGTCCTGAAATTAGGGATTGCGTTTATTTTAGATATGGACAAGTTAGTATTTTTTTAGTCTTTTTCATTGATTATGGTTAATGATATGTACACGATGTAGTTAGTTTCATGTCAATTGGAGTTAGCATGAATTAATTAAAAATAGGTAAAGTTGGGTAAAAATGTGCAAATGAATATTAATGCTAAATCTAATGCTATTTATGCAAATTATTTACAAATGCATGAATGTTAATTTTATGATATAAACTTGTGAGTGCATCTAATTGCTCAGGAAGAAGCTCTTTTTTCAGCTAATTAGAGTGATGAATCACATATTCATCGGTCACTCCTCTTTGATCTGTTGTGCGAAGATGAGGCTCCGACGAGGGTCCTGCTACTTCTATATTGCATTCTAAAGTTGATGAAGGTTGAGGAAGATAGATGGAACCATAGAAAAAAGGATTAAAAGACGGAGAAGGCTCTGCGATGGCTGAATGGTGGACCAACTACTCTTCATGGGAGACTGAGTGTGAGATCGGAGACAAGATCCAACCTCTGACCATTAAGCCAATCGAAGGACCTACAGTGTTAGCATGAAATATCTGAAGCACGTGGTGGTTTGGAAGGGTTTTTTTAAATGAACGGAGGGTTGATCAAATGGCTAGAGGTCGTTCCCTAAATGGGTTCCTCACCTTTGCAAAGTGAAGAAAAAATCAGAGTGGGTAAGCGATCTAAAGGGAGATGAGATGATTGGAGATACGAGACTGGAGCTGGGGAGTACAATGAAGGTGGAGTGGTGATCTATTTGAGTTGGGAATGTATGTGTTTGCGTAGAAAAATAAGAGGAAATAAGAAGAGGGAAAACTTAAATCAACCTTAAAATGGAGGAGATGACTGGATGGAGGAATCAAAGCCTTTGACAAAGCCTTGAAATGCTTCTGGTCTTCACTCAATGTCATGACAAGTGGCAGAGCTCAAGTAGAAACGGTATGATGGATGTGATGAAGATAAACATCTTCGGATCTCACCGAAGCTTGGACTTGATCGTTGATTCACTTGACTCTCTCTCGCTGTCACCTGAAGAAGGAAGAAGCTAGGAGGAAACTTGTGTTAAGGCGGATGCATTGGAATGGAGGTTGGGAAAGGAGTTTTGTGATGAGGAGAGGCAGTTGGACCATGTGGTTTCAACTTCCAAAGGAAGAAGCACATGAGGGAGAAAATAGAGGCTAAGAAATTGGAGAAGATAAGAGATGAGAGAGCTACGCAAAGGCACCCGAATCAGAGGGGAGGACACCTAGACTGGCCAGAGTAACTGAGAGAAACCACCCTTAAAAAGGGATGCGACACTTTGGAGTCAACCGTCTGGAGGATGACGACAACTAGAAGCTATTTGATAAAGAGATCCAACGACCCAACTTAGGGCATGTGCGGATGCGATCTAGATGGAGGTAGGTACAAAGAGACCATGATCGTCTGATCAAGAGATCATACGATACATATGGGAGGTAGTGGCTAAATAAGAACCTGGCAGGTGGAATGTTATGGTTGGGCCACATGGTCGAATTAGAAAAAAGAGAAATCAATAAAATGCTAGAAAATAAAATAAAATGTTAAATGAAGTTAAATAAAAAGTGTTCTATATGAAATTTGATTATTTGTTAGATATATATAAATTTCATTTAAAAACCAAGACCAAAATACATCATATATACTTAATGTTCCATAAATAATTTAAGAAATATAAATACTTCTTTTATTTGTTTTGTAATTGATGAACTCACTCTCAGTCGATCTGCTAATCTTAAATCAGATAGCAATCGTTGTGTGACTAGACTCAAGAGATGAATCAATCAACAGATAACCCAAAGTATATAAATAAATCAATCAATGCAAATGTATGAGCTACAATTTATTTTATTTAACTCTACAAAATATGTGTATTGGACAAATGTGTAGAGTATCTAACAAAAGGAGCGATGGGATAGATTGAGAAATTAATAATTAATTATTGCCAATTAATATTAATTTCTTGTTTATTTTCTTTTCATATATTTCTATTTTTATAATTTTGTGGGTTTTTAAACACACTTATTTTTTATGGATATTAATTATTTTATATTTTACGTATATATATATTATATTTTTAATTTTGCATAATTTAAATTTCTTTTTTTAAAATAAAATATACAATTATATTTAATAAAAATGATATTATATGTAATATAAGTAATATAGAATATATATATTATATATATGGGTATTATATTTTTAGGTATACATAAATATAGTTAAAATATAGAAAAAAAATTTTGATATTTTTTATATTTTCTCTATTTTTGATAATTTTTATATATTTTTTGCTAATTTTTATGCATTTTAAAGTATTAAATATAATAAAATGGTGCATAGATTTTATCAGAGATTGTTTTAGTTTAATAAATATAAATAAGTCCAAAAATAACCAAAAACTATTTGTAGTATATATTACGTAATATATATACATTTCTTAAATAAGAAAATATTTTTTTATTATTCAAGAATTTTTACCAAATTTTATAAGGTTTTAGGGTTTTGAAATTTTTAGATTTTATATTTTTTAATTTTAAATATTTTTGGATATGTGGTAATATTTAGAAATGTTTTTCTAATTTTTATGGGTTTTAATAATTAGAAAGGGAATAAAAGTAATGTTTCTTATTTTAAATAAATAGAAAAATAGAGTAAAATGCCCAAATAAAAATATATGCGTTAGAACATGTCCCTAGACATATACCCTAATTTTTTTATCATTTATGCATAATCAAAACTATTAATAGGAATACAATACACAAAAACCAAATACACAACAAAATATAGCACATCGAAAGAATCCAAGGGGATACATACAAAAATATCCAACTATAAATATAATACACACTTGACAAGGGTATAAATATAAATAGCAAAAGGTCCTAGAACATATATGTAATTATTACTTAAAACATTACACTATGATTACAAAATTTGGGAGTGAATTGAAATAAATAAAGTCGTAAGGGCTAGGTTGCAAAATGTACAGACATCTCACATGGAAAACCATGTGAGGTGACCTAGAAGAGGACCTAAATGCAATAAGAAACAAGTTCAAGGTTCTTAGGTGCTAATTATACAAAAAAATTACAAAGCAAAGGAATGTTCGAATATTACAAAGAAAATACAAAAGGCAAAGGCAGGCTAATTTCAAAATACCTACCCACACGCTCACGGACAAGATTAATTCACTTAAACGCAATCCACGGTCCTCAACACGTAATAATTTGCTCCGATCCAAGGGCAGAGGTTAAATCTAGCATCCACTCTTCATCCGACGGTGTACAATTGATCTGCAAAAACATGCGAAGAACACAAGCCAATGTCCCCTGTAATCTAGAAAATCTCCTGACTTAAGTGATCTTCAAGGCTGCTGAGATGCTCATTGGTGTACTATAGTTGATCCACAGCTTTTGGGATGCCCGAGTGGATCTCGACCCTAACGATGGGGGTCCGAAGCTCGAGGAAGAAAGGGGGCACCTGGAGTGAAAGTTATGGGCACGATTCTCATCAGTGGAGGTGTAAAGCTCCGAGGACCTACAGGGTTAGCTCAAGGACAAGAAAGATAAAGATCCTATGGTGTTATTAAGTAGAAATGATGAAGGATGTGGCATGGCAATGGGTCTCCGACGACGTGATGGAGGTGATGTCCCTATATCTTGATTTGGGTGCGATCAGGGTGAATGAAGGTGCTGCGAAGGCAGAGAAATGGAAGATGAAGATGTGGAGGTGTTCATAGCATAAGAATAGACCGTTGTCAGAGATCTAGAGCTCCTATGAACTCTAATCTATTGATCTTAGACTAAAATGATAAAAATTGCGAGAACTAAATGCTAAATCAAAATGTGAAAAGGAAATGCGAGAAAAAAACAAGTAAACCTAAACCTTGATAGGGATCTAAGAGCACTGGAGATGACATCACCAGAGTGAGCTCTAGCTGATGGGAACTATGTTCAACCACCTTCTCCACATTGTTAAATAAGGGGAAAGTCTTCTTGTCACAAAGAGGATCACACCGATGAGGTTTCTTGGGAGACTATGCACAAGAACATGTTAAAAAATTGGAATGGAGCTCAGAGGGAGAGTTAAATAATAGAGGTGAGGGGTAATTTTGCGAATAGTATTTTGCACAACTCGATGAATATCAATCATATCAGATGTTGGGCATGAATTAGGGATATCTAGTCAGCATTTTTCATTCAGAATGCATTGCTAAATGATGAGTGTATTGAGCGAGAAAAAAGGAGGAAAATGTGGAGTAGACGGTTTTTGACAGGCGCAAGGCTCCAGAAAGGGTAGCTAACTCACGTGCAACCAAAGATTGAACCACATTGGTCCATGTAAGACTAGATGATGAAAAAACAAGGAGAAAACCCATTATTATTTCAATACTAAATAATATATGATCTTATTAATTAAAACTCAAAATACAAAAGATATTTATTATTTTATGCTCTCTTTTAGGTGCTTTTAGTTATTTTTACATCTTTGTTTATTAGATGTTAATTTTTACAAGTATATTTATAGATATATTTGCATATGTTTTACCTATTTTGTTTTTATTTGGTATTTTAGTACTTATTATCATATTTACTTATTAGACTAAAATGATAAAAATTGCGAGAAATAAATGCGAAATCAAAATATGGAAAGGAAATGCAAGAAAAAAAATAAGTAAACCTGAACTCAACAGGGATCTAAGAGCACTGGAGATGCCATCGCCAAAGTGAGCCCTAGCTGATGGGAACTACGCTCAACCGCCTTCTCCACATTGTGAAATAAGGGGAAAGTCTTCCTGTCACGAAGAGGATCATGCCATTGAGGTTTCTTGGGAGATGATGCACAAGAACATGTTAAAAAAATTAGAATGGAGCTCAGAGGGAGAGTTAAATAACATAGGTGAGGGGTAATTTTGCGAAGAGTATTTTGCACAGTTCAATGAAGATTGATCATATCAGATGCGTGGGCATGAATTAGGGATATCTAATCAACATTTTTCATTCAGAACGTGTTGCTAAATGATGAGTGTATCAAGCGAGAAGAAAAGGAGGAAAATGGGGAGTAGATGGTTTTGACAAGTGCAAGGCTCTAGGAGGGGTAGTTAACTCGCACTCAACCAAAGATTGAACCACATTGGTCCATGTCGGACCATATGATGAAAAAACAAGGAGAAAACCCATTATTAATTCAATAATAAATAATATATGATCGTATTAATTAAAACTCAAAATACAAAAGATATTTCTTATTTTTTGTTCTATTTTAGGTGATTTTTGTTTATTTTTACAACTTTATTTATTAGGTGTTAATTTTTACTAGTATATTTATATATATTTACATATGTTTTACCTACTTTTTATTTTGTATTTTAATACTAATTATCATATTTACTTGTAGAATTATAATAATACCTATTTTTATTTTATTTTATTGATTTTATTTACATATAAATATAAATATATGTATATACATTATGGGTATAATATGTCTACATATTTTAATATATTATTTATTTTAATTCATTTTGAATTGTTTAATTTTATGTTTATATTTTTAATGTGTTTCAAATCACATTTACAATTATTAAAAAACATAAAAAGAGTAAAAATATAAAGAATCAAGAATATGAATAAAACATATATATTACTCATATGCCCTTGTATGCACACCAGCTCATTAGTGTATAGACCTTGAATAGGTCATCAACCAGACCTTGAATAAGTCATCAACCGTTCGGTTTGCCAAATATACATACTCAGACATATAGTAACACATTTGTCTCTGGTCAGAAGATTCATGCCTATATCATGATAGTATACGAATAGGTCTTGATTATCTTGATCTCATTAAGTCAACTCTTTGACCTAACTTATCTAACACCTCTGAATCTCTATTCCTATGCAAAGGACCTGCATTAAGAGGTCGGTCAGATATTAACCTTTAGAGAAGGATTGACATCTCCTTCTTAGGCTATAGATCCTTTCTTAACAATCATTTGACGATGCTTGATAAATCATCAATCTAACTCTTTAGATATCATCCAAGCACTAGCCTCTATGATTCAACCATTGAATCAACAACTTTATGATCATTAAGATGGCCATGGTACATAACCCTAATTGTACTAAATGACCTATTATGTAAATTAGATATTCTTCCTTTCAGATTAAGGAATGAATTGCAATAACATTTATTGCATAATGTCTCACCATGGGCTCACATGTCTAACAATTACCCACTACCCGAAAGAGCAATTTAATGGGCTAATATTAAAATCCACACTCATATGCTAATCATAAGCTGTTTAGAAAAATGTAACCTGACTAGCCTCTCTGTTCAAGAGAGACTATGCCAAGTCCTTGTATATACTTGCATATCCCCAGCAACAGTGCTCGCACCCGATGCAAACGTTGCATCTTATGCAATCAACTCAATCTTGTTAAAGTGGTTATTGTTCCTTTTACAATGTCTTGATAATTATTATAACTAGTTATTCTTGGAGATCTCTTTCTCCTCAGATGAAGACAAAGTCTTAAGTCTAGTAAGGTATCTGAAGGTAAGACATTTTATATCACTATCTATAAAGTCTTATTTTCTTAATGTAAATATTTTGATATAACTATCTCAAAAATATTGTGCCTTTGAACATGTTGATTATTATAGCAATTTAGTGTTTTATCTCCATAGTAGGACTGGTAATATTTTACTACTCCAACTGCATGACAGACACTTGGCTTTTGTACACATCTAGCATACAATGAGCTTCCCATAACTGATTGATTAGGGAATGCAGATTTGGCATTCACATCCTAAAGTCTTTGAGATGATATCCCTTTAGTCAGGTTAGTATCATATCTTAAAGGAAAAAACCTTTCCTTGGAGTTCTCCAAAAAAATGAAATATGTCCAAAGTGTACAACTAATGTGATGGTCCCAATGCCCTCTTCTCTTTGCTTTTGAACAACTTTGGAATTAAGATATAATAGGAACCCTTGAGATCTTTTTACCTCAAGGTATGGAACAATCAAATCATAAAACACTTATTATCATCCTTATATCATTCCAAATGGTTAGGATTTTATCCAGATTTAACATGATGAATACAATGGCACTCCCACTAAGCTTTACATAATTCATCAAGATTCTATATGAAATTATAACCTTTATAATTGTCAAATCTGATTTTCCAACTACAAGAAGCTTATTTGAGTCCATATATGGAGTTCCTTGGATTGCACACCCTTGCATTCCTTAACTATGAAGCCATGGGGCTACTTAATATGAATATCCTCATTGAGATATTCATTAAGCAATGCAATCTTGACTACCATCTTACAGATGTCGTAGTCAAGTTGTGTATCTACAATTAGCAATATTCTGATGGGTTCAAGCATGGTTATTAGAAATCAAGTCTCATCGCAAGCGATGTCTTCTTTTTGTGTGTAGCTCTTGGCTACAAGCCATGCTTTGAAGGTCTCTACCTTCTCATCATGTTCCTTTTTTTTCTTAAAGATCCATTTACAC
The DNA here is from genome assembly GCA_037367405.1 of Ottelia alismoides. Classification (NCBI taxonomy): domain Eukaryota; kingdom Viridiplantae; phylum Streptophyta; class Magnoliopsida; order Alismatales; family Hydrocharitaceae; genus Ottelia; species Ottelia alismoides. Next base: position 137,126 of record JAZKJV010010732.1, on the reverse strand, counting down.
CCAATGGGTTTGATATTTATAGATGGATCGTTAAATGTCCATAAACAACACTTATGTATGAAGTCTACTTTATTCTTTATTTCTAACATCCATCTTTCCATGTAATGATATACAGAATCTTCATCATATGAAGTTCGATCATTGTCAAGTTTCTCTAACACGTGGAATCCATACCCTCTAGGTGGTCTTACCACCCTTAAACTGATTTGAAGAGGTATGAATTTTTCATCTTTAATTGTCCTTTTAGTTTCCTATTCTAGGAGACTCATTATACTCTTAAGATTCAATGGGTCTCTTTACTTCATTCTTATCTTGATTCTCAAGAAAGTCATCCTCTTAGAATTATATTCTTAGAGATAAAATCCTTTAAGAATCTCAAGGTCATAAAGTAGGTCTCCAATACCATCCTTTATATTCCTAATGAAGTAGCACTCTCAAGTGCAAGATTCCAGCTTTTCTTGCATCCATGTTATAGAATGGACAAAGCAACCCTTAAATCCTCCAGTGTAGTCTATACTACATAAGCTTGGTTCCAACCCATAACTCATCAGGAGTTTTGGGTTCATATTTGCATGGAATCTTATTAAGTATATATTGTATTCTATACTACATATTTACTTGGAAAGTAAGAGGTAATTGTGCTGTGTCATTATTGATCAGATCATATCTAACATTTTCTAATTGCATCTATTTACAATCCTATTGAGTTGAGGTGTATTAGGAAGAGTGAGATAGGAATGATATTCCTTTCTCTATAAGGTATTCCTTGAATTAATCTAATAGGTATGTCTACCTAGTTTAGATCAAATTCTTTTCATCTTCCTTATAATTGTGGTTCTCAACCAAAATCATGAAATCTTTGAATATTTCAAAGGTTTCTAAACGGGTAAACAAACAAATCTTATAGCATGAATAATCATTATTGTATATCACATACCAATAGCGTTCGTTATGGTATGGAGGGTTCACATACATCAATATGCATGAGGTCTTGAATACCTCGACATCTTACACCATTGCTAGAGAAGGATGCATGGGATATTTAAATTTGAATAAAATATTCACATCTATGTAAGATTTGAAATTTCAGACAATGTAAAGTTCCATCTTTTACAAGTATATTGATCTTATCAGTAGACATATGTCCAAGGCTTGATGCCAAAACATTGTCAAATGATCTTCTTCCTCCTACTGATATTTTAAGGTTTAAATTTCCAGTATTTCAAATTTTAAAGGACCATTCATTAATATTCTAATTTAGTAGAGTCATCTAGATGTTAGATTACTATCTGAAATATATCTATCATAACTCCTTATAATAGGTCTATTGCAGAATGTTTGTCCATTTCTAACAAGTTTAGAAATAAACAATGAATGTATTCTAATATCTAGGTCATAGAAACATTCTATAAAACTGATGGTTCTCCCACTGAAAATTATAGTCTTTTTATCCAGTGAAGATTGTTGCAATAATTTCATCGACTCCCATGTGGATAAATATTAAACTATAAGATCAATTTTTCTAGTCTTCTAAAACATATGCAACCAAATGCAAGTGATAGTGGAATAATGAGATACAATGACTAGACTTTGATCTTATCTAATAAGTTGATTTCAATGATGATATGTAGATGTAGAATATCTCTATGTAGTATTCGGGTCCTTCTTTAAGGATCTTTGATATTCTAGATAGTCATACATTTAATACGCCGGCTTGTTGCAGTATTGACATTCATACAACTCTTTGGATGTTATATGTACGGAAGTCACAGAAGTACAGTCAACTCTTTGACTCTTCTTCTTACATGGGTCATGCCCATGCTTCCACTACGCTTCCTTATCATTTGAACAACCATTGCTTAAGACAAAGGATCTCTTAGATTGAACATGTCCTCAAGGGACTTCGATGTAAGAGTATTTCAACATTTATTCTTGCTTCATCCCATTCATACAATATGAATAATATGGTGCAACATGACAAACTTGAGTAGGGATAACAAAATGATGACATCCATCATATCCACACTCATCTTAACTCAAAAAGGACTTAGATTCAGACATGTACTCAAATATTTTGAGTACATAATCACTTATCAATCCACCATTCTGCATAATGCAGCAAACTATGTCATTCATGATTAAATGTTGAGAGCACATATGTTCACCAAAACATCTTCTTCGGTCTTTAAGATTGATCTTAACAATTACTAACATCACTGACATGTTACTTCTAAAAAACGCTCGATGAGAGATCAAGACTTTAGAGGCACACAATACCTAGGTTGTTGTCCAATTGTCTATTTAGTTGTCAATACCCATAGTTGTGAGGAAACTTGCACATTGCAACCACATACATTATCTATCCAAGTGCAAGTACTACATCTTATTCATGGACCTGATCCATGATATTGATTATGATTGATTACATATTCGAGTGGATTTAATGAAGGTTATATTAAATAGTATAATTTGCATAAATATATCTTTAATTAAGGATTTTATATCAAAGTTGTCTTTCGTTTTAATCTCTGAAAGTTCGTTCCTTTATTCACTTTCAAAGCAAGAGATATACTTACGTCTATATATCTAGCAAGATCTGGGATCTCTTTTTTACCTTTATTACATCCCAATAATATGAGAAACAACAATTCAGATAAAAAGAAGCCGGAACTCATTCCGTCTTGTATTGCATTTCTCAATTCGATCGTGCATGTAATACTAATTTTTATAACTGAAAAATCCTAAAAATTTATTAACATGTAAATGTTACAAATGAACCCAATCCTTAATTTGCAAAGCCTAAGAATTATATAGTATCATATATTCTGCTCACTTTTGAATTAATGTGAATCAAATTATATATAAAATAAGATCTAATCAAAGAAGTTAGAGTTCATAGGTGAAACTTAGGTTTTGAGATTGTATATTATACACCTAATATGACTTCAGTTTATCATTTTATGTAACTTATTTACACCTTTATTTTTCTTACTTTATTATTTTTTTGATAACTACATAAGAAAAAATCCTTAAAATTCATAAAAGCAAAGAAAATGATAAAAAGAGACATTGTATATATTGACTTAATCCCTTGTACATAGATCATGTTTCACTTTTCATTAACATATTCTTAATCACTAAAAATCCAAAAATAGATTGATATATAAGTATCTAATTATTATTTTATAAATTTTTTATATAGATGTATTATTAAATAAAAGTCAAAGGGAAATACAAAACCTCTAAATTTGGTATTTTATGTTAGTGACTAGATTTTGCTAATGACTTGGTTGCTTGTTTGTTTTACAATCTGATTGATTTTTCATGGAGAAGAAATTATGAAAAGTGTGGAGAAAGATTTGGAGATGAATCAAAGTATAAAGAACGATTTTAAAAGACATAACTAGAAGCATCTAGGTCTAAAAATCTCAAGAATCAATCTCAAAATGTCAAATGCATTTATAAAGAAGATTTAAAGACTTTAGCGATCAGAAAAGGTAAAAACGACTCAGGGGCACTTCTGCAAGTTTTCCCTAGTTGGATGATTTACATGGTTTTTATTTGTGCTAAAAATAGTCATATAATTTTTGCATATTCTTGATCATCAAGTACAAATAAGTCAAAATCGTCAATTTCTTAAAATCGATTTATGGATTTGTGGTTGATCATCTTGACCCTGATTGATCACCCTTAATAGATCAATTTATGGTCCTGCTAAATCAATACTTGGATAGTGATTTTGATCTTATCGATCAACTTTTTTATTAATATTGATTAATATGGATCGACCAACTTTTGACCATGATCAATCACGTTTAATATTATTATTTAATGGTGAAAATGATCAATCACCTTATTGATCTGATCAAGCCTTTTTTTCTTATTATCCTTGATTTTTTAGATACTAAAACGTTAGAATTTTCATTTTTGCTCATAAACAATTCTTCGAAGCCCAACCCTATAAATAGGACCATTATGATCATTGTTAAGACATGCAACCAAAAAGAAACATCATGTACTCTCAAAAGAAAATAAAAAGCATCGTTGTGTGCAATATTCAAGTTTTATTTGTGATTATGCACTATCGTTCTCTCTTCAATCCAAAGCTCTCTATCACTCGAGCTGTTTTTGTTTAATAATGATCATCATCATTCTCAAGCAGATGCTATGCTAAAAGTTTTGTAAGCTTGTGAATTAAAGTTCTACTGCTCAACTATTTTCTGTTTAGCATATTGTACACTGGGATCGGAATTGTGGATCCCTCTATTTATAAGAGAGGTAAAATATTCCTTTGGAGTTGTCCAAGGTAGGGTACATTTTATACAAGAGGTTGTGCTACCTCAATATAAAGTAGGGCTAAAATAGTGGAAGCAAGCTTCGTCGAGGGAGCGAACGGAAAATCTTTGAACATGGTTATGGATCGTGGTTTTCACCCGCTTGGTTTTCAACGTAAAAATCATTGTACATTTATGATTTGCTATTCTCAACTCTATTTCTATGTTTTGTGAATTAATTTAATTTTATATTATTATTGGGATATTACATATTGCGCAATTTACCCCCTTCCCACTATTATGTCGAACTTTCATTTTATACCTACAAAAGTCGAACAATTCAAATTCATACATATGGCATCTTTTCGAGTTGGGACCTTCATAAAATTTGCAGATTTCATCAAGATCTGCAACTTTCTCTTATATTACTTTTGGTTTGAGGTCATATTTTCTTTTAAATTTCAATTTTCTTCATTTTTTGTGTTTTGTCAAAGGTCAATACCACATGGCGTATTCATATATGCTCCAGCACAACCTCCACCTTAGCACCCACTGGCCCTTGGTCAACATGAAACAAACCCCTCACCACATATCATCTCACAACACACTAGCAGACCAAGTTGACCACACATTCAACTTGATTCACATCTTCCTCCTCGTTTATTTCTGTTGTAATCTTTACCCATCTCCAATCTTCTCCGACTCATACTCAATCTCCACTCAATCCTCCCTGATCACTCTGCAACCCAATTCCAATACCGTCGCTATAAGCTAATTACTTCCCTTTATTTCCCTTCTTCTTCTTCTTCTTCTTAGTTTTCTTTGTCGATATTTTGTTAATATTCCCCCACACACCTCTTTCATTTTGATTCCAACTCTCTGACTCATACGAATGTCATCATCGTACCTCTACCTTTAGGCTTCCTTTATACCTCACTGCTACCTCTCATCTTCAGCTCATACACAGTCAGAGCTCTCCCTCCTTCTCCACCTACACTATCATAGGCTCTAACCCGTCATTTGATCTTCTGCATCTTAACTTCATAGATGAGCTTGAAAGCTGATGAATTCATGATTCATCCATTATATGGAGATTTTAACAGATCTCCTTAATAAATAACTAAATAAACCCCTTACATTGTGTTAATTAACAATCACTAACTATGTTGAAATAAGGGTTAAATTTGTAATTAAATAACCTATGTTTTTTAACTTCCTTGAGCCTATTATTTTATGTACAAATATTAATTATTTTGATCTAATATTTCTCTACTATATTCTTTTATTAATTAGCTAACTCAGTATAAAGAATGAAACTCATAATAATAGGGAAATAAGAAGAAAACACAAAAATTTGATATTGTATATTTTCAACATATTTTATCTTTGTCGATTTTATTTTACAGCTTTCTAACCTATAAAAAATCCATAAAAAGTAGATTAAATATGCATATGTTGTATATAAATTAATTCATTGATTAAAATCAAATTAAAATACAAAAAATCACAAAACAAAACTATGGTATTTTATTATCTCTAGAGTACCACCAAAAATAATTTGTGTGCAGTTGATCTCTTTTGATTTTGGTTCCTTCATGTAAGTATATATCTCGTTGAGAGATCAAGTTTCATGAAGACCACTTTTTGGTTTGATAACATTTATTATTTTTTATTGAATTTCATTTGATTTTTTATTTTTAAATTTTGTGGGAGTGACATGTGGCATCTCCTCGAGCCGCCACGTGTCACCCTTCTTTTATTCATTTTTTGTTTTACTTTATTTTTTATTTTTTTATTTGATTTTATTTTATTTTTTCCTTTTATTTCTTTCTTTATTTTCTCTCTCCTCTCTCAAGCACATGTTGTGCATATGCCTCCCCTCTCCCCCTTCGCCCCGGAAATGCACCGCCTCCATCTCCCGCACGTAACTGCCAACCTTTTCTCTTCGCCACTTCTCCAATCGTCACGGCCCCCGCATCCCAGGTCATTTCGCTTATCCACCTCCTCTTAAATCCCCTCGATGTCATTACCCTGGGCATTCTCCCTCCATCCTTAAATAAAGGGAGAGACTCGAAGGATCTAAGCTTGTGATAGGAGCCCAGACTTCTATGGCGACGACCTCTAGCAGCGAGATCCATGGAGCTTTGCTCTGTGCTACTTCTCCATTAGAAGAAGGTTAGCTCTGTGGTCCTCCATGCCGGCCACTAAAGTGATCATCAGGGGAAGTCCTTCTCCACTCCTACTTACCAGGCAAACTCCACGCCCATCTCAACCATTTGAAGCCCTATCTCTATTATTCCCTCACCTCCATCTCCCTCATCATATATTGGCATTCACCTTCGCACCTCCACTCTCAACCCCATCACCACTCGCTCCGACCTCGTTCCTTAGCATCAACCTTTGACTTGTGCCACCTCTGCTCCACAACCTCCCTCGCTCAGCTCCTCCGCTCCACTTGTCGCACCATCGTTGCTCGACCTCCATCACCTTTTACCTTCATCCATCCATAATCGTCCTCTACCCTCGCATCAAGCCCTACTCTTCCCCCATCTCCAACCACCTCTCATGCCTCATTGATCCACCCCTCTTCTCTACCTCAGACTCCACACATCACCGATCATTGGAGAAGCATTGATTGCCTTCGACCCGTGCCACCTCTGCTCCACAATCTCTCTGCCTTGACTCCTTAATCGAGCTCCTCAGCCTCGCTCTTCCTTAGGCTTTACGCCGCTCCACCACCATCGAAGCTCGTCATCGCCCTCACCATTGTTGGATCAGGCACCCGACCTCGATCCAACAGCAACTTCTCTGCCACGTGGCTATCCGAACCTCGATCCATGCCTTGAGATTTGTTTGGCTCGAGCCTCTTCCAGCAAGCCATGTGGATGCTCGGGGCTTTGTACCTAGGGCTGCTAATTGAATTGAATCATTTGAATTCGATTAGGATTTGTTTGATAAAAATTCGAAAAAAGTTCGATTCAAAACCAAATGAACTGAATTTGAATTTAACTTGGGATTCAATTACCAAATGAATCGGATCTGAATTTACCTGAATCCATTTGATAGTAATTCAATTCGATTCGATATTTTATATCCATACATATATGTATATATGTAAAAATGTATTTATATATACATAGTACATACATATACATGTATATAATACATACATATTTACATACATACATGTAACAACCATTTGGGGTTGATTATGATCTTTTTTGAATATTCTTGTGCAAGTAATTATAGCATAATTATATTAAAAGGTTGACATGCATCTATTCGAATTCATTTGTAAGTAAATAGATGTAGAAAAGAGTATATGAATATGCATTAAAAAGCTACTACATTTCAATTACATTGAAAGATTTAGCTTTTTGCATTATATCACTAAGCATAACATGTGCAAGCAACTAAAGATACCCTCAAACCAACTTACTAAATTTATTAAGTGGTTAATTTTAAATTTATAATCATATATAGCTCCATTGATATGATTTATCATGTTCACCCTTGACCATTATGATTTTCGTACTCATAGTATCACGATATACCGACGTGACTCGTTAATACGTGACGTGTATATGCAACATTAGGCCTCCTAACGTGATCAAATCTCTTTCCTTTCCTCTTTATAACTAATTTTAAGTGGTTTGACTGCAAAATATTATGAGTTAGAAATGTGGATCCTTCATGCGTCGGTTATACAAAACATCTAGGTTCATGTCTTTACTTATTATTTTAGCCTAGTGACAGTAGCTTAGGTATGACTTACTTTGTATAAGTACAATAATCAATCTTCCCTTACTATTCAGAAATTTTGAAGCATTGAGAGTATACAAATAACTCTAAGCCATACCAAATCTAATGTATGTATATGTATGTATGTATGTATGTATGTATGTATGTATGTATGTATGTATGTATGTATGTATGTATGTATGTATGTATGTATGTATGTATGTATGTATGTATGTATGTATGTATGTATGTATGTATGTATGTATGTATGTATGTATGTATGTATGTATGTATGTATGTATGTATGTATGTATGTATGTATGTATGTATGTATGTATGTATGTATGTATGTATGTATGTATGTATGTATGTATGTATGTATGTATGTATGTATGTATGTATGTATGTATGTATGTATGTATGTATGTATGTATGTATGTATGTATGTATGTATGTATGTATGTATGTATGTCTGTGTGTGTGTGTGTGTGTGTGTGTGTGTGTGTGTGTGTGTGTGTGTGTGTGTGTGTATGTCTGTATGTATGTATGTGTGTGTGTATGTATGTGTGTATGTGTGTGTGTATGTGTGTGTGTATGTGTGTGTGTATGTGTGTGTGTGTATGTGTGTGTGTATGTGTGTGTGTATGTGTGTGTGTATGTGTGTGTGTATGTGTGTGTGTATGTGTGTGTGTGTGTGTATGTGTGTGTGTATGTGTGTGTGTATGTGTGTGTGTATGTGTGTGTGTATGTGTGTGTGTCTGTGTGTGTGTCTGTGTGTGTGTGTATGTGTCTGTGTGTGTGTGTCTGTGTGTGTGTGTCTGTGTCTGTGTGTGTGTGTGTGTGTGTGCGCGCGTGTGTGTGCGCGTGTGTGTGCGCGTGTGTGTCTGCGTGTGTGTCTGCGTGTGTGTGTATGTATGTGTGTGTGTGTGTATGTGTGTGTGTGTATGTATGTGTGTATGTGTGTAAGTATGTATGTATGTATGTATGTATGTGTGTGTGTGTGTCTGTATATATCTATCATGATACATACATACATGTGAAAAATGATGATTTTGCTATCCCCTTTGCTACTTCGCATGATGATTTTGCTATCATGTGAAAAATGTTATACATACATATTTTATATCCCCTTTCTCCTATCATGTGAAAAATTATGATTTTGCAACTTCGCATTCCTTCTTAACATTTATCTATCCCCTTTGCTTTTTTGGTGTTTTGATTCCTGACATGGCAGTCCATGATGATTATCATTGTCAAGGTGACATTTATCATCACATGAGCAATATACAAGTTCTTCGCACCCTAATGTAAAGTGTTTCATTGTACATCAAAAATTCATATATTTCATATTCATGGCTTAGTTTTTGATAAAAAAAGATCCTCACACTTAACGAAGAGGTGTTATTTTGCTACATTATTTTTTACTATTCTCATTATTTCAAATAATAATATTAATTTGCATCAACTTTCTATATAAGTCTGATCTTGTCTTGTTTAACATGCAATGATAATTATAATGTGTTCGGTTTTTTCGTCAATGATATTATATCTCTTTAATAGGTGATGAATCCACATTTCATCATCTTTATTCTATCATTTTGGCCTCAAAAACCCTGGCAAATGCGTGTAAACACCATTAATTCCAGCATCTTAGCATCCATGCATGTGCATATAAATAGTATAAAATACAGTTTTTAAAGGCAAAATTATAGAATAAATAAAAGAAAAGAAAAAGAACAAAATATTGTAAATATTTGATGACCCGAAACCCCGAGACCTAGGCATCTCGATGACTAGGTCGACAAGGAATAAAGTAGGGGAGATAAGGGCCAAAATACAATAAAAATACCTTTTATTAAATTCATTCTTTATTCATTTTGGGACCTATTTTTGGTTCCACTTTTTATACTTCAAATAAAGAAACTTTGAACATGAAAGTTGTAGATAATTAAATATATAAAAAGACAAAATTGATTTCATACAAAAGTAATGTACAGATAAAAAGATATGATCTGAATAAGATTCCAGAATCCCAACTTCCCAGACATGTATCTCCCTAATAAATACTAGAAATATACCAAAATCACCTTTAATTGTATATAATTTCAAATAATCTACTTAATGAAAGTGGTTTCGTATTTTTTGGAGTTACCGTTTGAAAGTTGAGTTTTGGACCCCACTTGTATACTTGTACAGATTAAAATATTCATTTTATTATTTATTCATGATTTTTATAATTTTATATTTTTATAATTTTGTAAATGTTATTTATAATATGTATGTACAATAAAATCAGAATAAAAGTCTCAAGAAAATATAAAATAAAATACTTGTATATATTACACCTAGGTATAATACCTATACACAGACATATATTGTTGACACTTATATTTTATTGAGTGTACAAAATACTTCAGAAAAATAAAAAAATATTTAATTGTATAAAAATATTTATAAATTTATAAAATAATAAAAAAAATAAATAACATTAAATAAACAAACTAAAAATAAAATATTAAAATATATAGATATACATACCTATACAAGCCTAAAAAGGTAACTTGTAATTATAACCCTCATAAAAATAATTAAAATAACATTAAAATACCTTAGAAAATAACAAATATTTTTTATTTTATAACCTAAAAATAATAAAATCATTTATTATTTTAAAATGAATTTACAAAACATTTCTCGGGGATTTTTCCTAGTTGGTCCACGTGGACCAACCAGGCGCCAGTCCAAGTTGACCTTGGTCAACTGGCTGTCCTCCCCATGTGTGCCTGTCAGAACCTCGTTTCTGTCTCTTCTTCTCGATTTTTTCGAGGTCAACTCTTGCATCCTTTCATGTCGAGCCCTTCAGGACTTTTGCTCATCGATCCTTGCTCTTTTACGCCCTAGGCTTTCCTAGGGCCAAGGAGCGGCGATCCGAGCCATCTTCCTCGACCTTTGGAGCGTCAGAGCCATATCGTCAAACCCTACATATTGGACCTTCGACTTTCGAGCCCAGTTTGAACCCCTCTTCCACAAGCTCCGCTTCCCTTTTCGTGCCCAATCGATAGAGATCCGTGCCCAATCGATAGAGGAAGGTGACAGCTTCCTTCGCCGAGCTTCGGGCGGGTCGAGCGAGCTCCGAGGCGGCTCCACCACCTCCGCCTTTCGCCCGCGTCGAGGTACAACTCCCTCTGGTTCCGACCATCAAGGAAGCCATTTTTCTTCCACTTTTATCTCGCATTTCATTCGTCGTAGCCATAGGAGTAAAACCCCCCAAGAATCTTTGAATTTCATTCATCAAATCACCTTCACAATCATCTCGCCGGAGTGCTCCTCCGGCCACCTTTTCACGACGTCGATCCCCGCACCATTTCCACCTCTGCAGGGTCCAGGCATTTTGTCCTAGACCCTTTCACCCCTTTTTGCAGGTCAAGGAGCTTTGACTCGAGCCTGGGGCTCGTTTTGCATCTCGTCGGAGTTCTGTGGAGCTTCCCCAACTCCGTCGCCCTCCCCCACGAGCCTCGACCATCGCCGAGGTTTTCTGGAGCCATCAGGAGATAGAGGAGGACCGTAGGAGGCTGCAGGCCAATTTTGGAGCCCAGAGATCACCGGAGGACGGAACTAGAGGCCGGGGAAGTTCACCTCGCCGACGTTCCTGCCCTGCTCTTGCTCCGTCCCTCTGCGCCGTCGGATCTAGGCCGCGCCTCCAGGTGTTCGTGGACCGTTGGATCTCCTAGAAGCCCAGCCCCATCAGATCAAGCCAAGGAGATCTAATCGTGGCCGCCAGTTGCGAAGCGTCATCGACCGTCCTTCACGTGCCACGTGTCAAGTTGCCTCTTCTCCGCTGTCGGATCGCCTTGCTCAGGGTATTTTGCATCTTTTACCCTGAGCGTTTTTGTATTTACTTTTAGTCCATAAACTTTCGACTGTAGTTTAAATATTTTGTAATATTTTCATCCAGACCCCTGAGCTTTCCTTATTTGCTATTAGGTCCTATCCACGTCACCTCATGTGCATGTGCACGTGAAGGGACTGGGTATTTTACAAGGACCCCCTCGCGGGTTTGCTTATTTCATCTGACTCTAGGAACTTTGATATTACGTGTAATACTTTTGGATATCTTACATATTAGCCCCTGGGATTTTTGGATATTGTGTTTAGGTCCCTCTCAGGCGCGTACAGCACGTGTTGGGTTGGGTTAATTGCAGGTGTGCCCTAGCGGCTTTTGTTATTTGTATTTGGTCCTGGAACTTGGCTTATTAGTTATAAACTTTTGTGAAAAATTGCACTTTGGCCCCTGGATGTTTGCCTATTTACCTATATGCCCTTGCTAGTAGTGTAGTTTCTTGTTGTTGTTTCTATTTATTTCATGCATCGATAAAACCCTAAAAATCTATAAAAATTACCTTAGGTTCCTGTTGCATTGTAGTTTCACGCCATATTTTTGTATCTCATTTTTATTGCATTTTAATATTTACAAAAATTCAAAAACATGCATTTTCAGTATTGTTTGCATTAGAAAATCCATAAAAATTAGTAAAACTTCTCGAAAAATTCCAAAAAAATATATTTAGCGTGTCTTATCATCTTTTAGTGTTAGTCCAAAATCACTAAAAAAATTCACAGTAAAACTCTTAAAAATTAGAAAACCCTAAAAACTTCATAAAAATCTAAAAAATTCAAGAAAAATCCTAAAAATACACTCTCAGATTCGGTATTTTCCCTATTTTATTACCTTTATTTTAAAATTAATTTGAGGAATTTTGGATATGGTTTGGTATTTTTCATCCTCATTTTAATTTCGGCCAGTAATTTAGTACACTGTTTTCTAGTATTTTTGCCTTTAAAAATACCAAACAAATTCAGAAAAATCAATAAAAACCACAAAAACATTAGAAAAATATAAAAAGCCCAAAAACATTTTATTTCCTGATTTTTGACTATTTTTACCTATTTTTATAAAATCATATCCTTCTCTTTTCTCATATTGTGTATATATTCTATTTATAGAAAAAGAAAATAAAAAAATATAAAATATAAAAAGAACAATATAAAATCAATAAATTAAAAATCAAAGTATAAAAACATAAAAATTAAAAATCAAATAAAAAATTTAAAAATTTAAAAAACCCACAAAAATTTGCTTGTTGGTAGACACTTGATCACATCACATTTTGTGCATCCTTTTTGCTTGATCTATCTTGCTTGCTCCCTGAGTTCGACACTCTACATACTTGCACACTATACACATTTTTGTAGAGTTATACTAAATTTTGACTCCACACTTGCTTCTCATTGTTTGATTTCAGTGTGGGTTGATTGTTGATTTAATCCGGATCTTGCGTGGTCGGTTCAGCGACTAAGTTCCCGCCTTGTGTGGAACTTAAGACCACCGATTTTTGGGTTAATCAAATGGCATCATTGTCGTGGAGCAACAACGTATAGATCATAGTTTGAGATTGATTGTGATTGCGTGTTTACCATTATTGCTTCATTTGTTTCCATTTTATTGACCTATTTTTTGTAGCTATCTGACCACTTTCTTTCTTGTCTTCTTGCAAGGGATCACCGACCGAGGAGGATCGCTTAGGGGATCCTGAGCAGCCTTGGGAGGCAGAGCCGGCTATTCTATCCTAGTCGGCAGGAGAGAGCAGGAGGATTTGAGAGAGAGAGAGAGAGGATAGTTAGTGGTTTATTATTTTTGTGAGAGAGAGACATTTTATTAATTTGTAATAATACAGGTACATTCGGACTTGGACACTCGGGACCAATGTTTGTACACTAGGGGGCTCACCGCAGTTTTCATCGGACTTTCATCGCTTGCTATTTTCCGATTTTGTTTTCTTGTCTTTAATTTTGTGGAATGAGCCCTTAGTTTTTAGGCTTGCTTGATCATGTAATCTAAGGCCAAACACCTAACAACCATTGCATGCACCTATAGACTTATCGTTTGGACTTAGATATAATTAATTGTTGAACATATAATTCGAAACCACCGCGTCGCGAGAGTCTCCGTACAGCGCTGGCAGGACCCATTGTGGTGGGCACCGAGGAGATTCCAAGACCAGACTTCTAGGTTTTGCTTTGTGTGTTTAGCATTTGGTTCCTGACGCTAGCAACTGCCTGCTTAGGACGATTTCCGAGCGCATATCGGCATATAGTATAGGTTTATAAATTCCTATTTTGCATCCCGCATGGAGAGAGCTGGGAAGCAATGTAAGTCCTCTAACTGAGCATTCATCATTTAGACACTAAGATGAGATTTCCATCTTAGTGCCAACTCGCATTGCTTTTCCGAACCTCTTCCTTTGTTTTGGATCAGATAGGAACCAAGGAAAAATACAAAAAACGTTAAGCGCTTGTATTGAATTGACTCAAAGCAAGGGATAACACCAAAAAAAATTAAAAAAGGGACTGCTAAAGAAAACTTAACCTAAATAAAATTGGCTAATTGGACACATTGCTTGGGGTGAGCAAAGCCCTCCATTGTCTTCAGGTTGCATGGGAAGGTCTCCTTCCAAGTGAGAGAGCGGCTTCGTAAGGATTAGAGCCCAAAACCCAGTTTGTGGCTGCCTTGTTGATGAATCTGCGATTCGTCATCTTTATTCATTTATTTTAGCTTAAAATCCCTTACAAAACACCTGCATATAATACTAACTCCATATTCTTACTAACATGCATTTGTGTGTAAATATTGTACACTTCTTACTAATTTTAACCTAAAATAAATAATAAACAAAGAAAGGAAAAATAAAGAAAAGAAAATAAAAAAGGAAGACTGTATACAGGCTGACCCGAACCCCGAGAGAAGGTCAATACTTGACCTGATCGACCAGGAATAAAGTGGGGGAGATAGAGTCCTTAAGTAGAAAATCCAAAAAAATTTCTGTGTATGTTGTCGTAAATACTTCTCACTTATTCTGTGTATATCTGTATAAAACTGACACTAATTTATTTGTGCCTTAATTAACCCAAAGTAAAATAACTTTCAAAACAAATGTTGTAAATAAAAATGTGTCCAAATTAATAAAATTGATTCACAAGTAAATCATGCCACACTTGGAAAAAGCCACTAAGCACTAATTGAAAGATCAATTTCGGATCCATATGATCTCAAATTGAACCAATATCACTTCCATTGAGTTCTAAATTAAATTATCTTTAAAATGATTGTGAGTTCATAATTTTTGGAGTTACTGTTGAAAAGTCGATTTTCTGGGGTGGTTTGTGCAATTTTCCCATGTGTTTTGTGCATATTGTATTTGTATATATTTGTAAATATTTTTACTAATTATTTAAAATAAAAAAATAAAAAAATAAAAATAAAACACAAAAAAAGCTAATTTACCCATTTGTCCTTGTATATAATGTCATATATGTATATAGTATATGTATATAGTTGTTATTTTTAACTAACCATCATAAAAAAATAACATTTTTTAACTCCAGTAAATAAAATGACGAAAATTCAAAAAAAATAGTTAATTTTGTAATTAATTTTATCTCTCTTCTATTTTATCTCATCTCTCATTTTATCTCTCATATCCCTTCCATCCAAAAAAATCAAAAATTCATTTCAATTTTTCATCTCCCTTACCTTTTTATTCAAAAATTCAAATTTCATTTCTTTTCTATTTATATGGATCCTTCTCCCACATTCCAACTTGATCAATATTTAGAGAGAGGAGCCCGATCTCTGAGAGTCTTCTTGTCGAGAAAAGGTGTCTAGCCTCCGAGCCGTCCGATGACAGCGAGTCGTCCTTCGTCGAGGCGATCACGATCCATTTCCGCTCCTAAGACGAGATCCGCATTTTTCTTCGCATTTTTATCTTAGTTTAATTGTATTTTATCATCGCAATTTTTTCCGTCATTTTTATTTCTCTAGATCTAAAAAATTTTCGTCACGATTTTGATCCACCACCGACTCGAGTTTTTCATCTCACTTTCTCGATCCCTACGCGTTCTATTTCTAGCTCCCACAATCTATCAACTCCGACCACGTACAGTGGTAATCGGATTCAGTCATCCACTTTCGTCGAATAGGCATTCACTTTTCGAGTTGTAAATAAATAAATAAATAAATAAAATAATTATTGGTTTCTTCTTGTTCGCTAACGTTTGTTTTGCAGTACCATTTTAAAAAAATAAAAAAATCTATAGATTTTTTTATTTTTTTCTATTTTCAGATTTAAAAAAAAAATAAAAAAATTTTTTTATTTACTATTCACTGTTTACAGTATAAATAAAAATTACAAAAAAAATAAAACCAAAAAAAGAGTCGGCAGCAGGGCCGCCACCCCCGTCGCTGATACTCCGCCTTCCAGCCCCACGAGGCGGCGCCGCTCCTGCTACCCCCCGCACCAGGCCGCATCTCACAGCCCGGCCCTCTTCGCGCGCCGGCGTGCCACCAGATCCACGCCACCCCCGCGGTGCTCTCCCACGTTGCCCAGCGACGCCACATCCCTCCGCCAGCGCCGCGCCACCGCAAGGCGCAACCCTCCATCGACCGCCGACTCACCGCCACCCCTCGTGCTGCCCAATCCGTGTGTCGCTGCTCGCGTATCTCCGTGCGGTGGTGCGCCGCCTAGAGCTCAGCCGCCCTCCACTCGCCAATCTCCGCGCTTCCCTCTCCAGGTGACCTTCGACGCCGACCTCCTGCGGTAACCGCCACCACTGCGCTCCGCTCCAGGATGATCTCCAGTCTGCCAACGCGCCTCCTCGCGCGATCCATCAATAGCCCGTGCGCCCCGCCTTCAACAACGCCAGCCGCCCGCGCGTGCCCTACTTCTTAGAGGCGACGGCCCCTGTTCCGACCCCCTTGTTGGTGCCCCTTTTGCAAGAAACGAAGAAGCCCTAGGATTGGGGGCTTTTTTTGAATTATTTATTGGAAGATTTGCAATATTGATCCCAGAAGTTCTTAAAATTACCAAAAGAGCCCCGCCAACTCCTCAAGTTGCGTGCTTTGCATGCAATTCATGGGTAAATTGCGAAACTCACCTTCTATTTCACTTCTTTTATGTATTCAATGCCAGAATTTTAATATTCACATTTCAGTCCTTTATTTACAGACTCTGAATTGCATGTTTATCTTGTTGAAATAAATGTTATTTCTGATCCAAAAATTTTGAGAAAATTGTGTTATACTCCTGATGTGATATTCTTCCTAGCATAAAATTTTCAGTGCATTTTGCCTTCATTTATTATTATTAAAAAATCAAAAACGGTGTCTTTTTATCTTTCTGAAATTGCAAAATTCATAAAATTTCAAATATTATTCCAAAAATTCCAAAAAAAAATAAAGTAGTTGTATTTCATTGTCTTTTAATATCTGACTAATTTTCACTTATTAATTACGTATAAAACCCAAAAAAATTGAAAAACATCAAAAAATCTTATAAAAATCATAAAAAATTCTACAAAAATCCACAAATTGTGATTTTAGTTCCCTTTGTAGATATTTTCTTCTAGTTTGTCTTAAAAATAATTGTTAGGTGTTTTGGGCACTTAAAGTATTTTTAAATTATAAATTACTCCTGGCTGTGCACATTTGACATTTTCTCACTGTTTGATTTTTAGAAAAATACAAAAACATCTGAAAATTCCAAAAAAAATCTCAAAAACATTTCAAGTTTTTTTAAACCCAAAAATATTTTCTTTACATTTTTCCGAGCATTCTTGATAAATTGAAAAAATGCAAAAAGAGTTGGTGTGCGTTTTTTAACCTTGTTCATATTGTTCGTTATTTTTTAAAATTAAAAAAAATACAAAATCAAAATCATTAAAAATTTGAAAAAACTTCGAAAATTAAAAAAATCACAAAAATTCATAAAAATCAAGGATAGTTGTCCTTTGAGATTCATGTTTTCTCTTAATTAGTTTCTGATTAATTGAATAACCCTCGGGAATTGTAGCCTCCCTGAGTACGACCCTGTCCGCTATACAGGTTAATAAGTAGCAAAAGAAAAAATAAAAAAATTTTGTTGACGCGGGATTTTGGGGATCAAAGCAACGACACGTCACCTTTTTATCAATAATTTATCTATCCGTCCTCAAATTTCGTGCTCAACAAAATGGCGCCGTTATCGGGGAGGCACGGCGAGGGTAGTTAGGTTTCTCTTTTGACGTGGTATTCTTGATTGTAAATATCTGTTTATAATTTGCCACGTTATTCCATTGTTGATATCCACTACATTCATTTCCTCATTTTCCCATATTTAATAATTGTGTTTCTTATACATTCTCTTTTCTTTTTCTTGCGAGGGCCCGCGGAGTGAAGGAGGCGATCTTAGGAGAGCCAAAGCACCCAAGCGACGTGGAGGCGGCATGATTCTTCACCAAGCCGCAGGATAGCGTGAGAAGAGGAGAAGAAGAAGTGAAGGAGACGAAAAAAAAGAAGAGAGAGAGAGAAAGATTTTTCTAGCATTTGAACTTTTTAAACGGACATTCATTTGTTGCAGGATCTGTTTCGCCAAGTGCCGGTGCACTTGGGGGACCTCACCGGTTTTGTTTTCATCGCCTTTATTTTTATTTTTTTCTGCGGATTTCGAGAGCCACCTATTGATTGCTTTAATTAATTTGCTTGAGCTAGGTAATTAATTAGGTCCGAACACCTTAAACAAGAATTTCTGTGCCTATAGAGTAGAGTGTAATTTGGACTTAGTCAAATTAACTTGTTCTTGCCCGTTAATAGAAGTTATCATCTAGGACGGTTCACTTGCATTTGCATATAGGTTAGTTTATTTTCTGTATTTAAATTCTGGGTGGATTACTTGCATGTAGAGTGTTGGCGACAAGGTACGCATCTCTAACTCCTGCATGCATCATCGTTTTTAATCGCGCATTGGCATTTCCGATCTCCTTCCTTATTTTCAAAACTCACATAAGTTAAAAAGGAAATTGGACAAGCGGTAGGCGATTCTTTGAAAATACTTTAACCAAGGGATAACTGCCTAAAATTTGGGGCTGCTAAAGAAAACTCGACCCTAAAATAAACATAAGGAAAAATCATTGTTTTGGGGAGAGTAACCCCCTCATTGTATTCGTTTCAACTTGCTCGCATACACACTAAGGTTAGTGCCAAAATCCCATAAATCAACCTAAGTGTTTGTACAACTTTATGATTATCACCTAACTCTAAAACAGACAAGATTGAGAGACCGAACCTTCACGGTCTTCACATTGCGTTGAGTTGGTGAATTGGGGGTTTGTATTGTGTTTGATTGCTTGTGTGCATACTCGATCCTTCTGTGCATTTGTGCCTTTTTCTCCATATCTTTTGACTTGACCCTCGTGCTCTCTCATCTTTTGTTTCGAAGATGGTCGACTGGAGTTATTTTAATTCGATCTTCGCAGATACCTCGTACTCTCTAGATGATCCACCTTCCCTTTTCCAGGAGGATCTTCCTCTCGATTTTTGTGCATATCCGTCTAACCCATTATTTCAGGAGTCGGAGGACTTTGATTTTCACCCACCCTCATTAATCCCACCCGATCCTAGGATTTTGGAGTCACCTTTCATGGTTTCCACACTTGAGAAATTGAATCAGATGATGGAGCACATGAATTCGAGGATTTCCAATCTATTTTATATAAATGAGAGCCAGCGCTGCTCCACTATTTGACGATATTGATTCATTTGAGGATAATCATGAGAGCTTGAAATCACTCAAAATATAAAAAAATGGAAAATTTTCAAAAATCCAAAAAGAATTCGGGAGACACGTTGTTGATTCATTTTGTGAGGAGATGACCCAAATATCCGATCATTTACTCACACAGCCATGTCCAAATTTGACCCCGAGGATGCCACTATACAGACTGCTCTTGGCAATCCTCATGTATATGCTGATTCCGACCTCCTCCCTTGTATGGATGAGGTCCAAAAATTCAAAAAATTGTTGACTAAAACCGAAGTGGTGGCCACCCTTCATGAGATCATTAAAGCCCCACTTCAACCAGCCATGACAGATTATCTACTCCTCAACACAAGAAAAGAAAGCGAAGGAGAAGATCTGAGCGTCACATCATGACCATGGCCACTGCCTACGCCATCTCTCACCGTCCATATTTTAAGAAGGGAAACACGACCACACCTCTTGTGAGTTGCTCCATATCTGACTATTCTTGTGATAACACTCTCCTTGATGGTGGTTCATCAATTAATATAACACCCTTATCTATGGTACAGTCTCTTCATCTTGGGCCTCTCAAGAAAACCAGGATGATAGTTCAATTTGCTGATGGATCTATCAAGAGGCCGAAGGGTATTTTAGAAAACGTTGTCATTCTCATTCAGGGCATGAATTTTACTTCGGATTTTGTTGTAATGCTCATGGAGACCTCCACCCCTGTGGAGCACCCTCTAATCATCTTGGGACGACCTTTCCTCGCCTCTGTGGGAGCCGTTATTGATTATGGTTCAGGAGAGATTCGCTTCCGTTCTGATGTAGGGAGCGATGTGTTAATCACTACACCCACTGCAGTTCAGAGACCCACATCCCATGAGAGCCCTCCCGTGTTAGCCAACCCCAAGGAATTTGACCATGATGATACTACCAGAGACTTTTGTTATATGATGGATGATACTGAGACCCGAGAATTCCTCTTCAAGGAGGAGGACTCAGAAAGCATTGACCTTGAAGTTCCCCCTTCTGGTACGTGGCGATGCATTGATGACATCCGCGGAATTTACACGATAGACACCCTAGAGCGGAAGGCAGACCCTGAGACTAGACAGGATGGACATGATTTGACTACTTTCACTGATAAGTCTGTTCCTATTCACCTTGATTCAGATGAGACCGATCAGGACAAATTTGATTTGATTGCTTTTATAAAGGAATTTGGGCCTTTTGATAAAGATGATGATCCGGTAGAGGCTCGCCAGGCTGAAATTGATCCTACTTTTTCTGATAATGATTACGAGCCATTTTACTTTGAGGTTTGCAAGACTTCCCATGCAGGACATGACCACACTACTTCCAATAACCGATTTAGTCCTGCACAATCTGAAAATGCTGAGGATACATTCTTGGTCGATCCTACTCAGTTTATGTCTAATGATGATCCCAATATCAATCAGCGGTCCTGCTAGAAGGTTCATTTTCGACCTTATTAACCTTTGTACATCCATTCTCTTGTATATCGTTTCGTTTCACTCTTTCTTCTCCCGTTTTATCATTCACCCCTTTTCTGTGTGTGTATATATGCTATAATTAGGATGTGCTTTATCCTAAGTATAGGGGGTGAAGGATTTGTGTTTGTTTATATTTGTCCTGTTTATCACCCTTGTTGTTGTTGCCTATACTTAGGGATACTCTACCCTAAGTATAGGGGGTGATGTTGTTCATATCGTGTCTTTGTGAGTCTGTACATTCTCTTCATCGGTTTTCCCCTTTGTGCATTCTACTATACCTAGGATTACTTGATCCTAAGTATAGGGGAGATCACCAACTTATCTTCTTTTTATCTTTTCTTTGAGTCGTTGTACCTAGCACGAGTTATGTCTTCCTTTGTCGCTCTCTGATCACTATGAGGACATAGTTCGAGCTAAGTATAGGGGGTGTCGTATATATTGTATATATACTTTAGACATAACTCGTACTTTTAAATACGTTTATTTGGGGGTTTATGTGTATAATTTTGTAAAATCCAAGCATGCAAAAAAACAAAAAAAATAAAACAAAAAAATCACAAAAAAACAAAACAACAAAACAAAAAAACAAACACAAAAAAAGAAGAAAAAAACAACAAAAAAAAGAAAACAGAAAGGAAAAAAAGAAGAAAGAAAAAAAAGTAAAAAAAACACACCAAAAAATCTCTTGTACATACTTGTATATATTTTACTAACCCTTTTTCCTTAAAAAAACTACAAAACCAAATGTCTATAAAAATTTGCAAAAAAAACCTTTCTTTCACATCTACATTTTTCCTCCAAAAATCCATAAAAAGTTAAAAATTAGAAAATTGCTTAAAAATGTTATTTTCACATGTGCATCATTCCTCTTCAAAAAAAAACTCTCTGCATTGTACATATGTTGCATTTGCATGTGCATTTTTCAAGATAGTATTGATATTTAAACTATGTTTGGAATAAAATTGAAGAATGGAGCTTAGTTGGACCTTAATCCACCTAATTTTAGAGGAACTTATCCACCTAATTCTTAGAGGAACTTCATCGAGAAATAGGATTTTAGAAGCTTCAGGTCTCTGACTTAATTCTTTGAGTTCCACATGACAATGTGCAGCGTTTAACTCTTAATGTCTAACTTGGTCTCTTCATTCTGGGTACAACTCTGGAATAGGGAATTAATTTGTACTCCCACACTATGCACTTAGCTCAACTCAGACGGGATGTTGGAAGACTGTGTGAGTTTCTTTTCTGGTAGCATGGAAATCTAAAGATCGGAGTACGGGTTGAAATAAAGCTTCGGAAAAGGGATGGACAGCTGGGCACAATTTTTTCTAAGACCCCAAAACATGTACGGAAAAAAAGATTCTATATCCGTAGGGGCACAACAAGATCCAAGCAGAGCCACCAAAAATCCAAATACAAAGAAGCCACTAGCAAATAAATATCTGACCAAAAAGGTCCAAGCTTCAAGAAAGCATGCAGATCTTGGTGGAGACTCGGCTACACTGGCCAGCTTCATAAGGAGAGGTGACTACACTGGCCACCCTCCAGTTCTTTTTCGCATTCTTCTAACTTCTCCCCCAATTCGATTGTGAACACAGCACGACAGACCCTAGAAGGAAATACCTGACTCCCCGAATACGAGTTATTGGAGAGGAGATTTGCATGGTAGTCCGGCATTCTAGATGGGAAGAGCTAAAAACTTTCACACACATGAGTCGATTGTTCAATGTTCATAGGGTATGCTTTGGGAAGAGGATCGATCTAAGATGACTTCTGGGCCAAAACTGTGACAATGATGTGTAGAACTTGAAGGTTGTTGGTTTTAAAATTCTAAGCCTCACAGAAGTTCTGACACACCAATAATCCAAAGGTCCGACAGAGCTCCAAACTACAATTTTATGAAGATAAGTTTAATACTCAATATTGGCCTACTTTCTTTATTTTCCCTTTCTTTTTCTTTTTCTTCACTTATTCTTTCAAATAAGTATTTGCTAAGGGACCAGCAAAGGTAAAGCATAGGGGGATGATGAATATGTGATTCATCATCTTTGTTCATTTATTTTAGCTTAAAATCCCTTACAAAACACCTGCATATAACACTAACTCCATATTCTTACTAACTTGCATTTGTATGTAAATACTGTACACTTCTTACTAATTTTAACCTAAAATAAATAAATAAAGAAAGAAAGGAAGGAAAAATAAAGAAAAGATAATAAAAAAAGGAAGACTGTATACAGGCTGATCCGAACCCCGAGAGAAGGTCAAGACTTGACCTGATCGACCAGGAACAAAGTAGGGGGAGATAGGGTCCTTAAGTAGAAAATCCAAAAAAAATTGTGTACGTTGTTGCAAAAACTTCTCACTTATTATGTGTATATCTGTATAAAACTAACACTAATTTATTTGTGCCTTAGTTGACCCCAAATCAAATAACTTTCAAAACAAATGTTGTAAATAAAAATGTGTCCTAATTAATAAAATTGATTGCACAATTAAATCATGCCACACTTGGAAAAAGCCACTAAGCACTAATTGAAAGATCAATTCCGGATCCATATGATCTCAAATTAAACCAATATCACTTCCATTGAGTTCTAAATAAATTACCTTCAAATGGTTCTTCATAATTTTTGGGGTACAGTTGAAAAGTCGGTTTTCTGGGGTGGTTTGTGCAATTTCCCATGTATTTTGTGCATATTGTATTTGTCTATATTATTAAATATTTTTACTATTATTTAAAATAAAAAATTAAAAAAATAAAAATAAAACACAAAAAAACTAATTTACTCATTTACCCTTGTATATAATGTCATATATGTATATAGTACATGTATATAGTTGCTATTTTTAACTAACCATCATAAAAAAATATAAAATAACATTTTTAAATTCTAATAAATAAAGTGACGAAAATTCAAAAAAATAGTTAATTTTGTAAATAATTTTATCTTTTCTTCTATTTTATCTCATCTCTCATTTTATCTCTCTTATCCCTTCCATCCAAAAAAATTCAAAAATTCATTTCAATTTTTCATCTCCCTATCTCTTTATTCAAAAATTCAAAATTCAAATTTCATCTCTTTTCTATTTATATGTCTCCTTCTCCCTCATTCCAACTTGATCAATCTTTAGAGAGAGGAGCCCGATCTCTGAGAGTCTTCTTGTCGAGAAAAGGTGTCTAGCCTCCGAACCGTCAGGTGACTGCGAGTCGGCCTTCGTCGAGGCGATCACGATCCATTTCCGCTCCTAAGGTGAGATCCGCATTTTTCTTCGTATTTTTTCTTAGTTTAATCGTATTTTATCATCGCAATTTTTTTTCCGTCATTTCTATTTCTCTAGATCTAAAAAAATTTTCGTCACGGTTTTGATCCACCACCGACTCGAGTTTTTCATCTCACTTTCTCGATCTCCACACGTTCTATTTCTAGCTCCCACGATCTATCAACTCCCACCACGTACGGTGGTCGGAGAATCAGATTCAATCTTCCACTTTCGCTGGATCCCCATTCATTTTCCGAGTTGTAAATAAATAAAAAAATAAAAAATTATTGGTTTCTTTTTATTTGCTAACGTTTGTTTTGCAGGACCATTTAAAAAATAAAAAAAAATCTATAGCTTTTTTTATTTCTATTTTCGGATTTCAAAAAAATCAAAAAAAAGTTTTTTATTTACTATTCACTGTTTACAGTATAAATAAAAATTACAAAAAAATAAAACAAAAAAAGGTGTCGGCAGCAAGGTCGCCACCCCCACCGCCGATACTCCGCCTTCCAGCCGCACGAGGCGGCGCCGCTCCTGCTACCCCTCGTACCAGGCCGCATCTCACAGCCCGGCCCCCTTTGCGCGCCGGCGTGCCACAGATCCACGCCGCCCCCGCGGCGCTCTCCCACGTTGCCCAGCGACTCCACGCCCCTCCGCCAGCGCCGCGCCACTGCAAGGCGCAACCCTCCATCGACCGCCGACTCGCCGCCACCCCTCGTGTTGCCTAATCCATGTGCCGCCGCTCGTGTATCTCCGCGCGGTGGTGCGCCGCCCAGAGCTCAGCCGCCCTCCACTCGCCAACCTCTGCGCTCACCTCTCCAGGTGACCTTCGATGCCGACCTCCCGCGGTGACCGCCGCCACCATGCTCCGCTCTAGGCCGATCTCCAGTCCGCCAATGCGCCTCCTCGCGCGATCCATCAATAGCTCGTGCGCCCCGCCTTCAACAACGTCAGCCGCCCGCGCGTGCCCTACTTCTTAGAGGCGGCGGCCCCTGTTCCGACCCCTTGTTGGTGCCCCTTTTGCAAGGAACGAAGAAGCACTAGGATTGGGGGCTTACTTTTGAATTATTTATTGGAAGATTTGCAATATTGATCCCAGAAGTTCTTGAAATTACCAAAAGAGCCCCACCAACTCCTCAAGTCACGTGCTTTACACGCAATTCGCAGGTAAATTGCAAAACTCACCTTCTGTTTTACTTCTTTTATGTATTCAATGCCAGAATTTTAATATTCACATTTCGGTCCTTTATTTACAGACTCTGAATTGCATGTTTATCTTGTTGAAATAAATGTTATTTGTGATCCAAAAATTTTGAGAAAATTGTGCCAAACTCCTGATGTGCTATTCTTCCTAGCTTAAAATTTTCATTGCATTTTGCCTTCATTTATTATTATTAAAAAATAAAAAACAGTGTCTTTTTATCTTTCTGAAATTCCAAAATTCATGAAAATTCAAATATTATTCTAAAAATTCCAAAAAAAAATAGAGTAGTTGTATTCCATTGTATTTTAATTCATTTTCACGTCTTAATTATTTATAAAACCCAAAAAAATTGAAAAACATCAAAAATCTTACAAAAATCATAAAAAAAATCTACAAAAATCCAAAAATTGTGATTTCAGTTCTTATTTGTAGATATTTTCTTCTAGTTTGTCTTAAAAATAATTATCAGGAGTTTTGTACCCTTAAAGTATTTTTAAGTTCTAAATTACTCTAGGTTGTGCACATTTTGACATTTTCTCACTGTTTGATTTTTGGAAAAATACAAAAACATCTGAAAATTCCATAAAAATTCTCAAAAACATTTCAAAATTTTTTAAACCCAAAAATATTTTCTTTACATTTTTCTGAGCATTCTTGACAAATTGAAAATTTACAAAAAGAGTTGGTGTGCGTATTTTTAACCTTGTTCATATTGTTCGTTATTTTTGAAAATTAAAAAAATACAAAATCGAAATCACTAAAAATTAGAAAAACTTTGAAAATTAAAAAAAATAAATAATAATTCAGAAAAATTCACAAAAATCAAGGATAGTTATCCTTTGAGATTCATGTTTTCTCTTAATTAGTTTCTGATTAATTGAATAATCCTCAGGAATTGTAGCCTCCCTCAGTTCGACCATGTCCGCTATACAGGTTAATAAGTTGCAAAAGAAAAAAAATATTTTTTTGTTGACGTAGGATTTTGTTGATAACATCAACGACACATTTATTCACATTCATCTTTTCCACCCCTGAAAAAGTACGCATCAACACTTGTGTATCGCCTGGATTTCCGAAGTATTGGCGCTTCTATCGTACGTAGACGAGTAGGGCTTGATCGCCATTGATGACTCTCTATTGTATAGAGCATTGACCTTGTCTGAAGTATCGAGCATAGGCCATGCCTTCACGGGGGTGTATGTCTCATTGTCTTGCGTCCGAGTAGGATCTTGCACGCTCACGAGTCATTCCATTGAGAGCAAGATCTGAAGTATCGGTTTCGCCTATCGGCTTCCTCCCTCTATTTCTTTGGCTAAGTAGGGATCCAGGAAGGGTTACAAGGACCTCAAAAAGTGCAGACTATAGGTTACACAGGAGGAGGACAAGTACGGGATTATTTTCTGGTAGTACTCTCTCCTATAGGTGTAGCGCTCTTAGGACTCGTTTAAAGATTAATAGCTTGAATTCAATCTAAAAACTACAAAGATAATAGCAGATCCTTCACGGCTTCACGCGTTGAGTTGGTGAACCCCATGTATTGTGTTTGATTGGCTAGTTGAATTTAGGTCAAGATCAAAAACACTGCACAATTGTGCACAATTTTGCCACCCCCTCTTCATTTCTCAACCTCGCTCTTCTCAATAATCACGATGATGGGAAGGAGATCTCTTAGGCCATCTCTGATGGCACCGCTATCCAGCACTCCTCCATATTCATATAGGACAGCTTCGGGGAGTCTAGACCCACTCTCCGAACCTGAGTTCACTTCCACCCTGTTCCCCCTCGACAATCCTTCTTCCTCCATCAGTCCAGTAGTTTTAGAATTTAGTGCAGCATAGAGCTTAGAACATTTGACGGCACCTGAGATGGGTTCTTTTGCCTTTTCATAGAATCCAGAAATGGCAGACAGAGGAGAACGCCCAGATGAGCAGGAACACCCGCCATTCTTATATGACCAAGCTTCCATCAACAATTCACTATTAGCCTCCCTGGAGACCATACAGAGACAAATCAGAGACCAGGGAGTATTCATGGATGATATCATGAGAGAGCTGGTGCAGATGCGAGAGGGCAGAGATGACAGACCTGAGGGCGGTGGTGGAGACATACCAGAAGCCGTAGGTGGAGGAGGAGACCCTAACTAGGAGAGGCCACTGCCGATGACCATGAGGCAGTTGCACAACCCAGCTGCAACCCTCACTCACCAATGGATTCATCTTCCTCCTATCGTCGGGAATTTTGAGCTTCGCCTACTGACAATCCAGTTATTGCCCAAGTTCCATGGGCTAGCCGCTGAGGAACCTCATCTCCATCTGCAGGAGTTCGAGATGATTTGCAACAATGTCCATGACAGATTCGTGGACGAGGATACGATCAAGATGACTGCCTTCCCATTCTCCTTAGCTGACAGTGCAGCCTACTGGCTGAAACACCTTGGGAGGTACATCACATCTTGGTCACAACTCTGGACCGCATACTTGAATAAGTATTACCCTCTCGGCTGGACGAACGCAACACGAGTGATGATCAACAATTTCACAATGATCCCTAATGAACAATTCCATGAGGCTTGGGATCGCTTCAGAGAGCTCATTGACCGGTGTCCACATCATGAGATATCAAAGCCCAACTTGGATAAGAGTTTCTTCTGTGGGCTGACGTCGGAGCTGCAGGGGCTAGTAAATGCCTCTTGTGGTGGGTCCTATTTTTCCAAGGGTGAAGATGATGTTTGGGCCATCTATGAAGGAATGGCAGAGAACTCTACGGTCATGGCCCAAGCCCGAGTCTACACACAGCAGAAGCCCCCCCAAGGAGCAGGATCATTTCGGAGGATCGCCCGCATCGATGCCGGTCCCCACACTCCGTCAGCAGCCGTAGCCCAAGCCAAATCCACAGCAGCCGACATGGGGATCATTAGCGAGAAGTTGGATTGCATCGAGATCCTCGAGAAGAAGCAGAGTCAAGGTCTTGCCCAGATGGACCTTATTACGAAGACCATGAGTGACCTGAAGACGCAGATTCTTTGCATCCAGGAGGCACGGATGTCCACTCAGCAGCCTCCCAGGTCATGGGTTGATCCCAGTAGTAGCAACTCCACCCAACCCTCAGCCATGCACCGCCAGGTCCATCACATCCAGGCAGAGTCGGTCCTGCAGCTACAGCACTACCCATTGCCATCACCATCTCAGGATACTCAGATGGTCGTCTACCAGCCGGATCAGCCACTGGCAGTTCTCCCACCACCCCCCGTTGAGCAGGGACCATTGATGGAAGTCAATGGGATTTGGTACGACCGGTACCCACAGTAGCCTGGGATTCATCACGATCACCACGGATTCCGTTGGACCACTGGTGGCACCTCATCCCAACAGCAGTCTCCTGCTTAGGGACATCAGAACAGCCAACAGCAGCACCAGCCCCAGTATGTCCACCAACAGTATCAACAGGGTCCTCGTCCCAGCTATCAGGGACAGTAGTGGAGGCAGCGTCAGCAGCCTCACCAAACTTACTCCCAGCCTCCCCACTACCAACAACAGCCTCATTTCCAGCAGGGGAACACTTCCGGTTCTCAAGCACCTGTCTTTGAGAACCCAGCTCTATATGACCTCACCCGCTTAATTCCTGATCAGCAGGCATCCTTCCGGCAGGAAATGGATGAGTTCCGGCAGGAGATGAGGGATATCATCAAGGGCAAGGCCTCCATACTTGCACAGATCGAGCCTAATCCGAACAATCTAAAGAGGAAGTCTGAGCAGGTACAGTTTATAGAGGATACTTCTCCTAGTGATTATTTGAGGGACATGTCTTCTTTGTATGATGCTGATTTTGTGACTACTAGGAGCGGTAGGATGCCAGCCGGCAGCACCTCATCTGAGAGACAACCACATGAGGAATCAGGAGCGCCAGAGCAGAGTAGCGGTGTTGATGCCACTAATGATGATATTGATGACGGTGGTGCTGATGCCACCAATGATGCAGATCCTGACGACGGTGTTGAAGCCGCGTGACACCCGATGCAGACGGTGGTGCTGAGGCCACCATTTTTCATGCAGAGCCAGAGCGTGGTGCTGATGCCGTGAAGTCAGATGCCGTTGGTGGTACTGAAGCCGCCACTTCCACTTCTGTTGAGCTCCCACATGTAGTTTCCACCTTTTGTATCTCAGGACTGTGGTAACAAAAAGAACAAAAAAATGAATAAAGGAAAGGTTATTGTATCCACCTCGAGTCCATATGTGTTGCATGATGATCATTGTATGGATTCCATTCCTTCACAGGCACAGGAACCTATTCCTAGTCCTCCATCTGAGGAGGCCCGGTCCATCCCCTTCCCTGAAGCACTCCACGTGGCGAAGGAGAATAAAAGAGAAAATCCAAAAAAGACTCAACAGGTAGAGTTCAGCAACCAGATGATCGATAGATTCCAGATCCAGCTGACTCTACAGGAGGCACTTGAGCACATCCCCCTCTTCTAAAAGAACTTGAGAGAAAAGACTACAGTCCGCAGGAAGAGGAGGAACCACAAAGATCAGATCCATGTGCTCACCCATTCTACTTGTTGCACCATTCAGAATCGATTGCCAGCCAAGAGACCTGATGCAGGAGCTCCTTATGTCAGATGCGAGATTCAGGAGCAGCGGTTCGATCGTACTCTATTAGATAGCGGCTCTTCTATCAACCTCCTTCCGGCAGCCTTACTCGACCGATTCAAGTTTGGTCCTCTTCTTCGAAGCAGGACAATCCTTCAGTTTGCTGATAGGTCGACTAAGAGGCCGAAGGGGTTGTTGAAAGACGTGGTCGTTACCATTCAGGGCCTGAAATTCCCCGTGGACTTTGTTGTATTGGATATGCAGATCCCTGAGTCGGTAACTGATGCCCCCATCATACTTGGACGCCCATTCTTGTCCACTACCAAGGCGGTGACCGATCATGATAGTGGGAAGGTATGCTTTTGCGTAGAGGGCGAGAGCATACAAATAGAGACGATCGATGAGACCAGAGCGAGAGAATCAGCATGCTCAGAGCAGTCCAGCTATATTGAGAAGATGACAGAGGTTGAGCGAGACAACCACCAGGAGTGTGATTTTGTGATGACAGACGATGAATCCATTTGGACATATCCAGTAGCACAGACCCTCGCCTTGCCTGCAGATTCACTCTATTTATAGCTTATGACAGTTGAGATCCTGGAGAGCACACCCCTGGATGAGGATACCTTTGAGGTTGACAGTTGTGGGACGAGTGGTGATGCAGAGTTTTAGTCTTGTTCTTCTAGTTCAGATCCCTCAGATTCAGACATTGATTGGGATGATTTTGATGAGTATTTGCCTTGTCGGATTCCTTCTGAGCCGACAGCTAGGACGGAGTGCGAGCCAGTACAGTTCATAGAGGATTCAGTAGGGTTCCCTTCGTCATATTTTCAGGCACAGCGAGAGTTCTCACATGCAGACCTGGTAGCCTTTACACAGTCATATCAGAAGCCAGATCTGCCACCTCTCAGTTGTCCAGAATTGAAACCCTTGTCGCGGTCGCTGAAGTATAGATTCCTTGCGGGTGAGCCAAATATGCACCCAGTCATTATCTCAGCAGCTTTGACTGGAGAATAAGAATCTCGTCTGATAGAGGTTCTTGAAAGAAATCGCAAGGCGATAGGATGGAGTATAGCTGATCTCCAGGGGATTAGTTTGGCTCTGTGCTCCCACCACATGTAGGGTATCACTACTGTTGTGAATGAGTCTGGAGAGGAGATAGCTACCCGGGTACCCACTTCTTGGAGGGTCTGTGTGGACTACAGATGATTGAATCAGGCCACCAAGAAGGATCATTTCCCACTGCCATTCATTGATCAGATTATCGAGAGGCTAGCTGTGAAGAGTCATTATTGTTTCCTTGACGAATACTCCGGTTACAATTAAGTGGCCATTGCGCCCGAAGATCAGGAGAAAACGACATTCACCTGTCCGTTTGGGACTTATGCTTTCAGACGGATGCCCTTTGGTCTATGTAACGCCCCAGCGACATTCCAAAGGTGCATGTTGTCCATTTTCTCGGACATGGTAAGTGACTGTTTAGAGGTCTTCATGGATGACTTCTCGGTCTATGGCGATGGGTTTGATGCTTGTCTTGACTGTCTAGAACGTGTGCTTCAGTGCTGCATAGAGGTCAACCTTATCTTGTCTTGGGAGAAGAGTCACTTCATGGTGACTCAAGGGATGGTGCTTGGCCATATCATCACCAACAGGTGCATGGAGGTTCATCCGGCTAAGGTGGTTATCATTAAGAACTCAATCCACCGACCAATTTGCATCAATTGCGGTCTTTTCTGGGGCATGTCGGTTTCTACCGACGGTTCATTCAGGACTTCAGTCGTCTCGCCCGATCGCTTACTGATTTGCTGATGAAAGACACCGAGTTCCTTGTAGATGATAAGCACCTAGCATCTTTTGAGACTCTCAAGAATATGGTTGTCACGGCTCATGTCCTTTAACCACCCGATTGGTCTTTCCCATTTGAGATCATGACGAACGCTTCCGATTTTGATGTAGGGGCTGTGCTTGGACAGAGGAGGGATGGATTGTCGTATGCCATTCACTACGCCAGCCCGACTATGGATGCCACTCAGCGGAATTATACTGTGACAGAGAAAGAGATGCTGGCCGTAGTCTTTGCTTTGGATAAATATCGATCATATATTCTCGGATCTAGAGTGACTATCTTTACATATCACACCGCCATCCGGTACCTCATGGCCAAGAAGGATGCCAAAGCTCGCCTTACTAGATGGATCCTTCTACTCCAGGAGTTTGATGTTGAGATTAAGGATAGGCCTGGAGTTAAGAATGTGGTGGTGGATCATCTCTCCCGCTTAGAGAACCTTGAGGAATCTGAGCCCAGCGTACCTATTACTGAGACATTTCCAGATGAGGCGATCTTGGCTATCACCTCGCTCCCATGATATGCCGACGTTGTGAACTCTCTTGTTGCCAAGACGGTCCCACAGGGTTGGCCCAGGCAGAAACTTGAGACCTTCCTAACGAAGGCCAAGTTTGACCATTGGGAGGATCCCGTCCTTTATCATGAAGGAGGGGATAGCATCTGGAGGAGGTGCATTCCTCAAGAAGAGTAGCATAGCATCTTCACCTACTGCCACAAGCTTGAGGCAGGAGGACATCATTCTGGGAGACGGACAACACAGAAGGTGCTCCAATCCGGCTTTTGGTGGCCTACTCTCTTCAAGGATTCAGATGAGTTCGTGAAGAGATGTACTGACTGTCAGAAAATGGGTACTTGCGGACAGAGAGACATGATGCCCATGCAGCCCATTTACTTTTGTGAGGTTTTTGATGCATGAGGGATTGATTTCATGGGCCCATTTCCTAAGAGTCAGGGGTTTGAGTACATTCTGCTCGCTGTGGATTATGTGATTCGATGGGTTGAGGCCATCCCCGCCCGAGCCGCAGATGCTAAGACCGTGTGTCGCTTTTTGAGAAAAAATATCATTTCACGGTTCGGGGTACCTAGAGTTCTGATTTCAGACGGGGGGTCTCACTTCATTAATGACAAAGTTAGGGCCCTTGCAGACGAGTTCAGGATTGACCATCGTGTTGCCACGCCATATCACCCTCAGACTAATGGTCTTGCTGAAGTGTCGAATAGGGAGATCAAGAATATCTTACAGAAGGTTGTCCGCCCAGACCGAAAGGATTGGTCACAGCTTTTGGACTCGGTCTTGTGGGCCTATCGGGCTCCTTTAAGACTCCAAGGGAGATCTCCCTTTCATCTCGTCTATGGCAAGCTGTGCCATCTACCAGTGGAGATCAAGCACAAATCACTTTGGGCAGTTACTGAGTTATTATTGGATCCTGAGAGTATAGGAGAACAGAGGAAAGCAGAGTTGGCAGCCCTGGAGGAGTTGAGAGATACAGCCTTTTCTAGCAGCCTACAGTATAAGGAAAAAGTGAAGACATGGCACGATTCTCATATCAGCCATAAACAGTTTGAGCCAGATCAGCCAGGGAAATTGCAGAGTAAGTGGAAAGGTCTGTATGTGGTCAGGAAGGTATATGACAATGGTAGCATTGATATATCCGAGCTGTCATCTTCCTCTACCTTTCGTGTTAACGGTCAGCGCCTGAAGCTATATCTAGATCATGATCCGCCGACTGTTGACGTTGCCCTATTCTTCTGGTATGAGATGTGTTCTTTGACTCAGATCATTTGCATCTCATACATGGTTATCACTTCCATCTTCCGTTGTATAGATCCATCTGTCCATATCATTCTTTCATTCTTTCATCTGTTGATATCTTTTCTTCTTTTCGTCTTTTCCTTTTCTATCCTCTGTATCTATCAAAAAGGTGTCGCCCCTTGTAGACAGTTTCTATACTTAGGACGTACTTTGTCCTAAGTATAAGGGGGTGTGCACCCCGATTTTTCGTTCTATTCTTTGATCCTCTCCATTGTCTCCTCTTCTTGTTTATACTTAGGGGTATTTTACCCTAAGTATAGGGGGTCTGTTCATTCCTACCCGTGACCCTCCCTGCTTTGTGTACAGTCCATTATACTTAGGATTATCTGATCCTATGTATAGGGGGGACGGTCAACTTCTCATTGATTCATTCATTTCGTCATTCGTTCATTCTTTAGATTTTCCTATACTCAGTACGAGTTATGTCTTCTCTTTTTCTCTCTGATCTATGAGGACATAGCTCAAGCTAAGTATAGGGAGGTCGTACATACTGCGTATATACTTTAGCCATAACTTGTACTTTCGTATTCGTACTAATAATTATGTCTAATTACACTTATAAAATTCATTAAAAATCATTAACAAAAAGATGTGATTATTCCTCAAATTCTTTTTCTACTTACTGATTAATAAATCAGGTGAACATATTTATTGCAAAATGTTTGAAAAATAGTTTGAAAATTTTGTGAAAAATCTTTTGAAAACTATTTGGAAAATATTTTGTTACATGTTTTTAACCTTTGTAAAAATGTGTTGTTTGCAAAACTTTATTTTCTTTGTGCGAAATAAAAATGTTTGAAAAAGGATTTGCAAATGGTTTGAAAAATGGTTGCAAAAATATTTTGAAAAATCTATATATACTGTTTGTAAAATCTTTGCAAAATGATTTTCAAATGTGTGTACATATTTGTAAAAACTATTTGTAAAATTTATTTTGGACTATAGTATTCCAAATTTTTTGGAAAACCTTTGTCAAATAAGTTTGAGGAATACATACATCTCACCAAAAATTCACTATATATATACTTATAAAATTGATCACTTACCCTTGTAAATTCTTAAAACCAACTTCTTGTAAATACAAAATGCATCTCCATGTAAGTATTTGTACCTAGTTTTTAGCCAAAACCTTTTATTTTCAAAAATCCCAAAAACATTTGCAAAATTAAGATACCAAAACATTTGAAAAAACTTTTTGAAAAATCTAAAAAAATGCATATGCATCATCTTTTCAAAAAATCCATAAAAAGTTCAAAATCTTTGAAAATTGCATCACAAAAATATTTTCTGTTTAGCAGTTGCATAGCATGAGCATTTTTCGGATCAAGTTGGATAATTGAACGAGTCTAAGTAAAATCCGGAGATTGGAGCTTGGTTGGACCTTAAATCTACCTAATTAACAGGAACGTTATGGGAGCTGGAATTGAGGTACTTCAGGTCTAGATGACTTAATTCTTTAAGGATCACAAGACTTGGTTAAGTGGATTCTTGACTGCCTAAGTAGAGTATTTCGGAGCACACGCACGACTCTTGTTGATAATGAACTAACATGGACACTTGCACCTTTCACTTGGCTCAACTCAGTTGGAGTGGTGAGGGGGTTGGATTTGCCGTGTGAGACGCACACAGGTGGAAACATTTGTCCTCCTCTAGGGAGGGAAGTGCACCCCAACCCGTCCAGTGATGATGAGTTTCAAGGATAGGAGATCGTGGGTTGCAATAAAGCTTCAAAAGGGGGATAGTCTACTGGCTTAAGAGGAAAAACTCCCTATGTAAATGTTGTTGTATATAGTATTCGAAAAAAAATGCAAAAATCAAAAACTCCAAAAGAGTGGAGGCTTGTGCAAAAATAAAAATGCCAGTTGGAGTGTACATATGTGTATAGTCAAATAAGAAAGCTTGAGCTTCAAACATGTGAGCCTGCAGCTGGATGACTTGACTACACTAGTCTTGCATCCAAGGATAGGTAGCTACACTGGCTACCGTCCATTCTTCTCTTCCCCCCCCCCCTCCTCTTGGGCTGGTTGCCACTTGAACTTAGAAGGGAATACCCTGCTCCTTAAGGAATGCGTTGTTAGATTGGGGAATCATTGCGTTGTCATACTGGAGAAGTCAATCTCTTTGTCATTTCAGTTGGGGAGAGCCACCATCACTTGCACTATACGAGTCAGATTCATACTCGTAAGGGTTTGCGTATGAGTTGAAGTATTTCTGACCTGGCTATTGAAGAGACTTGAACAGAGTTTTGGGATTCTCAGTGACTGTTGGATTTCATGTCTGGTTCTCATTAAGGTTCCGTGCGTACTAAAATTCCAAAGGTCCAACTTAAGCTCCAAACTTTGATTTTGTGAAGACAAGGTTGATAATTAAATTTAATCCACCTTCTTCTTTTTCTTTTCTTTATTTTTCTTTCTGCACTTATTGCATAAGTGTTTGATAGGGACTAGCAAAGGCAAAGTATAGGAGGATGATGAATCCACATTTCATCATCTTTATTCTATCATTTTGGCCTCAAAAACCTTGGCAAATGCGTGTAAACACCATTAATTCCAGCATCTTAGCATCCATGCATGTGTGTATAAATAGTGTATAAAATACGGTTTTTAAAGCCAAAATTATAGAATAAATAAAAGAAAAGAAAAAGAATAAAATATTGTAAATATTTTATGACCCAAAACCCCGAGACCTAGGCAACTCGATGACTAGGTCGACAAGGAATAAAGTAGGGGGAGATAAGGGCCAAAATACAAAAAAAATACCTTTTATTTAATTAATTTTTTATTCATTTTGGGACCTATTTTTGGTTCCACTTTTTATACTTCATATAAAGAAACTTTAACATGAAAGTTGTAGATAATTAAATATAGAAAAAGAAAAAATTTGATTTCATACAAAAGTAATGTACAAATAAAAAGATATGATCTGAATAAGATTCCAGAATCCTAACTTCCCAGACCTGTATCTCCCTAATAAAAACTTTAAATATACCAAACTCACCTTTAATTGTGTATAATTTCAAATAAGTTGTTTAATGAAGGTGGTTTCGTATTTTTCAGAGTTACCATTTGAAAGTTGAGTTTTGGACCCCACTTGTATACTTGTACAGATTAAAATATTCATTTTATTATTTACTCATTATTTGTATAATTTTATATTTTTATAATTTTGTAAATGTTATTTATAATATGTATGTACATTAAAATCAGAATAAAAGTCTCAAGAAAATATAAAATAAAATACTTGTATATATTACACCTAGGTATAATACCCATACACAGACATATATTATTGACAGTTATATTTTATTAAGTGTACAAAATACATAAGAAAAATAAAATAAAAATATATTTATGTGTATAAAAATATTTTATAAATTTATAAAATAATAAACAAAATAAATAACATTAAATAAATAAAATAAAAACAAAATATTAAAATATATAGATATACATACCTATACAAGCCTAAAAAGGTAACTTGTAATTATAACCCTCATAAAAATAATTAAAAATCACATTAAAATACCTTAGAAAATAACAAACATTTTTTTATTTTATAACCTAAATTAATAAAATCATTTATTATTTTGAAATGAATTTACAAAACATTTCTCAGGGATTTTTCCTACTTGGTCCACGTGGACCAACCAGGCGCCAGTCCAAGTTGACCTTGGTCAACTGGCTGTCCTCCCCATGTGTGCCTGTCAGAACCTCGTTTCTGTCTCTTCTTCTCAATTTTTTCGAGGTCAACTCTTGCATCCTTTCATGTCGAGCCCTTCTGGACTTTTGCTCCTCGATCCTTGCTCTTTCACGCCCTAGGCTTTCCTAGGGCCAAGGAGCGACGATCCGAGCCATCTTCCTCGACCTTTGGAGTGTCACAGCCATATCGTCAAACCCTACATATTGGACCTCCAATTTTCGAGCCCGGTTTGAACCCCTCTTCCACAAGCTCCGCTTCCCTTTTCGTGCCCAATCGATAGAGGAAGGTGACAGCTTCCTTCGCCGAGCTTTGGGCGGGCCAAGCGAGCTCCGAGGCGGCTCCACCACCTCCGCCTTTCGCCGGCGTCGAGGTACAACTCCCTCTGGTTCTGACCATCGAGGCAGCCATTTTTCTTCCACTTTTATCTCGCATTTAATTCGTCGTAGCCATAGGAGTAAAACCCCCAAGAATCTTTGAATTTCGTTCATCAAATCGCCTTCACGATCATCTCGCCGGAGTGCTCCTCCGGCCACCTTTTCACGTCACCGATCCTCGCACCTTTTCCACCTCCGTGGGGTCTGGGCATTTTGCCCTGGACCCTTTCACCCCTTTTTGTAGGTCAAGGAGCTTT
Source organism: Ottelia alismoides (assembly GCA_037367405.1). Classification (NCBI taxonomy): domain Eukaryota; kingdom Viridiplantae; phylum Streptophyta; class Magnoliopsida; order Alismatales; family Hydrocharitaceae; genus Ottelia; species Ottelia alismoides. The sequence continues at coordinate 98,939 of JAZKJV010010732.1, read as the reverse complement.
AACTCGAGCCTGGGGCTCGTTTTGCATCTCGCTGCAGTTCCGTGGAGCTTCCCAGCTCCGCCGCCCTCCCCCGCGAGCCTCAGCCATCGCCGAGGTTTTCTGGAGCCATCAGGAGATAGAGGAGGACCGCGGGAGGCTGCAGGCCAATTTTGGAGCCCAGAGATCACCGGAGGACGGAACTAGAGGTCGGGGAAGTTCGCCTCGTCGGCGCTCCTCCCCTGCTCTTGCTCCGTCACTTTGCGTCGTCGGATCTAGGTCGTGCCTCCAGGTGTAGGTGGACCGTTGGATCGCCTAGAAGCCCAGCCGTCAGATCAAGCCAAGGAGATCTAATCGTGGCCGCCAGTTGCGAAGTGTCATCGACCGTCCTTCACGCGTCACGTGTCAAGTGGCCTCTTCTCCGCCGTCGGATCGCCTTGCTCGGGGTATTTTGCATCTTTTACCCTGAGCGTTTTTGTATTTACTTTTAATCCATAAACTTTCGACTGTAGTTTAAATATTTTGTAATATTTGCATCCAGACCCCTGAGCTTTCCTTATTTGCTATTAGGTCCTATCCACGTCACCTCGCGTGCCTGTGCGTGTGAGGGGACTGGGTATTTTGCAAGGACCCCTCATGGGTTTTCTTATTTCATCTGAGTCCACGAACTTTGATATTACGTCTAATACTTTTGGATATCTTGCATATTAGCCCTTGGAATTTTTGGATATTGCGTTTAGGTCCCTCTCATGAGCGTGTACAGTACGTGCTGGGTTGGGTTAATTGCAGGCGTGCCCTAGCGGCTTTTGTTATTTGTATTTGGTCCTGGGACTTGGCTTATTCGTTATAAACTTTTGTGAAAAATTGCACTTTGGCCCCTGGATGTTTGCCTATTTACATATATGCCCTTGTTAGTAGTGTAGTTTCTTGCTGTTGTTTCTATTTATTTCATGCATTGATAAAACCCTAAAAAATCTATAAAAATTACCTTAGGTTCCTGTTGCATTGTAGTTTCACGCCATATTTTTGTCTCTCATTTTTATTGCATTTTAATATTTATAAAATTCAAAAACATTGCATTAGAAAATCCATAAAAATTTGTAAAACTTTTCGAAAAATTCCAAAAAAAAATATATTTTGCGTGTCTTATCATATTTTAGTGTCAATCTAAAAATCACTAAAAAATTCAAAGTAAAACTCTTAAAAATTAGAAAAACCCTAAAAACTTCATAAAAAATCTAAAAAATTCTAGAAAAATCCTAAAAATACACTCAGTTTCGATATTGTCCCTATTTTATTACCTTTATTTTAAAATTAATTTGAGGAATTTTGGATATGGTTTGATATTTTTCATCCTCGTTTTAATTTCGGTCAGTAATTTAGTACACTATTTTCTAGTATTTTTGCCTTTAAAAATATTAAACAAATTCAGAAAAATCTATAAAAACCACAAAAACATTAGAAAATTATAAAAAGCCCGAAAACATTTTATTTCCTGATTTTTTATTATTTTTACCTATTATTATAAAATCCTATCCTTCTCTTTTCTCATATTGTGTATATATTCTATTTATAGAAAAAGAAAATACAAAAATATAAAATATAAAAAGAAAATATAGAATCAGTAAATTAAAAATCAAAGTATTAAAATATAAAAATTAAAAATCAAATTAAAAATTTAAAAATTTAAAAAACCCATAAAAATTTGCTTGTTGGTAGACACTTGATCACATCACATTTTGTACATTCTTTTTGTTTGATCTATTTTGCTTGCTCCCTGAGTTCGACACTCTACACACTTGCACACTATACACATTTTTGTAGACTTATACTAAATTTTGACTCCACACTTGCTTCTCATTGTTTGATTTCATTGTGGGTTGATTGTTTATTTAATCTGGATCTTGCGTGGTCGGTTCAGCGACTAAGTTCCCCCCTTGTGTGGAACTTAAGACCACCGATTTTTGGATTAATCAAAAGGCTCATATAGGTATATTGTATTTATCCATTTCTTCATCATTTAAAAAAGAGTATATTTACATTGTAAAAGATATAATAATTATAAAAGTTAGGCACTTTTATCCATTTTGTTGTATTAGCTTGATATTTTTCCTCGATTTTATAGTTTTTTCAACTTAACTTAGTAATATACTTTCAAAAAAAGATTTATACAATAAAATATTTATATTATATTACTCTTCATATAATATTATTTATATAAGCTCTAACACATCAATTAATATTTTAAATTTGAAATAAAATGAATCGAATTTGAATATTCGAAACTTTAAATGAATTAAATCTGAATTTAAGTTAGTAAATTCGTTTGAAATTCGATTCGATGGATTCGAAACTTTTTATAATGAATTGAATTAGAATCCTCATAGATTCAAAGGTATTCGATTTGATTATCACCCCTGTTTGTACCTCAGCCTCGTCCTCGAAATTGCGCCTCTTCCCCCGCTTGCACCTCCACCTCTGAGCCTAGTGTGGCACGTGCGTAACACATGCGGGTGGGGGAAATTTGTAGTAGTGCCCTAGTTCTTCTTCAAATTTGTGATGAGGTCCCCACCGTCCAGATCACGTGCGACACACATTCTCGCTTGGGCAAATTGCAGCAGCACCCCGACGGCTTTGATATATTGCAGATAAGCCCTCTTAGGACTTGAAATGAATGGAACTTTATTTTATTTGCATTTTAGTCCCTGGAACTTTGACATCGAATATCTTTTGACTTTAAGTCCAAATTTCACTAACTTCATGTAATTTTGATCCTCATTTGATGCTCTATCATTTTATATACTTGTTGGTACAACTCATTTAGATTGAAATCTTATTTTAGGATATAATTACTCCTTATAGACTCTTTGATATTGAATTTAGCAATCATATTTGGAGAAAATTGAACTATTTCTGTAGGGACTAAATAGAGGAGGCTTAACTAATTATCTCCTTGATATTTGATGACTATTTTTAGGAGTAATTGTGCATAGGATTTGGATATATATTTTTTTCAAAGAAAAATTTGGACATTAATCTTAATTAATCACAAGATATGATTCCTGAATATTTTTAACTTGAAGTTTGAACTTTAAATTGAATACATTTCTTGGATTTATTTCTTTTGGGTCAGTTGTTTCTTTTGAGGACTAATTGATCATTCTAATTGAGGATTAGAAGATATAACATTCACAGATCATGTGCTCATTTTTTACTCTGTTTACCTTGCATTGCTTCTCTTTTTAGCATCGTATTTTACTTTCTTTTGACACAAAGATTAATATAGAAATTAGTTAATCACTTAGCTAATTTAGATCCATGCAACTAAAAATCATCGTTCCTAAGTTTGACCTTGGTACACTTATCAAGTAAAAAAATCCACAATATTCAAGAGTTGTGGTTTTTGATAGATCGTTTTCCGCCTCCTATACTACAATTCATTATTTTAAAAGAGGTAGGTTTGCATTCATCAAAATCTAGAGATGAGTTTTCATCTGCATAAACTATGAGGAAGCACTAGATCCACCTTCAATAGGCGCATCATGTGCTCCATCATGTCACATCGAAGGGAAGCACAACCGCATCAGAGCATCTCCATTGGGGAAGTGCTTAAGTAATAGTTTGCAAAGGTCACATCTTTGTTGGAGCATCACCACCTGCCAAAGAAGGAAAATAAAAGAAGATGACGACGAGCATCAAATACCATCCAATCCACTCACCTCTTCCCATCTCATCCACAAAATCCCCTCAAGTTTCAATCATACGAACACTCCATAAGAAACTGAAGGGAGTCGATAAAAGACTCAAGCATCACAAAATCATGGAGATTGAATGTATCCAATCTAGGTTGAGTATCATGCTAGTTGATGGGGCAGTGGGATTTTAAAAAATCGATGAAACCACGTGGCAAGGGAACAATTCCCATGTCATTTCATCAAGATCACACAAATGTAAGGTCTATCTTTTGAAACGTAGATGCAATCTCAAAGCCTCTAAAGGAAGATGACTCATATATCAAATCCGATCCGATAAGAGAGCACTTGTGGGCGCGTGGATGAGAAGTATGCTTCCTACAATCCAAGATAACAATCCAAATAGGGAATCTTCTGACTTCTTCTCATAGAATATGATGTCTTCTTCAAGAGAATGAAATTCCAAAGAAAGTAAGATCCATGAGAAATTAGTCTAGCATTATGACGGCAGCGCGAGACGATCGCTTTCTAAACAAATCCTAGGTGGATGGCCACCAAGTGTTTAGAGAGAGCACATGTAGAGAGTGAAGGGGAGTTGTTGCAACAATTGCTTTAACTTGATTCAATTAAGCATGTAAAAGAATGCCATGGTTGGTTATTCTTTTATAAAAAAAATAGATGGCTAGGATGTACCCCTAGTTATTGATCAATGGTTGAGATTAATGACTTTACTTGTACTTCAAGGAAAATAAAATTTAGAATTAACAAATCATTTATTTATTCTTTGCTCCAAAATTCAATCTCAAGATAAATCTCATTCTCATGAATAAAGAGGAAAGAAGAGACCCACCTTCCAAGGATGAGGAAAGGAGATAGTCTCCTCCCTCATTACGAGGGTGGACGTCCATCATGGGAATTGGAGAAAGATTTTCTCTCTCCATTCTCCTTTAATGTAAGCTTATTGCATTAAATCTTTAATTATAGAATAATTTATGAGCAATATATCACTAGATAGTTTGCAAATTATTTGTGACAATTGCAAATAGACCATTGATATTATGAATCATATTCATCCATCCAAAACTAAATGTAAGTCACATTTACATTTAATTGATCAATGTGAATCCAGTTCACGTTAATATTTCAATTATGAATACTATTCATAATTAATTATTTTTATGACATTGTGGATCACATCCACATTATCCATGATTATTGTGGATAGTGTTATACACATTAGTCTAATCTATGGTGATTAAATCTAATTTAGTTTTCCAAGATGTCTCTCTACACATGTTTAGATAATGTGAACCAAATCCAAATATTTATGATAATTAAATATGATTCAATTATCATTATTTCTCTTTATTTTCTAATGCTCAGATATTATCTCAAATGAAATAATTCTTGAACTCTTTCAAGAATAGGGTGCCTTCTCCCCCAAATACTTGGATATAAGGATAAGGCCATTCTATATTCCATGCATAATGACTAGGATAGTGAGTTCAAATCTCACATTTAGATCTAGGAGACCTCTTAGAGATGTCTAATCAAGTTAGATATAATATGCAATCTTCTCATTCCATCTGAATCATATTCAGATCAATATCCAACATTTGGACTAAGATTGAATAACTAGTCTACTAAGTGGAGTCACTAAAATTCAAACATGTTTCATCACTCCTCAATGGACTAAAATTAGATCACATCACCCATGAGTATTCCCAATAACCACACATCCTACACAGTGGAAGATCTAGAATAAACCTGGAAATTCTGATCTTATTTGAATTGTGTCCTTCAGGGTTTTATTGTTAAATTTTTTGTTTTGATCATTGGGAGCTGGTATCGATCATATGCTTTTCAAAAGCATATATCATACCTTCAAATCTTGTCTTGTTTCCAAAACAAGATGACCACCATTGGAATTTGGTTATGCCTATATCTCATGAGTGAGCTCATGTCTTCTGCTTCAATAGTGAACTTATATGATCCCTTTGAAATACCGTACTACTCATATGCCCTTATATACACACCAGCACACCGGTATATAGACCTTGGTTAGGTCATCAACCTAATGGATTGCCTAATGACTTAGACATATAGTAATACATCTATCTCCGATTATAGAATGTGTGCCTATACGTGATGGTATACGACATAGGTCTTGATTATATCAATCCCATTAAGTAAACTCTTTGACTTAGCTCATCCGACACCTCTGAACTTCTATTCTTATGTAGAGGACCTGTATCAAGAGGTCGGTCATATGTTAGCATTTAGAGTAAGGATTGTTATTTCCTTCTCATGTTGGAGATCCCTTCTTGATAATCACTTGACGGTGTAGTTGACGCATCAATCTAACTCTTTAGATATTCAACCATGCACCATCCTCTATGATCCAACCTTTGGATCAACAGCTGCATGATATCAATATGAACATGGTACATCACCCTAATTGTGCTAAGGGACATATTTTGTAATATATGTTATTCTTCATTTCGTATTAAGGAATGATCTACAATAACCTTTACTGCATAATGGCTCGTTGTGGGCTCACACGTCTAACAAGTTCCCCTAGCCCAAAGAGACATTAATGGCTAATCATTAAACCCACACTCATGTGCCAGCCATAAGCCACATAGACAAATAGCTTGGTCAGCTAACTAGTCACTCTATCATGAGAAACTATGTCAAGTTCTTTTGCAGACTTGCATATCTCCTATTAACAATGTTCACATCCAATGTGAATGTTGCTTCTTATGCAACCAAGACTCAATCTTTTTAAAGTAGTCATAGTGCCTTCCATCTTGCTAGTTTTATCCTTTGACACCACAACTCAACAATTATTATAATCAGTAAGGGATTTCTATTATCCTTATAAGAATACCCTTATGCATGGAGATCTCTATCTCCTTTAGACTAAAACATAGTCTTAAGTTTTATAAGGTATCTATATATGAGACTTTTAGATCACTATCTACAAAGTCTTAAGTTCTTAAAGATAAGGCTATGATATCACTATCTCTAAAGTATTGTATCTTTGAAGATGATATTATTACCGCAATTAAGTGTTTTATCTCCATAGTAGTAACAGTTACCACTCCCACCGCATAGCATACATTTGGCTTTTGTAAAAATCTGACATACACCGAGCTTCCTGTAGCTGATGCACAAGGTCAAGCAACCTTTGCTTTCACATCCTCAATAATTTGAGGTGTCATCCCTTTAGATAGGTCATATTGCATCTTAAGGAAACAAAGCCTTTCTTGGAAATTTCTCATGAGGGATCTATCCAAGAAGTATCCTTGATGTGATATCGTAATGCCCTCTTTTCTTTTATTATAAACAACTTCAGCACTAAGACATAAGAGGCATCTATGAGATCTTGATCGTAAAGATATAAGACAACCATATTATTAAACACTTATTATTATATTTATATCACTTCAAATGATTATGATTTTATCTACACTTAGCATGATGAACACAATGGCACTCCCACTAAGCTTCACATGGCTCATCAAGATTCTGTGTGAAATCATAACCTTTATAATTTCATAAAATTTATTGTTCCAAAAATTTAAGAAGCTTGTTTGAGTCCATCGATGGAGTACTTTAGCTTGTACACCTTATCTTCCTCAACTATGAAGTATTGGGATTATTTCATATGAGTATCATCGTTGAGGTATTGATGAAAGAATGCAATCTTGAATTCCACCTTCCAGATGTCATAGTCAAGTTGTGTAGCTATAGTTAATAGTATTCTGATGGGTATAGGCATGGTCACTGGAGAGAAAGTCTCATCGCAAGCGATGTCTTCTCTCTGTATGTGGCCATTGGATATGGGTCGTGGTCTCTATCTTCTCATCAGGTTCCCTCTTTCTCTTGAAGATCCATTTACACCCAACCAGTTTAACCCTTGTAGGTGGATCCTCGAGGGACCTTACGCAACACGTGTGCATGGAGTCTACTTTAGACTTTATTGCTAACATCCATCTCTATATGTCATGATCCTCAGAAGCTTCATCGTATGAAGCTCGATCAATGTCGGACTTCTTTAACACAAGGAATTCTTACCCTCTAGGTTGTCTTACCACCTTCAAATTGATTTTTAGAGGTGTGAGTGTTTCATCTTTGATTATCCATTTATTTTTTGATTTTAGGAACGCCATTATCCTCCTAGGATGTGATGAGTCCCTTTACTTCATTATTATTTTGATTCTCAAGGAAGTCATCATCTAAGAATCTTATCCTTAGAGATGAAATCTTTTAAGAATCTCATGGTCATAAAGGAGTTATCCAACACCATCCTTTATATAGCTAATGAAGTAGCATTGTCTAGTGCTGGATTCAAGCTTCTCACTTCCATGTTTATGTCATAGACCAAGTAATCCTAAATTCTTAAGTGCCTAGCACTGAGCTTGGATCCTAACCATAGCTCACGAGGGGTATTGGGTACAGATTTGCGTAGAATCTTATTAAGGATATATATATATATATTGCAGCTTCTACTATACATACATGTAAACTAAGATGTAGTTATGCTAAGAGTCATCATTGATCAATCATGTCAAACACAATCCGGTTGCATCTCCCTACACCTCCGTTGAGATAAGGTGTATTAGGGGGAGTGAGATAGGAACAATATCCCTTTCTCTATGAGGTATCCTTGATTTATCCAGTATGTACTTGCTACCTTGATTAGATTGAATTTTATCCATCTTCCTTCTAACTTTGATTCTCAACCAAAATTGTTAAATCTTTGAACATTTCAAAGGTTTATAATGTGTAAGTAACAAATCCCATACCACAAATAATCATTAATGGATATCACATATCACTAATGTTCATTATGATATTGAGGGTCCATATACATCAATATGTATGAGGGCTTGAATACCTTTGCATCTTACCCGTTCTCAGAGAATGGTAACTTGGACATTCTACTCTGAATACAATATTCATAAATATGTGAGCTATGAACATTTAGACAATCTAAAATTCTCTTTCTTACCAGTCTATTGATATTAATAATAGACTTATGTCCCAGTCATGATGCCATGTCAATTGTAAAGTGATCTTCATCCTGCTTTTGATCTTTTAAGGTTTAATTTCAGTATTAGAAATGTTTATAAATCATGCATTGATAATCTAATTTAGTAGAGTCCTCTAGATGTTAGATTATCACCTGAAATGTATATGTCACAACCCTGTATGATAGGTTTATCTCAGAATGCATGTCTTCTTCTAAGAAGTTTGGAAATAAACAATGAATCTATTCTAATATCTAGGTCATTGAGACATTCTCTAAGACTAAGGCCTCTCCCATTAGAAAGAAGCAGTCTATCTATCCAACTGAGATTGTTGCAACAATTGCATCAACTCCTATGTAGATAACTATAAACCTTAATATCAAGTTTTTATAGTCTTCTAAAACATGTGCAACCAATTTCAAGTATTAGTAGAAAATGAGATACAATTATCGAATTTCAATTTTATCTGATAAGTGAGTCATTTTCAATGATGATATGTAGATGTAGAATACGATGATGCATTATCTGAGTCCTTAAAGATTCTAAATAATATGGATAGTCATAATATCAGTATATAGGCTTATTGCAGTATTGGCATTCACCCAAATCTTCGGATGTCATAGATGTGGAAGTCATAGAAGTATAGTCAACTCTTTGACTTTTCTTCTTACATGGATCGGATCTATGCTTCCACTACACCTCCTTTAATGCTTAAACAACCATTGCTTAAGATAAAGGACCTCTCTATTTGAATATGTCCTCAAAGAACTTCAGTGTAAGAGTATTTTAGCATTTATTTACTTCATCTCATTCATACAATATGAATATTATGAAGCTCCACAAAGGACTTGAATATAGATAGTATAATGATGAAACCCAACATATCCACAAACATATCAACTCTTAAAGACTTTGGTTCAGGTAGGTACTCAAATATTTTGAGTACATCATCTCCTATGGAGACACCATTCTGTATGATGCAGTGAACGATGTCATTTATGACTAAAAGTTGAGAGCGCATATGCTTTCCAAAACATCTCCTTTGATTTTAGAAGGATCTTGACAATTGGGATCATCATCGACATGTTAATTCCAAAGAATACCCGATGAGAGATCATGACTGTAGAAACTTACAAACCCTAATTTGTTGTCTTACTATCAATTTAATTGTCATTCCTCATTATTATGAGGAAACTTGCACATTGCAACCACATACATTATGTGTCCAACTGCAAGTATTACAGCTTGATCATGGATTCAATCCGTGATACTATGGTGGTTATGATTGAGTACATATTTGAGTGGGTCTAGTGAAGGTTATCAGAAATGAGATATTTTACATAAATGTATTTACTTTGATTAATGTTATATCATTTTCAATCAAAGTTGTCATGTCTTTTTTCACCTTGAAAGTCCATCCCTTTCGAACTTTCAAAGCATGAGGTGTTCTAACCAAAGTACCCTAAGAGAGAGAAGAGATCTCCCTTCAACCTTAGTCACCCCAATAATATGAGAAAATGCAACTCGATGAAGGAAGCGAGAACTCTATCCACATTGTAAGTCCAACTAGCATTTTCCGATTCGTTCTTTGACAACCAAGCCCACCACCCCTAAGGTGATATTAACTCGTTGTCAATTGAACCAACTGTCATTAGGAATTGAATATACTATGCATAATCTAATATTGCTTCATTTATATAGGGAACAACATTGCGGTCACTACGCATATGGCCTTACTCTTTCGAGAAGCAAAGAGCCCGATCCATATGTGCTTGTACATCAGAGCCAAGACTTGGCATAGGCATCTCGGTCATACAATACATGGAGACAAAGCCATTCATCTTTGATGGGAGACCATGGGTGGCATCTTATGATCCTCCATATCCCATTCAAAATTTGAAAGATCATTTGAGTCATGTTCTCATGGTCAACCCTTCCAAGGGAAATCCAATGTTATTAATTATAGATCATGTATTTAATTGGATTATATTAATTTAATCATATTAAATCAACATTAATCCAATACAACCAACGAAAAAAACTTGCTTGATATTACCATATAGTATACACCATCATTTGGTGCATTTTATTCCAATTTAGTTGTTAAAAGTACGCAAAGACGCCACTCTTGAAACAGATCCGACCATGTTGTATAGATCATGCTAATGGGGAGAGTTTCCATTGCAAATGTGGCTCAAGATGCCAATTAAGCAACCCATTAGCATATCCAGGCCTAGACACCATCAGTGTTGCAAATCGAGAGAACACAATTGGTACAAATTATACTAAGAGGTTTTATCAATTTTTCAATCATAAATGATGCAATATATTAACCACTTAGAAATTTAGAAATTTTAAAACCATTTTAATTTTCCTAAAATTCTAGTCATATCAAGCAATAAGGTTATTTTGCATGAAAGTGTTGAACTACAACGATTGTAGTTTCAAGCCAGCGTTTTTCATGAAGCAATCATTAAATAAAAATTGATAGTTGTCAAATATTTTATCTAAATGTATGATTCATAATCTAGTCAAGGCAAATTCAAAAATTCCATGATTTATATTGAATAATAAACACACTAAAAGATGCCATCAAGATGATCCAATCATATTCTGACCCATCTCCGCTAAATATCACATATATGGGCAAGTAGATTTGGAATCGTGCAAAATATAATCAAATGATTTACTAGTTTAATTCTTAACAATATTAATATTTTTATAACATATTCCGTGACAGTAAAATAACAACAAAATTTTGTTTAGTTATAGTTTTGATTTTCATGCAAAAAACAACATACGGCGGGAACTTTTTGAATCTAAAATGATGTCTGATTGTTGCCAACCTTTAGTGAACCTTTTGAGAAAAATGTTTATACATTCAAAACGTGATTTAATATCCCAAAAATTTATTCATTGCACGTAAAAAAAGTATCTACATCAACCATGTAGAAAAACAATTCGAAATTGCATATATGCGAAAAACTACAAGTTCTTGTGCATTCGATATACAAAACCTTGTGGACTTATGATTTAGATCATATCCAAGGTTTTTGATAAAGGATTGATACCACTTGAAGGGAGTCGATAAAAGACCCGCACATCTTGGAAACATGGAGATCAATTGTACCCGACTTGGTCGATGGGGAACATGGAATGAGAACAATTCCCATATTGTTTCATCAAGATCACATGAGTACAATGTTTACCTCTTGAAGCATGATCTCAATCTTAAAGTCTCTAGAGTAAGAGGTCTCCTCTATTGAGTCAGATTCAACGAGAGATCACTTGCAAGCACGTGGATGAGACAGGTCCTTTTTACAATCCAAGGCAACGATCTGAGTGGGGAATATTCTGATTTATCTCACAAAATCCAATGTTTTCTTCAAGAGAACGAAGCACTGAAGAAGAGGAAGATCCACGAGCAATCAGTTCGATAGCACGACGGCAGTGCGACAATGATAGCTATCCCAATAAACTCTATGCGGATGACAACCAAGTGTTGAGAGAGAGAGAGAGGGAGGGAGGGAGGGAGCAAGTGTAGACAGAGGGGGGAGCTGCTACAACAATTTCTTCAACTTGATTCAATTAATGTGTGTTAAAGGATACCAAGGTTAGTCATTATTTTATTCAAAATTAGAGGGCTATGATGCACTCTTAATTATTAGTCAATGCTTGAGATAAAATAACTTTACTTGTACTCCAAGAAAATAGAATTTATAATTAATAAAACATTTATTAATCCATTTCTCCAAAATCCAATATCAAATAAATCTCATTCTCGTGAATAAAAAGGAAAGAAGTGAGCCGGATTCCAAGAATGAGGAGAGGAGATGCTTCCTTCTTCATTAAGAGGGTGGAAGTCCACCGTGGGGATTGTAGACAGATTTTCTCTCTCAATCTCCTTTAATGTAATATTATTGTATTAAATATTTAGTAATAGAATAATTTATCAATGATATATCATCAAATAATTTGCAAATTATTTGTGATAATTGCAAATAAACATTGATATTTATTAATCATATTCATCCATACAAAAATAAATGTAAGTCACATTTACATGTACTTGCTCAAAGTGAATCCAATTCACATTGATATTTAAATTGTGAATTGTATTAACAATTAATTCTCTCTATGATATTGTAGATCACGCCCACATTTTCCATGATTATTGTCGATTAGTGTTATCCATATTAGTCTCATCTATTATAATTAAACCTAATTTAATTATCAAAGATGTCACTCTATGCATGTATTAATGTGAATCAAATCCACATTATTTATGATAATTAAATATAATTCAATTATTGTTGTTTCTCTTTATTTTCCAATGCTCAGATATTGTCTCTAAGGGAACAATTCTTGAACTCTTTCAAGAATACCATGTCTTCTGCCCAAATACTTGGAAATAATGAGAGGGCGACTACATATCCATGTATAGTGACTGGATGGTGAGATATAATTTCACATCCAGATCTAGGAGGCCTCTTGGAGATTTCTGATCAAGTCATACATAATATTCAATCTTCTCGTTGAATCTGAATCATATTCAGATCAATGTCCAATATTCAGACTAAGATTGGATAGCTAATCTACTGAGTGGAGTCACCAAAATCAAAACTATTTCATTATTCCCTCGGAGTGGAAGTGTCATGGTTATATAATCGATTAAGATCACCATCGTGTATTCCCAATACCCATACATCCTGCATATTGGAAGACCTATAATAAACCCAAAGTTTTGATTTAAATTTGAATTGTCTCCTTCAGGGTTTTATCGTTAAGTTTCCCATTTTGATCATTGGGAGTTGGTATCAATCGTATGCTTTACAAAAGTATATACCATAACTTCAAATCATGTCTTGTTTCTAAAACAAGACGACCGACATTGGAATCCAATTTATCTCAATATCTCATGAGTGATTTCATGTCTTTCGATTCAATATTGAACATGTATGATCCCTTAGAGATATCATATTACTCATATGCCCTTGTATGCACACCAACTCATCAGTTTATAGACCTTTATTAGGTCATCAACCTAATGGTTTGCTTAATGTACATACTTAGAGGATGCATGCTTATATGTGACGACATACGATGTTGATAAATCCCAAATTTATCGTCATTATTGGGATTTATTAGCCCTATAGCTTAAGTAATTCATTAATAATAAATAGCAATTAACTTAATTTAATAATTAATAACTTATAGATAATTACCCTAATTATATGTGTATAAATAAATATATTATTGTGCATATATTTTATATATTTCTTAATTAATAAAAATCAAATAAAAATTAGATTAATATTGTATATAATTAATTTAACATTATTCATAAATTGAAAATACAAAATTATAATAAAAATAATAAAATAAATGTTGTTAATACATTAAAAATACTTACAAAAGTAATAATATGTACGTATGATATATTCTCACTTTAAGTTCTACATGAAAGATGTAGATCTCATTGAGATCTACAACTTTCACATTGAATATTTTTAAATCATTCTTTAACCAGTCCTTTTTATTTATAATGATTTAGTTACTTTCTAATTTCTTGATTGGGCCACGTGATCCAATCATGGTGCTCCACCTAGTCGGCCCGTAATAATTTAGTGCCTAATTTCTTGACCGTCAGATCGACCTTAATAAGTTGATCATACCCATTTATCTCCACTTTAATCATAGCCTTCTGATCGCATCCAATAGAGCTGCATCACCCTCCACTTTCGCCCCGAATGGGGACCGTCTGATCTTTGATCAGACGATCGAGCCATCATCCTCGACCTTGCATCCCTTCAGACCTCACCCTCGTCGATTGCAAAACTGCTCCCTTCTCTGATTTACACGGGTCACACCGCGTGCCCTAACCAATTGGTTCCACAATAATTCCCTTACCTATTCATCCCTCATCCACACCCAACCTTCAACAACCTCCATCGACCTCACGTGTAGTCGGAGCGGTGGTTGAAACCACCTTCTTCAATTGTCGAAGCACATGCTCTTCACCGCACAAAACCCCTCCTCCAACATCTCCAACGACGATCCACCACTTTCTTGTGATTCTTCCTAGCTTACTATACCTTCTAGTGACAATAGAACTTGAGATTTGAGAGCGATGATAGAAGATATCACCGATGAGATCCTCGTCAGTTCAGACGTTATGAAAAACTCCATTGTATTTTTCTTGAGCTCACTTCCCTCGCTCATAAGTTTGAGCGATGACCGTACTCAAAGCTCCATCTCAGGCCAGTCTTCTTCCACTTATCATCTTCTTCATCTCCATCTTTGTTCCAAGTAAAGGTATGATCCTTAATTTTCTTGCATTTCTCCTTATTTTCCAGTACAACATAGTTACTTATCTCTCCATCTAAGATCACTTTTCTGAACGTTCGATCATCACTTTGCCACGTGTGCACTCTACTGAATCCTCTCCGCTTCTCCATCTTCGTGTATGCCTCGATCCATTCTTCCTATTGAAATAGAGGAAGAACCCATTTAGGGATCTTCTCTTTCAGTTTCGATTAAGTCCCCCAATTCATTCCCAAAACTATTATCTTCGCCTTGATTATGTCTTGTAATGATGCACACACTCAAAGTTCTTCAATGAATGGACATTCATTGTAGACTCCTTGATTTATTCCACCTCCGACGAACTCAATTTGAGGGAGTATCCCAGGTGGTGTCGCTTGGAGCTTGCATCACCATCTTCTTCGTCAGGACACCAACGAGCTTCATCGACTTACACAGACTCCACAAGAGAATGGAGGAGGTCAAGGCCCTTCACTAAAGATTGGTTTCCACCACCATGAGTCAGAGCTAACTCATACAGATGTCGTCTGATTAACCCTAATTGGGGATAAAATGGCCGAATTTAGAACCACGTTGACACCGCCAGACCTATAGGTTAGGACCAGCCCCGAACCTCTGTTGAAGCTTACGAGTATGACATGTATACCCGAGCTTGAGAGCTTCCCAAGCCTACAAGTCACGAGCATGTGGTTGTTGGCAATTTACAGACATATCCTTCCACATTCTAAAATTACAAATAAGTCCCCCTTTTTTTAGTAAAATTGCATAGATATCTAGGTGATTTTATATATTTGCACTTTAGTCCTTGTTTGGACCTATTTGTAATAAAAAGTTAATTTATTATTATTATTTCTTTTCATATATGCCCATTTACTATACCATAAACACCTTTTGATCCATGTAAATGAAATTGGTGATGTTTTGAAGATAATTTAATTTGTTGTAATATGGTGTTATTAAGTGCTTGATGTGACCTACTTTTCACACATTAAAAATCAGAGAATAAAAATTGTCCTGTCATCCTTGATATAAGTTTAAAATTGATCATCTCATTATTTGATGATATATGAAACACCTTGTTTTGCACTATTTCATTCTAGATCTAACTAGGACCATTAAATAAACCATTGCTTAATTGATTTCATGATTAGATTCATATTTGAGGAATTTATTTGAATTACTTTGATCATTTTGAACTTGATACTTATTTCATTCATTTCATTGATTTATGAATTAATTGATTGAGTTATTTGGTCAATCAATTAGAAGCTTTCTTGTGTGTTTGTGCATTGTATTTTGTGTTGCATTAACATTATTGTTCATTTAATACATTTGCGTCTGCATACCATAAAAGTAACACGCGGTGCATTTGATTTACATTTATTTAACCTAGATCATTGATTAATGTTTTAATTAGGTATTTGGTTCACTAATTAATCTCTTAATCAAGTATTCGGTATCTAGATTAAATCAATTAATTGCTCGTGTCATTGTGTTCGACCCTAGGCTTACCTAGGATAAATTTAAGCTCGATCCTCTTCACAGAGATCTTCTGACTCTATTCTGATCGATTGCTAATTCTTCGTATTACAATGAAGCTTTAATTTACTTAGCCTATTAGCATCTAATCATATGTGGGCCATAGTTATCTCGATCTCATTAAGTCACCTATTTGACTTAGTTCATTAAAGACTTTTGGACTTGATTAGCTGTGATTACACAACACTTTAGACCTTTGTAGGATTACATTTATGGGAAGGGGATTATAGTGTAAGGTCTAGTGGAGATGGGAATCACGAGTTTTGGTGGGGATTCATCTGATCACAATATTCCTCCTTTGAGAAGTTGGGTTAACCAAGCGTGTTGGGGTTACTTCGTCTTAAGACATTTTAGTGATTTTAGGTTATATGCGATGTAAGACAACTTAAATTCCAATTGAATGTCCTTATAATTATTATCAGGCATCTATAGACTTGGACATGCTTCTCTATGTCATGCACTGCAGAGTAGGCCATGATGGAATGGAGCATCACACTATATACTTAGAGAATTAGATATACTATATTAGTCAAGAGTAACACCATACGATTAGACTGTAAGGCTCAAGGTACGTGTGGACTACCTAGTTGGCTTTCCTTGGAGTGGTCACATATGTTCGCAATTGTCTCACATAAGGATGATCCATGTTATTAGCTTGTAGCCCAGATGTATGATGTATACTTTGTTCAAACTAGCAACACGATTAGTGATACACAAATTGAAAACTAATGCCTTAAAATTATATAAATACGATTTTAAAGTACCAGAAGTGATATTTAAGTACTTAGTATTGCTATCTCTATTAGACATGCGAGCCCGTAGTGAGCCATTATGCAATAAATGTTATTGCAAATCATTCCCTGATCTGAAATGAAGAACAACTAATTTGCATAATAGGTCCCTTAATACAATTAGGGTTATGTACCATCACC
The DNA here is from genome assembly GCA_037367405.1 of Ottelia alismoides. NCBI lineage: Eukaryota > Viridiplantae > Streptophyta > Magnoliopsida > Alismatales > Hydrocharitaceae > Ottelia > Ottelia alismoides. Next base: position 81,440 of record JAZKJV010010732.1, on the reverse strand, counting down.
ATCTTAATGATCATATAATTGTTGAATCAAATGTTGTATCGTATATACTGGTACTTAGATGAATCTAAATAGTTAGATTGAGGATTCATCAAGCACCGTCAAAGTGATTATTAAGAGAGGATCTCTAACATGAGAAGAAGATGACAATTCTTCTCTGAAGGCTGATATTTAGCTGACCTCTTGATGCATGTCCTCTGCGTAGGAACAGAGATTCAGAGGTGTTATATGAGTTAGGTCAAAGAGTTGATTTAACGAGATCGAGATAACGAAGACCTATGCCGTATACAATCATGATATAGGCATGCATCCTCTAACCCAAGACAAATGTGTTACTATATATTTGAGTATGTACATTTGACAGACCGATAGGTTGATGATCTAATCAAGGTCTCTACACCGATGAGTTTGTGTGCATACAAGGGCATATGAGTAATATGATATCTCAAAGGGATCGTACCAGTTCATTAAAGACACGAGCTCACTCATGAGATATTAGGATCAAAATTATGTGCACGGTCGTCTCGCTTTTATAAGCTTGGCTGGATTTGTACATTTGATATATGCTTTTGGAAAGTATATGATCAATACCTGGGTATGATATATGTTTTTTTTGGAAAGTATATGATAGGTACCAACTCCTAATGATTGAGTGAGAAACTCAATGATAAACCCCCAAAGAAGATAGTCTAAATAAGATCTAAAACTTCATATTTATTCTAGGTCTTTCCAATATGCAAGATGTACGGGTATTAGGAATATTCAAGGGTAATGTGATCGTAAACGATTGTATAATTGTGACGCTTCCATTCTGAGTGAGTGACGAAATAGGTTTGGATTTAGTGACTCCTCTTAGTAGGGAAGTAATACGGTCTTAGTCCATATGTTGGACATTGATATTAATGCAATTTAGATGTAATGAGAAGATTAGATTAAGGGCTTTGATTAATCAAACATCTTGAGAGGTCCACTTGATCTGGATTTGAGATATGATTTCAATATCCAAGTCACTATACATGGAATGTACAATCGTCGTGTCCTTATCTCCAAGTATCCATGGAAAAAACACATTATTATTGGAAAAGTTCAAGAATAGTTTCATTATTGATAAAGTATCTAAGCATTGAGAAATATTGATAATTAAATGTGATTTATTTATTATGAGTAATATGTACATGATTCATATTATATAGACACATGAGAATGGACATCCAAGATAAGTAAATAAGATCTAATTATCAATGATATAAATAATACGGATAACACTATCCATATTAATCATATATATTATAATGTAATTTATAATATATCAGAGAGAGCTAATTGTAGTTGGTATTTACAAAATAATAGTTGATGTGAATAGGCTTCACATTAAACAATTAATTGTAAATTCAATTTACATTTTATATTGGATGCGTGAATATGATTCACAATTTATCAATGTCATGATTGAAATTATCACAAAATAATTTGGAGTTATTTTATTGAATAATTAGGCAACAAATGTTGTTTCACATGTGGGATTTTGGAGAGATTTGGAATCTCACAAAATAAGAAAAAGTGAGTTGCATTCCATATATATGGAGTGGACGACAATGGATTCCCACTCCATGTATGGTTGTCCACTCTATAAGGGGAAAGGGGCTTCTCTCTTTCCTTTATTTCCACACGAGATTGATTTGAATTGAAATTAAATGTGTTGGAAATATATTTACAACATATTTAATTTATTTCAAATTGATAAATTGTTGTTGCAATTTTATGCAACAAAAACATGACAATTGAATGAAAAAACAAATCAATCTCAACAATTAGATTCATGTGCACATGGATTGAGATCCATGGACATCCAAAATATTATAAAAGGGAGGATAATCCTAGCATTTTTTTACACACAACAACTCTCTCTCCCTCCATATTCTCTCATAACCGTCCACACATACACTCTCAATATGTGGTCGTTTGCATGTTGACATAGAGAAATCCTGTAACACCCCAACCCAAACATAGTACCACATGGAAAACTCACAAAGTATGGATGTGGTTTATAAATGGTGGGGATTACTACTTGACAACTTGAGCTTAAGCATTTTGTGTGGTTGTCAACAGATCCAATTAGGGGCGAACCCAACAAGTTGTCAGGGCCCGTTTTCCTCGATAACAGACCGTGGACCTAAGTTCGGAACGTTACAAATGGTATTAGAGACAAATTCCCTCTGATAGTGGAAAGGGATACCTGAGAGGAGGAGCCGCCCCTACAAAGAGGTTGGAGGAAAAGGCTACCCGGAGCGTGCAACCGTCACTATCACTGGGAATAAGTGATGTGTCATGTCGCAACGAGGACGTTGCAAATATAAATGGGGGAGGTTGTAACACCCCAACCCAAACATAGTACCACATGAAAAACTCACAAAGTATGTATGTGGTTTATAAGTGGTGGGGATTACTACTTGACAACTTGGGCTTAAGCATTTTTGGTGATTGTCAACGGATCCAATTGGGTCCAAACCCAACAAGTTGTCAGGGCTAGTTTTCATCAATAACGGACCGGGGACCTAAGCTTGGGACGTTACAAATGGTATTAGAGCCAAATTCCCTCTGATAGTGGAAAGGGCTACCCGAGAGGTGGAGCCGCCCCTACAAAGAGGTTGGAGGAAAAGACTACCCATAACGTGCAACCGTCACTATCACTGGGAATAAGTGATGTGCCATGTCACAACGAGGACGCTGCGAATATAAGTGGTGGAGGTTGTAACACCCCAACCCAAACATATTACCACATGGAAAAGTCACAAAGTGTGGGTGTGGTTTATAAGTGGTGGGGATTACTACTTGACAACTTGAGCTTAAGCATTTTGGGTGGTTGTCAACGGATCCAATTGGATCCAAACCCAACAAGTTGTCAGGGCTAGTTTCCCTCAATAACGAACCAGGGACCTAAGCCCAGGACGTTACAAACCAGCAGTCATCGCGATGCCGTTTGTGCTGCCTGATTGACTGCTCGTAGATATCTATCTTCTTTGGTATGCTTCACTTGTAAAGAAAGCATCGAATTTTGTGAGATGAAATCAGGAGATCCAAGCTTGGATCATCAACATGGATTACGAGATATACATGTCTCATCAGCGCACCCGCAAGTGTGATCTTCATCTGATCGGACTCGAGGCAGGAGAATCTCTTAATTTAAAGATTACCGATTGCAACCATGCTTCAAGAGGTATTCCTTGAACTTGTCTGTGATCTTGATGAAGCGATTTGAGAAGTGTTCTCGAATCATATTTTTTCATCTATTTTAAATTTTTTAAATTCCGCTACCTCGAGCAACTAGTGCGACTAGTCGCTCCCGATCACCTATGATATGATCATCGCGCTTCCGTGATGTGCTTAAGGTTTTTTCCCCATAATCTTCAATCTCCACTTCCGTAGACATGTTTAGGTTAATCCTTTCATATTATCTTAATTGATTTCTTAATTTTACCTCCTTTACCTCTATACCTATCCTAGGAAAATAGAAGCGATACTTTTATCATGGGGTGATATTAAAAAAGTTATCGTAGATGGAAGACAACCAGAGCATCCATCTTTTTTTGTGAAATAAAATAATTACTTTATTTTTTGGTTAGTGCTATTATTATTTTCTTTAATATTAAGAGGATGTTATGTAACATATCGGGCCATAGACCTTGCCAGTTATGAGAGTTTACTGGTCCAAACAACTTATTGGGCTTGAGCCTAAACATAGCCTTTGACGACAACCCAAAATACTTAAGCTCAAGTTGTCTAGTAGTAGCCCCACTACTTATAAGATACCACCACACTTTATGATTACTAAATGCAGTACTATGCTTGGGATGCTACATATTAAGTGTGTTTAAGTACCATTAGATCATGTCATATTTATTAAGTTATTTACTTCAATCATTATTCGATATAATAAATTAGTTCTGATTATGATACACGGCCATGAGTTTTTTTCAAGTAGAAGTAAAGATAATCATGCTACACATATTGAAGATGGTTCGCATGCCAATTTCCATTTCATTCAGGGATAAATTCCATATCAAGTTCTCATATATTGACCGTAATCTCAATTGTATTGAAATGGATCTTGATTTCATTTTCTACATGATAGAAAAAACTATCATTAGAAAGAAAAGCTAGATATACTAAGACTCCCTCGAATCATTTGATTTCCAATTCTTTCCTTCTTTTGTAAACCCTCAACCCCTCCTCCTCAAATTCCTCCTTCTACCACACCCCATCCCCGATCTTCCCTCATGCGTCGACACATCGACCTCCTCCAGCATGAATGCTAATAAATGATGATGTATCAATGAGAGTAGACCTAGGAATGCACATAAATCTCTTAAACTAAATCACTATATTTTATAATTTAAACAACATATTGGACATATCTTAAACACGAGAAGAATGGAAGTTGGGGGTTGCTGCGCTACTGCTAGACAGAGTGAAAGGAGATAAAGCATCGAGGCTAGCCGAAGGAGGGGATCTAGGAGGTTTCCTGTGCCACTACAGTATGAGGAGGGGAGGTCGGGGGTTCCAGTGCCTTTGCTAGCCAGAGAGAAGGGGTGTGGTCCTACTTCGAGGCTAACCAAAGGAGGGGAGTTCGAGGGGTTCCCGCACCATTGTAGTAGGAGGAGGCGAGGTCAGGGGATATGTGCCACTGCAGGAGGGAGCGTGGGGTTTGTCCCACGCCGTTGCTAGGAGGGGGAGGAGGTGCCAAGGGAGTCCTGTACCGCTATAGTAAGAGGTGGGAGGGTTGAGCCTGTCCACTACTAGGAGGAGGATGGGTCCAAGGGAGGCCAGGGAGTCCTACGCCATTGCAGTAGGAGGAGGAGGGAGGTCAGGGCGTCAATGCAAGGGGGAAGGTCGGGGATGGGGGTGCTGTTGGAGGAGGAATTTGGGGAGGAGGGGTTGAGGGTTTATAAAACGAAGGAGAGGGATGGAAATCCAAATGATCCGATCTACCTTGTTTTTATTTCTAACAATAGTTTTCTCTGCAGTTTAGAAATGAAATCAGGACTCATTTCTTTACGTTTGAAAGATGAGGACCCAAAATAAGATTGGATCAAAAGATGAGTACCCCGATATGGAAATTCCACTTCCTTCAATAATACAATAACAAAAAAAGAAACAAGAATATGATTTTGTTAATGAGAAGCATCAAAGTAGATTTGGGAAGAGTCTTCCCCTTTATTTTATAGAGTCGTTTTGAAATTCAAAATTGATGTACAATCAAATCTACCATATTTACGAGGTGTTTGGTTTGAGAATAAGCATGCATAAGGATGGAGAATAAGGAGAATAAGCATGTATTCTCTGTTTGATTAAAAACATAGGAATAATGAGAATAAGATGAAATAAAGGTATATAAAGTGGAATAAAGATAAGAATAAAGGTGAATCGTGCTTATTCTTAAAGCTTTAATGAAAATCTAAAATTGCTTGAACGGGTGACAAGTTGCCGGCTCTTCATGATATCACGTCATTTTCCATGCAATAATAACTCCAGCCCTCACCAAGAAAAAGCAAAAAGGGCTCCGTTCTATTCCCCTACTCTAGTTTCTGTTTCCTACACCCCTCGTCACTTAACCCTCCCTCCCTCCGCCGCTTGCTCTAGGTTTCTGGGCACGCCCTCCTCGCCGGTGGCGGCCCCCGCGCGGCGGCCGCGGAAGCTTGAAGTCAATGGACGCCTCGTTACTCGACGGCATCATCCAGCGGCTGCTGGATGTGCGATCGAGCCGTCCTGGGAAGCAGGTGCAGCTCTCCGAGGGCGAGATCCGGCAGCTCTGCGCCGTCGCGCGCGAGATCTTTCTACAACAGCCCAATCTGCTGGAGCTTGAGGCTCCCATCAAGATTTGCGGTCAGTTTGTCCTCCTCTCCATGTGAAAATTTGCATCTTCCTTGTTGGTTTCAGTGTTCTTGTCGAAGCGGCGTTTGATGCGAGGTGGATCAATTTTAGTTGATGAAATGATGCACGATGCTGGTCTTGATTGGCTGCTTTGCTGGCACTTGCTCTAACTTCGAGTTGTGTTGGATTTTGGGAGATGGAAGAAGTGTAGGTTTCATCGAAGGTGTGAAGAGGGCTGCATGAGACAGAAAAATGCGGGGCGAAGGCATTGGATAGGCGTAGAGTAGGTTTCGTCGAGGGCGTGAAGAGGTGCGAAGGCATTGGATGTGCATAGTGTTCGTGGGTTTCTCACATGCGTTGATTTTGTGTTACTTTGCCGTGCGTGATTGGGTGTGGACACTTCTAATGAAACTTGCAGTCACTTTCTGTAGATGCAACACTGCGTGCCTGCATGGCCGGTGTTTAGATTGAATTATGGCTCCATATAAGGTTAAAATAGGAACAATATGCTCGGGATTCCAAGTGTACTTGTTAGATAATGTAGTGTCCACTGTATGAGTGTATCTCTTTTGGGTATGTTACATTTTTAAGGATCGTCACGGTTCCTTCTTCGTGATGTTGTGTTCGTCTATTTAACCATGAGTACAAATTGTTAAGCATCCACTAACAAAGTGAAGATCACAGAGGACCTTTTCTCCATTATGCCACGGGTATTTGTTTGTGTGACATCTATCCATCTCTTGCGTCCTGATCATGACAAGCTCGCTCCTCGAGCTGTCAAATGTATGTTCATTGGATACTCTCTTACCCAAAGGGGTTATCTGTGTTTTGGTCCTGTCAAAGGGCAATACTATGTCGGTGCCGATGTTACCTTCTTTGAGTCCATGTACTACTCTCCTGCATGTGATAGGTTGAGTCCATCTGAGTCTAAGAATGTGGTTGTTCTTCCACCTCCACCCATACATGTACCTCAGTCAGTCTTCCATGCTCCAATGCCTTCCCAACCAACACACCCCAGATACATTCTGACAACTTGGTTTTGACCGACGGTACTACTAGTGTCCATGGTATACATGACCAATCACATGATAAACATGCATTTCAGGATGAGCAAGAACCACCACAGGAGAGTGATCAGGGGTGGTTTATTACCTGCAGAAGGGTAAACGCTCCTGTGCATGATTCCTCCTCTCGTAGTCCATGTGTCTTTGGAGCGACTTTTACTAGATTTCAGGAAATTTGTTGTGGGATTATTTGCTATTGAAATCCTACGTACTTATTAGAAGGCTTTCAAGGAGAGCCAATGGCGCCTAGACATGGAAGCGGAGATGGCTGTTTTATAGTCTCGTGGCATGTTGATCCTTGTTACAACTCTTGCAGATGTGTCTGTTGTAGGATGCAAGTGGGTGTTTTCTATTAAGGAGTGAGCATATGATATCATTGATCTCTACAAGGCACAACTTGTGGCTCGTTGGTCCACTCAAACCTATGGGGTGTATTATCATGTCACCTTCTCTCCAGTAGCCCGACACTCCACACTTCGAGTTCTTCTCTCTGTTGCAGTTCGCACGAGATTGGCCTATGTATCAACTCGATGTGACAGATGCATTCCTCTATGGTGATCTTTAAGAGGAAGTTTACATGTAGCATGCACCTAGGTTCATTGTTGAGGGGGAGTGTCAGAAGGTATGCAGATTTCATAAGGAAATCAATGGACTTAAGCAGAGTCCCAGAGCATGGTTTCAGGAGCTCTCGGACGTAATAGAACAAAAGGGGTTTGTGAGATCAACTGCAGAACACTCCTTGTTTGTTCAGAGGTCTCGGAAGGGTACTGTTGCTATAGCGGTGTATATTGATGTTATCATTATTACAGGAGATAATTCACATGGCATTCAAGTAGCTAAAGTCTTTCTTGGACAATAGTTTGTTACCAAGGACCTTGGCAATCTATGCTACTTCCTTGGATCGGAGTTTGCTTGGACCTAGCGAGGTCTTGTGATGACTCAGAAGAAGTATGTTACTGACCTTCTTTCCATGGAAGGAAATATCGCGATATATCGACGATATATCGTCGATATATCGATATCGAGATGTGACCGATACAATGTTCAGGAAGGCGGTATGCGATATTCAGTCGGAGGGGTCACTGCATAGAGAGTATGCGGTATGCGGGAGAGTATGCGGGGAATATGCGGTTTTATGCGGTTTGGTATTTTTTATTATTAAAAATATAAATATTGTTTTAATATCATATTAATATCATTTAAGTATTATATCTCTTGATTATAATAATAAAGAATTGACGGTACAAAGAACAAAACTATTGGGATAAAAAGTAATATAGAGTCAAATGAGCAAAAACATGAGTGAGACAGAGGAGAGGGGAATTTCGTGTGTAGGGGTGAAATCCTTAGATCCACGAAGGAAGGCCAAAAGCGAAGGCATCACTTGAAAGAGCGTTAAGTCGGGTGTGTGAGTTTAGGTTAAGGTTTTAGAAAATGTTTATTTGAAAATCGGACGCATACTTGACCGCATATACGGTATACTCGGCCGAGTAAGCGGCCTGACCTGCCTAGAGGCCGATTTGGTCATACTCGGAGCGCTAAGGCTTCCGAGTATGAGTATGCGGCCGAGTATGCGGTATACTCGGCCGATTTCCTGAACACTGGACCGATATGGTGATATTTCATCCTTATGAGATATTTCTTTCACAAAAGAGCGTCAATATGGGTGATATTTCGGCGATATATTGCCAAAACATCGTTGAAATATCGTATCGACACAATATCAAAGTTAATATGGCTTTCCGTGCTTCTCTCAGAGGTAGGGATGACATATTGCAAGTCAACTACTACACCTATGGACCCGAGCATGAAGCTATATGACGACGACACTGAGGAAGTAGACGAGAAGAGATACATGGAGCTTATTGGGAAGCTCCTATATGTGACTATCACCAGGCCAGCCATATCCTTGGACGCTTGCAGTGAGCAAAGTGAGTCAGTTCATGGAGCAGCCTAGACATGCCTATATGGACGCCGTCCGCATGGTTTTGAGGTATCTGAAGATCTCACATGGCACTGATATTTTATTTAGCAGAGGCACATCCCTTGCTGTTACAACCTGTGCTGATGCAGACTATGAAGGATGCCTCAAGGATATAAAGCCCACTTCTGGTTCTGCTGTGTTTGTAAGAATTCAGTGGTATCGTGGAAGAGCAAGAAGCAATCAGTTGTTGCCACATCTAGTGCAAAATCAAATTACAAAGCTATGACACAAGGGAGTACATAGATAATGTGGTTTAGATCCGTTCCGAATGACGTAGCTATTGAGGTGCCTCTTCCTATGCACCTCCAATGTGGCAAACATGTTGCACTATTTATTACCAACAATCCAGCCTTTCATGAGAGAACCAAGAATATCGAGGTAGACTGTCAATACACTCGAGACATGATTAAGAAGAGTCTCATTTATACATCTCATGTTAGCTCAAGCGAGCATACAACAGGCGTGCTCGCCAAGGCTCTAGCCCAAGGACCCTTTCAGAGATGCTGTTTCAAGCTGAGCCCGATAGACATCTATGTTCCAGCTTGAGGGGGAGTGTTGAGAGTTTTATGTTATGTTACTATTTTATAATTTATTTATTTCTCTTTCCTTAGTATGTAATTTAACCATCAGGGTTTTCTTCTCTATATAAGAGAATCCCTATGCTCTTAGAATAAACAACGAATCATTCTTTTCCACAATTTTCCATGTTTTTTCTCGCAATAAAAAACTAACATTGTTTCCATGCTTGCTTGAGTTGAAATTCTGTATTAAAATGTTTGTTTCATTCATTGGGAATGGAGCATACTTTGTTCTTGCAGTTTTGGAACCTTCTAACATTCTATATGCAAGTCTCGGTCATTCCACTTCTTGCCTGTACTTATCGTGACCTTGTGGGATCCTCCATTACATCTCGCTTTACAACAATCTCTATTTGCTTTGACGAAATAAGTTAGATAATGTTTCCACTGTCTATAAAACCAGAAACATTGATTTTGACTTGGCAAAAGGTTTTCAGAGACTGAGCTAGTGCTAAAGAACAACTAGACACCTTCTACAACTCAACTCGTTAAGAGGATCATGAGCCAGCTCGAACTCGATGAGTTTGAGTCGGAGTCAACATTCCATGGCTTGAATCTTATCGAGCCTGAGCTCGAGCCCCATGTTTTCTTACCAAGTTGAGCCCGAGTTGGGGTTGACTCGACTTGTTGAGCTCGATAGACCCCTCTACCTATGGATCATAATTGTAAAACCTTGTTGCTTTTTCTATGCTTGCTTTTCCCGTTCCATAGATCCATTATTACGTTTATCGATGCATTGTCTAGATTTTAAGAAGTTTGTTCCCGATATTTACATTTACGTTGACACGTTATAATTATCACTGGGAGCTCCAACATTGTGCTTCTGAAATTCTTTAAAAAATTGTGCTTGTGAACACATGATTGCCCAAATCGATTGATGATTTTGATGATGCTAATGTAATGTTGCCATTTAGGTAGAACATGTTGATATTGTGGGTGGAAATCTGATGCATCAAAATGACAATGAATCAATAATTGTGTTCAAGGAGAGGGATTTTACTGATAACATATTTATGTCTCGAACACATATTCACAATTTTGGACTATCTCGAGTCTAACCACAATTTTTCCTACCCATCCACTTTTGAGTATTTACGTATCTTCATTTATAATCGCACACATCTCTCACTCGCATATCAACATGAGATGTTGTCCTCAAACCCAACTCTTCACATCTCCCTCAAATCTTTACTCGAGAAGGCTTTTGCCTTCGTCACTTTGGTACCATCCTTTGCTATGTCCATTTCCCTACCAATACCACCCACCCACCTTGTGCTCCACACAAGGTTCAAAATCTCGATTTCGTTTTGCCCCCCTTTAAAATCAAAATTTTGATGAAAATTTGAGAAATTTCGATCGCTTCGGTGGAAATGGTGAAAATGGCTCAAAAAGTCATTTTCCAACTTTTTTTTGCAAATTAAGATCCTTCAAGTTATTACAACAATACATAACTTACAAATACACACTTATATCACGAATATTGCTCACATATGCCCTTATATCGTATATATCGATGATCGGTCATATTAGCCAAATTGTTACATACTGAAAATGGATATCATCCAGTCCACGATCTTAAAACAACAATAGCTTACAAATGCACACTTATATCGCACATATCTCTCATCCACATGTCTTATATCGCACATATAGATCATATCCGACATATTGTTGAGTTGAACGATAGATACTGGAAATAGAAATCGAAATAACTAAATTAACAAAACGTAGAAGACATCTTTTTTTGATAAAACATATGAGCATTTGATTCTAAAATGTAGATAATGATTTATCAGGCAACGTTTCATTCATAGAAATAACTGTTGTGCATAAAGTTATAATGAATTATATAATTTATTACAGATTTACAATAAAGATGCATCTATTTACGAAGATAAATGAAAAATAGAGTGAAACATACAAGCTATATCAGATATCTAGAAACTATATAGTTGTTTCATCTCAATTGCTTAAACCCAAAGGGGAGGAAGCTCACTCGTGAAGGTGACCAGTAGAAGCAAGGTTTTAAAAAATGTGAGGCATATCGGGATGTAAGCCTCACCCGTGAAAGAAATTTCTTCATAAAACATAATAATTAAACGTAATTACAATTTTCAAATTCTATAAATTAAACAGTTATGATTAAATACATAACTCCATGACACTTCAAGGCTAACATCATGGTTTAAACATCCAAGTTGTTATATAACTCTCTTTTTGGAACAGTACACATCATCGTGATTTTTGGAACACGGATGTTGCATGATCTTGTGACACAAGTTACTCCTATAGCGTGGCTGAGGGCATTAAAATCAGAACATCATGGGATGCCTTCCATGTATTTCCGCTTCTATCGGATAGTGTTTCTTTTTTTATTTTCTTTTATGGAAGTTTACATTATTTTTTTCTGTTTCCCAGTTATTGCTTGTTTATATTCTTTATATTTATTTTTGTTATAGCTTTCTTCAGGTGACATCCATGGCCAGTATAGCGATCTACTTAGGCTTTTCGAATATGGTGGTTTCCCTCCTCAGGCAAATTATTTGTTTTTAGGTGATTATGTTGACCGGGGCAAGCAGAGTTTGGAAACAATCTGCCTTCTTCTTGCATATAAGATCAAGTACCCCGAGAACTTCTTTCTATTAAGAGGAAATCATGAATGTGCATCTATAAACAGAATATACGGATTTTATGATGAGTGTAAGCGTCGATTTAATGTCAGACTATGGAAAGTATTTTCTGAGTGTTTCAACTGTCTTCCTGTGGCTGCTCTCATCGATGACAAAATATTGTGTATGCATGGTGGTCTATCTCCTGATTTGTCCAATCTGGATCAGATTAAAAGTTTACCTCGTCCAACAGATGTTCCAGATTCAGGTTTACTGTGTGATTTTCTCTGGTCAGATCCTAGCAAGGATGTAAAAACCTGGGGAATGAATGATAGAGGCGTCTCACACACTTTTGGTGCAGAGACAGTCTCAGATTTTCTGCAAAAACTTGACTTGGACCTCATTTGCCGTGCTCATCAGGTTTCTACACGTGCTTTATCCTACGTTGTTGCTTTAAATCCTTGGATATCTTATTCTTTCTGAAAATGTTGGAATTTTATATGTAATCTTTTCTTATATTGAAGGTCGTGGAAGATGGATACGAGTTCTTTGCTGACCGACAGCTTGTCACTATTTTCTCAGCACCAAATTATTGTGGTGAATTTGACAATTGTGGTGCAATGATGAGTGTCGATGAAAGCTTAATGTGCTCCTTCCAAATTCTAAAGCCAGCAGACAAGAAGTTAAAGTTTATGATGTCAACAAAAATATGACATTCTTACATTTGAAGTGCAAAGTCGTATTGTAAGTTTTTTATTGCAGTATCCATTTGTCATTATTGATCTTGAATATTCTTTTCCTGTAAGGTGTTAGGTGATGTGAAAATGGAAGCTAGGTTGAATCTTAGCTTTACTGATGATGTATGCCTTTGCACCCTTTCTGGTTCATGGTACTGTACGGAAAGTTCAGAACTTTTGAGGTTGCATAATTTCCTCTTGAAATGTTTTTTATAGCATGCTGCAATTTTGAGTTCTTTCTTTGAACTTGTCAATGATTGCCATTTTCATGCTCTTGATAAATTATTTGTTTATAGTTGGTCTGTATCTAACCTTTTACGTGTGTTCTATTTGCTGTTTTGTTGCTTTATATATTTTTGAATAACGTAAACAATTGAAGACCTGCCTGTGGAATCCTCTTTATAATAACGGGACTGATATTATCAGGAATCATGACTGCTAGAGCAAGGTACTTGATAACGATATTGGTATATGTTGGAGTATTTGGTTGTGTGCTTCTTATGATGTAGATTGGTAAATGGATACCTCTAGAATCCATTTACCACATCCATATGTTTAGTCCCGCATCTACTAGTGGTGGGACTTGGAGGCTCCGTGGAGGCTATATAAGGAGCCCCAGACCTCCTGTATCCATTGAGAGAAAGTACAGTGCAATATCCGCCCCTTTGAGTGCTTCTTTCGTGGTTTCATCATGCTCCTTAGGGAATAGGGTTCCACGTAAATCTTCTTATTTTCTTTAAGTTTATTCTTTCTAGATTATGCTCTGTTTATCATTCCGCTTCCGCATTCTCTATTTTCTAACATGGTATCAGAGCGGGTCGATTCTCGGGGATTATTTATGTTATTTATTTGTTGTATTCGAGATTAGAGAGTTTTGCTTAGGTCAATGTTCAGGAAGGCGGTATGCGGTATTCAGTCGGAGGGGTCACTGAATAGAGAGTATGCGGTATGCGGGAGAGTATGCGGGGAGTATGCGGTTTTATGCGGTTTGGTATTTTTTATTATTAAAAGTATAAATAAATATTTATTATTATGTTAATATCCTCTAAATATTATATCTCTTGAGTATAATAATAAGGAATTGAAGGTACTAGGAACAAAACTATTGTGATAAAAAGTAATTTAGAGCAAATGAGCAAAAGCATCAATTGAAAGCGCATATGACAACATGTCTTCCTCCAAGTGTTTTCAACAAATACAAATAAGTTCTCAAAATAAGGGCATTCAAAATGATGTCAAAAAATAAAGCATCCAAAAACATGAAGCTTCCAAAAGCTTCATTCTGATTGCCATTCATCTGCAAATTCAACTTGAGGAATAGGGTCATCGTCACTCTCTTCATCGGTTGCAAACTCATCGGCTTCATCATCATCTTCCAATGTAGTAGGCCTTGATGCATCAACAATTCTTTGACTTCGTCTATGTTGCACAAGATCTTCTGCACCAGTTGCCTCAGCTACAAGGTTCCATGTTAATCCTGATCCTGGAAATACCTCTTCCTCTCCTTCTCCTTCTGCAATCCACTCACTTACATTATTACGATCCTTGGAAACTAATGGATCCTTGCCTTTTGTCATCTGACGCTCTCTCAATCTTGAGTTAGATTTAACAAATACCAAATCATTCAACCTCTTGATTTCAAGTTTATTCCTCTTCTTTGTATGAATCTACAATTCAAACAATATATCATTACATTCACTACTTATAAATGACAAGTATTAGCAATAGACTTTGAATTACCGATGAGAAAATGCTCCAATTCCTTTCACATCCAGAAGAGGAGGATGTCAACTTCAAAATCCTCATTGCCATAGCCGTTAGATGAGGACACTCTCCACCATATAACATCCACCAATTATCTACATATGAGAAATTTTATGAATAAGCTATACTATAAAAAACTAAATTGATGATGCTAATTAATATGAAATAATTACAATACCCGGCCTAAATTGGTCGTCGGGTGTCGATCTTTGTTTCACAGCTAACGGCTTGCCAAAAGATCCTTGTGCATTTTTGTACAAGAACAACTCCTTTGATGTGATTACATCTTGAATTTCCAAATCAGGATAAAAAATTTCCATGCATTGCATGAAGCCCTCCACGACACAGCCCCCCCTTTCAATGACACTACTATCTCTATAGTAGTAATATGGATTAAGAAAATAAGCAGCAAGATGAAGAGGGCTATCCAACCTACCCTTTGATTTTGAGTCAATGCCATCGATAAAAGGTTTGTATTGTGCTTCATTGTCTTTGAACACTGACATTATTTCCTTTCTAGCATCCAATAATGAACCATATATGAATCCCATGGATGGTCTTTGATCCCCATCAACAATGCGCAAAACATAAATCAAGGGAGAGAAGATCTTCAAGGTCACAGACACTTGGTTCCAAAATGCAGCACTGAAAACAATAGATGAAGACATTTCTCCTTTCTTTGTCCTTGACCACTTGCATTGCCTCCATTCATCAGACGAGAACATCAATCTCAACTTCTCCTTTTTGTCCATCACGCTCTGTAGAGTGAGAAATGTGGTAGCAAACCTTGTTTGTCCTGGCCGTACAATCTCTCCCTTTTGTGTGAATTGCCTCATCAAGCTCAAGGTCCTCGCATGGCTATAGATGAATGTAGTGAGAGATCTTGCCTTTGTAATTGCATTTTTTACCTTGGGTTCTTTACCAAATTCTTCCAACATAAGGTCTATGCAATGAGCTGCACATGAAGACCAAAAAATCCTTGGATACTTAATCCTAAGTATCCTTCCAGCAGCTAAATTGGCCGATGCATTATCATTGACGACCTGAACAACATCATCAACTCCAACCTCTTGAACAATTTCATCCACCAAGTTGAAAATATACTCTGCAGTGTGAGACTCAGATGATGAATCAACAGACTTTAAAAAACATGTGCCCGACTCGGAATTCACACAAAAATTCATGATGCTCCTACCCCGCATATCTGTCCAAGCATCCGTCATAATGGAACAACCACCCTTCTTCCAAGATTGCTTATGACTGCTTATGAACTCCTTAGTCTCCTCAACTTCATCATTCAACAATGTCTCTGAGATCTCGTAATAAGAGGGAGGCTTGTATCCCGGTCCATATTGACCAATTGCCTCACACATACGAATAAAGGACTTGTGGGTGACCACATTGAATGAAATTTGACAGTCATAAAAGAACTTGGCCACATACTTATTGACCCGTGCACGTTGTTCCTTACAAAATGCATCTTTGATTGAACTTTGATGCATTTTGCATTCTTCAGATGCTTCTGACACTTTTTGTCTTTTATCTTCTCTTTCATATGGAGTTGCACTTGAACCCATGAATACATTGGCAACTTCATCCCTCATTTCTTGCAAATCTTTCGATTTATCGCACTTCTTTTTTTGTGTATTGTCCAAGTATTCCTTCACTTCCTTTCTTATTTCAAAGTCAGCCTTTGGACAGGACGCTACATTTCCTTTGACATGTGCTAGATGTTGCTTCATTCTATTTATACCACCCTTTACAATCTTGCCACAAAGTGCACATGTGACTGTATTTGGATCAGTCTTTGAAGCGAGGAATGCGTATTTCCAACCGGGATCACTAGATCCCGACGGGACATGACGGGTCGATGATGCATCTCCAGCAACTTCATGATTTGGTTGAGAGGCCATTGCTGCCATAATGATCACATATGAAAAAGAAACCAAACTCTGTTATATGGATACAAATACAATGTTTATGGAAAGAAAATAATATTATAAATATGAGGGAAAATTGAACGATAATTATGGAAAGAATTAAACTGTGGAATAAATAAATATATAAATTATTGTAAATATGAGTATGTAAAGGAATAATTTTCTAATATGGACGATTATTATTGAGCACAAAGCACTACATTTGCTGTAGACGGTGTAAATTTACAGTTATATCATCACTGATCTACATATGTAAAGTTGCATGTAGAGTTTGTTTGGTTGATCCTATACAATAATAATGTTTAGCAAATCTTTACAAGAAGAGGAGAATAACATAGCATAAATATTGTAAGTCTGTAACCTTATATTTTGGCTGCCGCAGCAACAATCAACAAAAAATGTGCAAGTAACCTAATCCATGCGCACCAACAATCAAAAAAAAATGTGCAAGTAACCTAATGGCGAGATGTCATATTCAGGAATGACGAGATGAACAAAGAGACGAGATGTCATAGTTAGTATGATAAGGAATCACCTGCAAAAAACTCCTAGTAAATCGGGGTTTACTAGGCGGCGGCGAGGCTCGACTGCAGCGGCGGGGCTATTGGCGGCGGGGCTTGACTGCAGCGGAAAGGCTCGGCTGGAGCGGGGCCAAGGTCTGCGAGGGAATCGGGGTTTCGTCGGCGAAGTGCTGGAGCAGGGCCAAGGTCTGGTGGCGGCGAAGTTCTAGGGCATGTCGGGGGACTGCAGGGGGATCGGGGTTTCGAAAGGGGTATGGGAGGGGCCGGGGTTTCGAAACGTCAATGTTCCAGGCTGGATAAGTGCGAGGGGGCCGGGGTTTGGGTTAAATTTTTAATAAATTTTCTATTCGAAAATCGGCCGCATACCTGGCCGCCTATACGGCATACTCGGCCGAGTATGCGGCCAGGCCCGCCTAAAGGCCGAACTATTCACACTCGGTGCGGTAGAGCTTCCGCGGCTGAGTATGCGGCCGAGTATGCGACATACTCGGCCGATTTCCTGAACACTGGCTTAGGTTTTCTGAAACCCTAGATCTAGTTTCCTAGAGATGGCAGCAAGAATTTTTTTTCATGTTCTCTGCATCTACTGCCGATCTCATGGCTGCGTGGTCTCTAGCACCTCGCGCATCTCCAAACCGGCGCTTCTCCAGAATTCGCGTGCTTCCAGGCAACGAGCATTCAGGCCACATGATCCATCAAACCTCCTGGCGGCTCACTAACGCATCCGGTTCATACAGGGCGAAGAAGCAGGCGCAACTGACGCATTTTGGTGCCTTTCGCGCTGCTCCGGCATCGCCATCTCTGATTGAGGCGACAGATCTGGCCAACAACTCCTCCCTCGTCAGCAACCCACCTGGCGGAGCCCTAGCGGCACCTCCGCACCTTCGCTCGATGGCACTGCGACATCACGCATGACAGCAGCGGCGCGAAGCACACCATCGGTGGTGTACCTCTCCACGCTCCATCCCAGGCAGTCCCTCGTGCTCCAGGGTGCACGCACACTGCGCTCGATCCTGGCGGCCCAACGCCTCCAAGCTGTCCATCGGCGCATCGCAACTCCTGGCGGTGGGGTGCTTCTGATCTCCAGGGTTAGCAGCACCCAGTCACCCCTCCAGACCGACGCCACCTCTTGAAGCCGCACCTCCCTCTGCATAGGCGTGCGATCCCACAGGTGGAGGCGGCAGCAACCTCTCCTCTCGATCTCGCGCAGGCGAGATCCATAGTGGCCTCCTTCCTAGGCGTATGGCGGCGCTCCCTCCTCGCACGATGGCGACGCTCCCTCTCTAGAGGCCCCATCGAGGGCGACTTCAAGTCAGGGGTTCCCAAGGGGGAACCCTAAGCGGGGTTGCGTTGGTTTTAGGCCCAAATGGGCATATGCATTGTTATTTAAGAAAAAAAAGGAGAAGGGAGGTACGAGAGTTTGGGCCTAATGATTGGGCTGATATATTTTTTAAAAAAGAAGCCTAAGCTGGGTTGCTGGTTGCTGCTGCTTACCAAAAAAAGGAGAGTTGGGCCCAAGTGGGTTGATAAAAAAATTGTTGTTTTTTTTTGAAAAAAAGGCTCGTACAAGGAAAAAGCTGTACGTAAAATATTTGCAAAAAAACAAAAGGAGAAAGAAATGAAAATGTTCAAAAAAATGGTTTTGAAAAGCCGAAAAAAGGGAGATGAAACAACTTTAAAAATATGATTAAAAAATGATGAAATGAAAATATTCAAAAAAATGGTTTTGAAAAGCCGAAAAAAGGGAGATGAAACAACTTTAAAAATATGATTAAAAAAATGATGATGATGATTGAGAAGCCGAGAAAAAAATTTGTGATCTGCTTATTTGTTTTCAAAAAAAAGTTTGGACAACTTATAAAAAATGATGAAGAAAATCCGCAAGGAATTTTTGAGAGTGATTCATGTTTCTCCCATTCTTCATGTCTTCTCCTAACTTGGTCGATGTTGATGTTCCAGCCAGTATGGGAGAAAGGGAGAGTATCATGTAGAGTACTACAAGCCACATTCATCAGATTCAGATTATCAGATTCAGATCGTCAGATTCTTCAGTCTCAATGGCCAAACGAATTTTTCCAGACTCTACAGAGGATCAGTTTTTCAGACTCGATGTCAGATGTTTCTGAGTCTCCAGTTTCAGATACACACATGTATGCGATCTTTTCAGATGAGCACATGTATGTCATCTTTTGTCATGGTCCCCATCATTATTTTTGTTTTGTTGACCAGAGTTTTCATGTGAGCCATAGGGACTTCAGAGTAGAGGATCATTCCTATGCTATGTGGGCAAGGATTTTCATGTGCATAGGGACTCCAAAGAGAGTACCATTCTCTATGCCAGACGGGAGATACCCAGTTCTCCAGCGACCGTGGACTCCGACGAGGATTGCACTTCCATGACCTTTTCTGTTCGACCCTTTTCAGAGATGGAGCAGTTGTCCATATTATTGTGAAGGGTCAGAGTACTCCGACGAGGAGACTCATTTTCAGTTGCAGTGACTCGGACATACGCAGTTCAGAGCACATGCTCTCCGACGGGGAGATTCAGTTGACACACACTCTAGCCCGTTCGTTCTCCTCACTTGCACAACATGAGAAGCAATGTCCTCGACAGCAACCGATAGTTGTACGCGTTGAGTTGATATTGTCTGTAGTGTCATGTAGCGTGAGTTGAGTTTCTTTTTGTTTGACCAAGCTGAGCATTGCATGCTCCAACTTGAGGGGAAGTGTTGGAGTATTTGGTTGTGCGCCTCTTATGATGTAGCTGGGTAAATGGATACCTCCATGTATCCATTTACCCCATCCATATGTTTAATCCCACATCTACTAGTGGTGAGACTTGGAGGCTATGTGGAGGATATATAAGGAGCCCCAGACCTCCTGTATCTATTGAGAGAAAGTGCAATGCAATATCCGTCCCTTTGAGGGCTTCTCCCGTGGTTTCATCCCGCTCCTTAGGGAGTAGGGTTCCACGTTAATCTTCTTGTGTTCTTCAAGTTTATTCTTTTTAGATTATGCTTTGTTTATCATTTCACTTCCGCATTCTCTATTTTCTAACAGTATTCTATTCATCAAGCATGCAAATTAATTTATGTTCGAAGGATATATTGTTGATATAATTGAAAGCAGATGTTTTTTAGAAATTATGTATTTCAAGATTTCTTAAACTAAAAGCCTTTCCTATTTGGTGTGAAGGTAGCAGATTATGATACTTGGCTTACATATAACATACATCGCACTTGCATAAAACAGCAACCAAACAAATGCAACTTAAGTTTGCTTAAAAAAATGCAACTTAAGTGCTTTATGTTTATGACTTGGTGAAATGCATTAATGTGCTTTTTAGTTAAAAAAGGGGGAGCATGTAGAGGTGTTTGGCCCAAAAGGATAATTAGGCGACTTTAAAAAGGCATTACATAAGCCAAGATCCGAAAAAAGTCTACTTAAAACCGGCCTTCTCAGAAGATCACCCCATAACATGTGAGCCAGAGTGCTTATATTAGAACAACCTGTAGCGACATCACCATGTTAGGATGGTAAAAAAAACTGAAAAGCGATTCACAGAAATGCATTAATATGTTAAACACTTGTATTTCTTAGCATAAAGGTTAAAAATTGTATAATTCTAATTAAATTTGGTTTGTAATAGAACTTCTGGACAATTATAAGCCTCAAGGCGAGTGCCTCATCCCCACCCCCGACAAAAAACATGAAATAATCCATTGTATAATATTATATTACAACACAAATCTCCACACATATAAAGCAATTATAGTTTTTATCACAAAAGGCACATAAATGAGATATGAAAGACGTAGGACATCACTAAAACAATTACTATATAAACAAAATAACAATAACACATGTTAGCATACAATGCAAAATATTAACATACATTGTATGGTATATATATTGACAAAAGTCGTGACTTTGAGTTATAAACTGTAACCAATTGTCTCCTTATAAAATTATAGCGCATCAATTGTCTAGCAACTCCATATAGACGTAGGGCATCACTAAAACAATTACTATATAAACAAAATAACAATAACACATATTAGCATACAATGCAAAATATTAACATACATTGTATGGTATATATATTGACAAAAGTCGTGACTTTGAGTTATAAACTGTAACCACTTGTCTCCTTATAAAATTGTAGCACATCAATTGTCTTGCAACTCCATATATTAAAATGAAAAGGCTAAACAATAAACTATTTGTATTAAGTTGGAAATTTGCCCGACTTAAATAATTAACAATCACACATAAAATATGCAAAAGCAATAGGTTGATGCTCCTATTTGGGCTCAAAATGTTTTTGAAATATGGATTATTAAAGAGATCAAAATAACCGCAAAATGAAGCTCAGTTACGACCAAATATAGCAGTTGGCTGTATAGACAATCATAATAGGTTATATAAATGCAAAAAAGAACTAATTTTAACTAATTTTGTGTTTACCGATTTTAGTTGCAATTAGCCAATAGGTACATACCAACATGCATGATGAGCTACAACATGCACACATGGTAGGCGGAAGGCTGTAACAATACGAGGTGGAAGGAGCAAATAGGGGTGCCTATCGAGTTCAACAAGTCGAGTCAGCCCCCAACTCAGACTCAAGCTTGATAAACAAACTGGGCTCGAGCCTTGGAATGCTTGCTCGGACTCGAACTTGTTGAGTTTGAGTTGGCTCATGCGCCTCTTAAAGAGCCTTATTTAAAATGATTCCAAGCAATCTGGTTTCGGATGTTTGGTCTTGAATGCACATGTGAGCCTTACCCATGAGGAAAAAAGAGAAGCCTTGGAGGAGAAGCATAAGTGAGGGAAGAGGAAGGGGTCTTACCTTCGGCTTGTTGGTGAGGGTTCCTTAGGGAGGCTAGAGGTTGAGGTGGAGGCTTGGTTCACACCATATGAAAACTATATGCAAGGGATTGCAGGAGCATCGATTGGTTTATTCGTGGGGAGGGTCTTTGGGAACATGGTGGCTTTGATGATAGCGTTGCTCCTGCTGTAAGTTGGTAGCTAGGCTGGCAGTGGTGATAGCGAGGGCGAAGGGTGGTTACTGTCATGAGAGAGGAGTGGAGAAGGGGATCGCAACATGGGAGTGGAGGGTTAGTTATCAGATGAAGGCTGAAGGGGGAAAGATTCAAAGAACCTGTAGTACAAGAGTGGAGGGGGAAAGAAGTCGAGCCCCACACCTATATTATATTATTATATATAATGGAAAATAAATTAAAATTATATTGAGTTATCGAGGTAATGCCGCATATCTACCACTTAAAAGACCATGGTTCAAATCCCACTTCAATGGTTTGGCGGTAGTGCAATATGTCTACCACCAAAAAACTTGGGTTCAAGTCCCTCCTTGTGGGGGTTGTGTTATGTAGCCAACACATAGGATAAAAAATACTCGGATCTTTTAACATGGATTTGAGCAAGAATCCATGTAGCCAACCCTACTTAAAGTGAGAGAAGGTTTCACCATTTTTATCGATGCGAGTTAGCGAGTTGAGTACACCCCAACTCGAGCTCGACTCGATAGCTCTAATGAGTCACAAATCCAACTCAAGCTCATACTCATTACGTCTTCGAGCCGAGCTCACAAGCTCTTAATGAAAGTTGAGCTCATCGAACTTGAGCTTTCCTGACAACCCTAAGAGCAACTAATCGGGATTGGAGAACAACAATGCTGGAAATGTATTATTAAGGGTCTAGGGTTTTAGTTAAAATCTAGATTACAAGAGTGACACACGCAGTCTAATATCGAGACGATTCACTCGTTTCATTCATCGAGGCCTTCTTTGGGCAGGAGAGGCACACATCTTGCCAAAATTGGCCGAGGCATCTTGGGGCGAAAAGGCTCTGCCTCTGCTCGAGGCGTATTCCTAAACTACCTATAGTCATACGCCTCAATCTTTTCAAGGCATTTATTTTTTATATTGATTCAAAGTCTTGGTTTCTATTTTATCTATTTCTCTCGAATCTCTCCTCAAGTCTTATTCGGATCACCCATGTCTTGTCCATATCCTCATCCTTAAAAGTTATATTTTTAGCTCAAGAGCCAGATGTATAGTTTTTTAGAGTTATCCTTAATATCGTCGAGAGCTACATTATAAAGTTTTTTTATCTTGGACATGGTTCGATCTCTCCCCAGGTCTTACTCATACCATACCCCCATATCTTAGGAGTCTAGTGAGGGGGTCTGCTTTCGGTTGATTTTTCACTTTGAAAGGTCTTGGTTAATGGAGGTTGGCTTGAAAGCTTTAGTAATTGAGAAATAGTCTTCTTGCCAATTTGTTGGTTTAGCCATTGCAAGGATTAAAGGAAGTAATTGAAGAATCAAGAACTTCGTATCATGGAAACACGAAAATTTAGCAAACTATTTGCTTGAAAAACAATGTATGTTCATCGCATGAACAAGACATTTCAACACAACGATTTGTGCATTTCAAAATCATTAATTTTTAAGAAACAATTTCCAATTATCTCTTGAAGCATGGATTTCTAGTAAAAGGAACCTCCCGAATCAAGTTTGATATGCCGAGTCTCTCTCGTGAGTACGGAGATGAATCATGATGCTTCCCACGAAACCAGACATAGTCTAGGGCAACAAGAAGAGGCGTGTGAAGAAAGTGGTGGTCGAATGCCCAACAGAGTAGTGGGATCATTGGGTTTGGAAAGACAATGCCTTCTCAGTGAAGAAAGCGTACAGAGCGGTGAACCGATGGTTAGACCTTTGCAAGTTGTAGGGGATAATTTTATCCGGGACTGTAATCTGATTTGGAGTCTGAACCTCCCAAGCAAAATCATCTTTTTCATGTGGCTATTCAAAAGAAAGCGCATCCTCACAAGAGATCATTATGCAAGATTTTTCGACGGAATATCTGACCGATGCCCAATTTGTGATATGGAGATAGAGAGCATGGAACATCTCTTCTTTCAGTGTACGAAGACCTCAAGGATCTGACTAGAACTGCACATAGTGTGGCTAAACTCTACCACCTCCGATGGCTTCTGGGAATCTCTTTATGTGGCAAAACAGAGACCAAAAAAGGACATTCTTTTCCCCGTGACAATTGTTTGAGATCTATGGCTAGCTAGAAATGCTGTTATCTTTTGCACGCAACGCTTCTACACTGAAAATGTAATCTCCCATGCCAAAACTCTACTCTAGTTATGGCTTCTGTAAGTATTTCATCTTTTTAATATAACTGGGGGGGGGGCACCGTCGTGTGCTTCCCCCTTTTTTGGCTTCAAAAAAAAGAAGAGGCGTGCGAGAGATGGAGACTCGCAAAACTCTTCTCCTTCTCAAAGACACAAAATTCGAAGGGACTAAGCTCTCAAAAAATAGTATTCCAAAAGAGAGCCTTGCTTTTCTTTTATACGCAAAACACACGGCCCTTGTGTGTATTATAATCCCTTGGATTGTTGATTAAGGGCTTAGAACAAGTCCTAATTCAATAAAGATCATCTCTCTCTTTTACATCAAATTAAAATTAATTAATTAACACAAAATAAGTACCAACTTTGAGTCGTCAATCAATTAAGACGCAACAACATGGAGACATGTGCACAACACATGTACACGTCCCATATTTTCCTAAAATAGGCAAAGTTGTTGCATTTTTTATTTATCAACTAATTAATTTGATAATCATATTATCAATATTGGAGAAATTATGAAAATAATCCTTAAAGCTTATGAATCATAAGCATAAAACTAAGTGTAAATCTAGTTTAGATTCTACAAAGTTAATGTGAATCAAATTCATACAATTTCGTGTCTTGGAAATATTATGTAAATCATATTTATATAAATATTTATATGCATCATATCCATATTAATTATTGCGAATCACTATTCACAATAATTAATGAATTATATTTGGAAATCTTATTCACTAAATTGCCCTTATGTAATAATAACTATTTATACTATTGACATCAATGAGTGAGTCATAATCCAATTAGGATTCATGAGATACAAATGCAGATACTTGGAGATAATGTTGGGGAGATCATACTAACCGTGTATAGTGATTTGTAATCTGGATATCAATCCAATTTCAGAGTTTATACCATTTTAGCTTGAAATTGATACACTCTTATCAATTGAGCTTGAGTGTAACACTTCACACTTTAAATGAACTTAACGAAACGCAAGCTACTCTATCTGAGCTCGAGAAAGTATCGATGAGCTGAAACCATGGCCTCAAATTTCAGCGAAATTCGGTCGAATTTCTGTCGAATATCGATATCCAGTCGAAATCGAAATTTGACCGAAATGACCGAAATGACCGAAATATGGGGGTGCTAGTACAAAAAATGATCGAAATGACCGAAATTTCGGTCGAAATTCCACCGAAATTCCATCGAAATTCTGTTTTGGTCGATACCGAAATGGTGACCGAAACCGACATTTAAGGCCTTGGCTGAAACTGGCTTCCTTGATCATTTATAATCAAAGTCCAAATCCTTTGGAGTTTAGAAATGAGCCAAAGGAGCTTAAATATTTCCATTTACATGATCATTTCTGTTTCCAACATATAGACATTAAATTTGAATTGGGAATTGGATTCAAATAAATTGTGATTTAATCCAATTAAATCTTAAATCATCCAGCTAAATGGAGTCATTAAAATCCATCCTATTTCATCACTTCTTCGGAAAGGAAGTGTCATGGTATATGATCTATTATGATAGATTTAACCCTGAGTATTCTAATTACTCGTTCATCCTTTATACCGGAAGACTTTTATATATCCGGAGTTCAAACCCTAGTTTGACTGTCTTCTTCGGAATAAATCAATAGATTTCTCATTTGATATTTTGATGACAATATTAATCATATACTTTCCAAAAGCATATATTAATATCTCGAATTCGTGTCTTATTTCATAAAAAAGACGACTATGCATGGAATTTATTTTGACCCCAAAATATCTCATGAGTGAGCTCTGTCTTTCGGTTCATCAACTATGAATCTGTATGATTCCTTTGAAAGATCATACTTCTCATATGTCTTCATATGCACACCAACGTGTCGGTATATGGACCTTGGTTAGGTCACCAACCTATTGGTCTATCAAATGTGCATACTCAGGGATATAGATGCATATCTGTCTCAGGTCAAAGCATGTGTGCCTGATCGTGATTGTTACAATTTAGGACTTAGTTTATGTCGACCTCATCAAGTCAACTCTTTGACTTGATTATTCCAGTACTTCCGAATCTCCATTCATATGCAGATGACCTGTATCTAGAAGTCGGTTGAAAGTCAGTCTTTAGAGAAAGATTGCCATCTCTTTCTTAGACTGGATATCTTTACTGAATATCTCATGTTTGAAGTCAGCAGTGTCCTCCCAGCTACACACTATACAAAGTGGCCATGATAAGTAACCCCAAGGCCTCAAAATTCGATTTCGGTCACCATTTTGGTGAGTTATCGAAACGAAATTTCGGCTGAAATTTCAGCCATTTCGGTCAAATTTCGGTCACCCATCGAAGTCGAAATTCACCAAAATTTGATCCCAGGCATAACCCTAATTGTACAAAGGGACATCAGTAAAGTACATTCACATTCATTTATTTCATTTCAGATGGATATGATAAAATATTAATTTTTATTGCATTAATGGGTCGCCAAAGGCTTACAAGTCCGACAAAGATGGCATTCAAGTTGGCTTCTTCGAGGAAGATTCTTTTTGATTTCACGAGGGAGTTGCATATTAGCAGGTTTTTCAAGCATATTGAGGACCATGGCCACATTATTCTGCCTTGACTGATTTGAGGATGATCGTGGATTGCGATCTTTTTGTTGTAGAGTTAAATGCATGATTGATGTTCCATAAGGTAGTTTTAGGGGAAGTCAAGAAATGTGAAGTTGAGTAGGGATGAAGTTCTCACCTGAAATGATCGAGTGAGGGTACACTTTCACAACTATAAGAAGATGCATTATGTCGGATGACGTGATCAGCCTAAAGTTCCCCACTTTCGCAGATGCCACTTTGGACAGGAGAAAAAAAAGCTTTGTTGATTCGTTCAAAGCCAAATTTCCCTCGTAGAACTCCTCCATTGATGTCATATAGTCATCATATGCCACATCCCCAAAGTAGAGTATGAAAATCATCTGGTACGGGAAAACCTCCTCATTCAAATCAAAAGATGTTGACTGAATCTTCACTAACTCAAACTTCCAAGTTAGGCTAATCGCATTCCCCTACCACAATCCAGTACACATCCATCTCTAGCCATGAGTCATAACCTTCCTACTTAGCTTATAAATGTAATCCACAAGAATACGACAACCCCCCAATGCCCTCCATCATCGACATGTGGACAAGATTTTGCCTACACGACCACTAGCCATTGCATTAAATAAGTTAGTATTACCATTAGAAAACATGATTTGTTTGGTTATGGATGACATCATCTCTCCCGTTCAGACAACCTTTATTTTAGATAACATACAATGGACATTGTTTTTAAAAACGCGCCTCGAGGTGCTGAGGTGTACGCCTCGAGGCTTATGAGGCGTGCCTCGAGATTTTTTGATTGTGAGCTTTTCATCTTTTGTAGACAAGTATTTTCTAGTTTTTAAGCTCACGATTCACTGAAATTCATTTTTTTAATTTATTAACATATTAAGCTTATTTTTACTAACGACCTTAACTTTTTAAATACATAATCAAAATGGCTTTAAGTTGATGTATAAACAGGAATAAACAAGAAATCAACTTCCACAGAATAATTTGCTTGTAAAACCACTCAGACGATACAAGCTATCACAATACAACAATATAATGCCATAAATTATCGTGATTTGCAGTGAACTTTTTATTTCTAGATGAGTAGTCAACACGATCTGGAATCATTACTCTTCAGTGATTCATTTTGGGCTATTCAATACACCAGCACCGATCATCTTATAAGACTCTGGCTGTACAATATATGTCTTCTCTTTATTGAATTTAAAGCTACTATCCATAAGAAATCATGACAAATATATTGATTTTTTTAAAAATGTAATCTTCCTTAAAAAATAGTAATCATTTAGCATGTATACAAGAAATCTAAATAAGTGGAAACGGTAATCGAAGCATGTTCTTTATAAATCAACATGAACAAAACATTGAGTCTTGAGTCCTTAAATCTAATGCTTTTACTCCTTAATATGAATCAATCATAAACGCGTTCTTCATTAAAATGTTTGGGTGCAAGCTCCCTACTTTGAATAACACGCATATCTCATCTAAATTTGAAAATGGTGAGTTACATCTAGTCCCTTTATTTACATTCTATTCAAAACTTTAAATTTTGCAGAGTTACCCATTATTGTGCTTGCATATACATATTTACTTGATGCCTTATAGATTTAGAGTCCAAAAAGAGAGAGTTATGTAACAACTCATGTATTTAATCATAACTATTTAATTTCTAGAACGTGAACATTGTAATTACGATTAATTGTTATGTTTTATGAAAAATTTTCTTTCAAGCCTCGAGACTTACGCCACGAGGTAGTACTGAAAAATACCTCGATACGCCTCACGCTTTTTAAAACCTTGACAATGGATAGCCTTGCAATGGCTTATGGGATTATATCAGCTTGGAGTAGACGTCAGCTGAAAGAGATGATATGGAAGGTGGCTTTTTCCAAACCATATTCTCATATTGATTAACATTCCATCAGAGCCTCTATGACCAAGCAAGACTTTTCAGATGTTTGGATCTCTTGAACGAAGCGCTGTGTCACTACGATGTCTTACACGATTTTGGTGAATGACATGCTGAAGTGGAGATACTTTTATCTGCAAAGGGTGGTTTGGCAGGGATGTCTTCGTGCTCCTCTTCTTTTTTGTCATTGTGGTGGTTGCATTTACAATGATGATCGAGCAGACGGTTCAGAGTGGCTTCGATGATGGCTATTTACTCGATGACATCTCTAGCATGCAGATGATACACTCTTTTGTATTGATGGTGGTATTGTGGAAGTTAGAGGTCCATGGTGCTGTATATATTTAGGAAATTGTCAGGGTTGTCTTAATCGGATAAATGTCTCGTTGGTCTTTCTAAGGTGGATATTGTTGATTGTGTCTGTCTACATTAAACACCTTGTGGGGGTATGTTGCTGTCTTACCTTGCCCTTTTCTTGATGTATGATTGTTTTCGTCAGGTTGAGTTGTTACCTTTGACGACGAAGCTGGAGCGTAAGTTGTCAATATGGAAGGCGGCTTTCCTTTCTTGTTGCAAAAGTTTAATGCTTCTAAAATATGTTCTCTTTGCTATCCAGATCATCTCTTTAAGGCTTTTTCCTAGTGGTGTTTGTCATCATCTTGAATTTATTATAACAAGACTCTTTCAGATGAGCCCGGGTGGTTTTGATCGTAGGGTCATACTCGTAGATCGGGACTTGGTGATGCTTCTGAGTTCTGACACTAAGGATCATAATGCTTTAGGAGATGATGAATGTCCTACTGGTGAAATGGGTCGCTCAACTTTAGGGTATTGTCGTATACTTAACTGTAGGCCAGTGAGAAGCATCTGAGAGTCCGAGACCCATGCAAACCTTTTCTTCCTCTTAGATAGATCACCAGTCCTACCACTTTTTAGAGCGGCATCTGTTCTGTCCTCGATATATCAGCAATGATGAAGCCTACTCTTAGTAATGGCTGTTCATTCAAATTTTGGATCGTAGTAGAGGGTGGATTGACACATTTTGCTGGAGTTATTCTGGAATTCTCTTTTTGGCTCAATCTACATCAATTGAGGAGTCTGGTCGTGGGCAATTTGGCAGCAAAAATGGGATCATTTTTCCTTAATTATTGTTGAACAACTTTCTTCATCACTTCTATACCATGAGCTTTCATATGTTTTTTTGACTTGCACCACCTTTGTCCACATTTTGACTCTTAGTCTTGATTAATTAAGGATATTTAAATGTGTGTTATTGGATATTTGATGGCTCAAAAAGGTTATCGTTGCTATGTCCCTTCTAGTTGGAGATATCATGTTTTCCGGTCTTTCTTGTACTTCAATCCAACATGCTCCATGTTGAGTATCTGATGCAGATAAAAAATTGCAACGGCGGAAAATATAATTTTGGTAGAAAAATTTAGAGAGGGGAGGGAGATGGAGAAAACGCGCCGGTTATGTGGGGTTTTGGAAAGGAATCGTGAAGAACACGTTGAGAGAGAGAATAAGGAGAGAGGGATGAAAGAGATAAATCTCCAATTTTCATTTAATCTGAACTGTCCCTTACAATAGACTACCAACCCCTTTATATAGGAGGGGTGAACTTACAAAAATAGAAAGCGAATCAAATTCAAAATCCCACTCGATCCTAATTGACTCTAATTGATTTGAAATTGAATCAAAATTCAAATCTACCTTTATCCTATTTTGACTCTAATTCGAAATTCAAAATTCAAATTTAAAATTGACCAACTAATTGGAGATCACACATGATCTCTTTTATTTAAATAAACAAACTGATTAAAATAACTAATTAAGGATGGAAATCCCTAATTTTAAAAATTCCCAAATCAGCCTTTTCTTCAATTCGGGTTGCACTATCAATTTGGAAATAATTGCATCAATTCTCCTCCGCTTGAAAAATTCATCTCCTGACGAATTGCTTGATCTTTGTTCCGTCGGTGGAGAATTTCATCTGAATTGGTTGAGTAGATAACCCATATTTTGATCATTTTCCATGTTACGCTTGTAGTTTCTTTCCACTGAGGGATATGGCTGCAATTGTTCTATCCCTTCACTTAAAATGTACCAATAACATAATTTTTCCTCCAATTGGCCTTTTATATAAAGACCATAGTGAGGAGGGGCCTGCTTGTAATTCCTCCTAATTCTCTCATCCTTTCTTTTAAGGCATCCGATTGAGGAGGGATCCCTCGTTAGGGTTCCTCTCATCCGAAGCATTAGGCGGTGATGCTTCCTGAAGTGCGGGTAGTGGCGGCGACGCAACAAAAAGGGAGGCTTTGACCGACGACGAGGAAGGAGGTTCGACGGCCCCATCTTGCGCACGCAGTGGCGACCGTGCCTGACGTGTACGCAACGGCCGTTGTAGCTCGAGATCGAGCGGCGGTTGCACTGCAGACGGCGAAGACAGTGTACCTGCGGTGATGGGGCTGCCCGAGGGGGCGTTTCTATATCTTCTGTTGTAGCTGGGGGTGCGAGGATTGCCCGAGGGGGCGTTGGGGCTGGGAGGGTTGTCGGGGTGACGGAGATGGGTTGCAGGAGAGGCAGTATGGCAGTTTGGAGGACGACAGGGGGCTGCAAATGGGAGATTGGGGGTGCCAGAGGTGCGGGGGCTGCAGCAGGGACCCAGGAGGGAGTCGTGGGTGGCACTGGAATCGGTTCTTCCAACAGTTGTAGGTCTGAATATTTCTGGACAGCAAGCAGATCGACGATTTCCCATGCTTCTTCTGTAGGGTCTTCATCAAATATGGGATCCAAGTCTTTGATTTCGTTTTGTATCGAAGTTGTATCAATAAAATATTTGTCTTGCATGAAAATACTTTTATTTTCTTGATCAAAAGTAGGTTGCACAGCAGCTTCATCGATCTGATTTTTGCCGTTGTCGTATGAATCTTCGTCGAATGTTGTGCCCAGCCATGCTTGTACCTTAACGCTTGATATAAGTCGTTTTTTGAACATTCGTTGCCGCGTACGAGCATGCGAACCATGAGATATGCAACTGAGATTGAGTTGCAAACGCCAATACTCGACAGGATCGTCGAATCGTAGGAACGATTCAATTTCCATGCTCTGATACCAAATGATGTAGACAAAAATTGCAACGGCGGAAAATATAATTTTGGTAGAAAAATTGAGAGGGGAGGGAGAAGGAGAAAACGCGCCGGTTACGCGGGATTTTGGAAAGGAATCGTGAAGAACACGTTGAGAGAGAGAATAACGAGAGAGGGATAAAAGAGATAAATCTCCAATTTTCATTTAATCTGAACTGTCCCTTACAATAGACTACCAACCCCTTTATATAGGAGGGGTGAACTTACAAAAATAGAAAGTGAATCAAATTCAAAATCCCACTCGATCCTAATTGACTCTAATTGATTTGAATCAAAATTCAAATCTACCTTTATCCTATTTTGACTCTAATTCGAAATTCAAAATTCAAATTTAAAATTGACCAACTAATTGGAGATCACACATGATCTCTTTTATTTAAATAAACAAACTAATTAAAATAACTAATTAAGGATGGAAATCCCTAATTTTAAAAATTCCCAAATCAACCTTTTCTTCAATTCGGGTTGCACTATCAATTTGGAAATAATTGCATCAGTATCTGATGTACTCTTACTTTTGAGGTATTTGATAACCTTTCTTCGAATGTCTTTCTCTCGATCATGTATAGAATCCAACACGCATGAGTATGTGTGCTAATCGAAATGGATATCTTCAAATCCATATGATTTCGGATTGAATTCATTATATGAACTCGAATAAGATTTTAAATGAATTTGTTAATTTGAATTTAAATTCGAGTCATTTTGATTTAGGAATATACAAATTATTTTTATTTTGATGTTAAATATTAATTTGACCTCCAATTTGTATTAGTGAATGCATTTGCTTTATTATGTATAAAAAATGCTCATATGTACACAGGATTTTTTTTTCTTCGATTTGAAAATGCATTAATCAAACCACGTGGATTATGTGACCATCAAGGAACTCAATGCCATGAACATTTTTTATGTGCAAAGGAACAAACTATACAAAATGACAAAGCCTTCTCCCATTATAAGTAGGGTCGGCTGCATGGATTCTTGCTCAAATCCATGTTGAAGATTCCAATTTCTTTACGCTGACTGTCGACTACCTAACGCTACTCCCACAAGGGAGATTTGAACCATGGTCTTTTGGGTGGTAAACACACCACACTACCATCGGACCATTTATGTGCAAAGGAATAACCTATAAGACACTGAAAATATTTTGTAAAATTCTCATGTGATAATTGTTGTCACCTCGATAATGATATCGATTACCATATGAGGATAACTAATAAAACGAGGAGGAATATCTCAAAAACACAAACCACCATAACTGCCGAGGACACTCAACATATTGCCTTTACATGCAAAGGAAATTAGCGTCATCATTTACCCTAGGATTGACGTGTTTGGACTTGAAAAAGTTTAGGTAGGATATGCGAGAATAGGGAAACAAAACTGGCGTAGAGCATTAGGTTATAAATCTTAGACATATATTATCTCTTATGCTAAACAAAATGTCCAAATATATCAGATATCATACGAAAAAGCAAACATGCATAATAATGTGTGTATATGTATATGTATATACATAGACTTTCCTTGATCCGCTTCAGAATTATTTCATCTCCATTGCCAAAATGAGGGCCTTAAAAGGGGTCCAAACCCCATGAAAAAATTGTATAAATCATAGTCTGTTTTTTACTATTGAGAGTGATACCAAAGCAAAATCCTAGAGAAATAAGTCAAAAATTAAAAATGGGTGATATGAGCAAATATCGACCCCGGTGGTATCAGTCAACATTGATCAATACTTGAGAAATTTTGTACTGAAGTTTTTCATTTTTTGACTAATTTACTGATATTTCATGAGGTATCGAGGAGATATAAGTTGATATCCTGGAAATCGATATATATATATATATTGTCCAAAAATATGAATGTGGAAGCGTATCATAATAAAATAATAAGGACATGAAGAACACAAGATCTAACGTGGAACCCTATTCCCTAAGGAGCATGATGAAATCACGGGAGAACGCTTTAACGAGCTGATAGTCTATTGCTTTTCTCACTAGATACAATGAGTGTCGGGGTCTATATATAGCCCCCACCGAGTCTCCACATCCCACAACTGGTAGATGTGGGATTAAACTCTAGATGAGGTAAATGGATCCTGAAGTAATCCATTTACCCATTTACAACTCAAATGACGCATAACTCAAATACTCCAACACTCTCCCTCAAGCTGGAGCATGCAATGCTCAACTTGGACAAACAGAAAGAAATATCAACTCACACTACATGGCACTACATACAATATCAACTCAATGCACACAACTATCGACTGTTGTCGAGGACGTTGCTTCTCATGCCGTGCAGGTGGGGAGGGTGAACATGCTGGAGTGTGTATCAAATTGAATCTCCTCGTCGGAGAGCATGTACTCTGTACTGTGTCTGTCAGAGTCACTGCAATTGAAATGAGTCTCTACACGGAGAACTCTGGCCCGCCACAACATGTTGTCAATTGCTCCATCTCTGAAAGGGCCAAAAAGAGCATCACTAATTATCCATACGTAGATCTTTGAAGATAGGTCTCTCTCATAGGGACCTTGAAGTGGGTTCTCTCTCATAGGAACCTCGGAAGGATCTCGTACTGGAGTTCACGATTGCTTGAGAATAGAGTCTGAAGAAGTCTCCTCGTCGGAGAACCGGGTCTCTCCCATCTAGCACAGAGAATGGTACTCTACTTTGGAGTTCCTATGGACCACATGAAAACCCTAACCAACATGGCATAGGGAATGGTACTCTACTCTGGAGTCCCTATGGAATACATGAAAACTCTGGTCGAGCAATAGAAGAATGATGGGGATCACAAACAATGATGGCATACATGTGCACATCTGGAAAAGATCACATATATGTGCACGTCGAAACTGAAGACTCGGAATCAATCTGACGTCGAGTCTGAATATCTGAACATCTGTAGAGTTTGGAAAATCTGGATGGTCGGGAATATGACATATGAATCTGGAACAGACATGTGATTCTATACAATACTCCCTAACCAACATGGCATAGGGAATGGTACTCTACTCTGGAGTCCCTATGGAATACATGAAAACTCTGGTCGAGCAATAGAAGAATGATGGGGATCACAAACAATGATGGCATACATGTGCACATCTGGAAAAGATCACATATATGTGCATGTCGAAACTGAAGACTCATAATCAATCTGACGTCGAGTCTGAATATCTGAACATCTGTAGAGTTTGGAAAATCTGGCTGGTCTGGAGTATGACATATGAATCTGGAACAGACATGTGATTCTATACAATACTCCCCTTTTCTCCCATACTTATCAAAAAACAGTGACATCGACAAATTTGGAAGAAGATAAGATAATGGGAGAAACAAAACAATAAGCCGATCCTAATTTCATTTTTTTCTCAGCTTTTCATTATTTTTTTTCGTACGGATTTTTTATATGATTCTATTTTTTCTGAATTTTTTTAACATACCGCTCATTCATTTTTTCTCTCATGGCCTCTCAGCATTTTTTTTGAATTTTATACACATCCCTTACAATAAAAAAACTCTCTTTTTTCAGGCTGAATGTAGGAGCCCATCTTTAGGGTTTATTTAGGGTTCCCTATGGGAACCCCCATTTGATGTAACTTGCCCCCGATGGGGGGATCCCCTGCTGCTGCTGCTATTGGGAATCGCAGGTGGAGCTGTGATCGATCGTCGCCCCTTGGAGAAAGGGCTTCTGCCGCTGCCGCCACCTGTAGGGGAATCGCAATGGAGGAGCTCCATCTCTGGGAGCACGAGGGTGCACCGCCTCTTGGGAGCGGTGTGCTACGAGCATGCATCCAACGAGGATGCTCCGCCTGGGAGCCTGGAGCTGCATGTGGAGCGCCGTCGAAGGAGGAGAGCCTATCAAGGGTTGCTGCAGATGGAGAAGAAAACCATCGCCGAAGGAACGAGTAGCTAGGGTTTCTACTAGGGAGCTCGGCTGCCTGGGTTTCTGCTGCATGTAGGGTTGCGCGGTGGCCTTTGTCCGCATGGAGAGATGGAGTTCGGGAGGAGGTGGCATCGCCTGGCTGTGGAAGTTGAAGATGCCGTCGAGGGCTGTTGGGTAGGAGCCTTCTGCGAGAAGGAGGTGCACCATACGGGAGGAGATGCATGCCTTCACGCATGGAGGGAAGGCCATTGGAGGGTTGTGCGTGGCATCCTAGATCTCTGCCTGCAAGAGGGCGAGGGCTCGTGCTGGACTGGAAGATCGCTGATAGGCGAGGGGGAGTATCGCCTATCGAGGGTTGGAGGGGAAGCGCCCATCGAGGTAATGTGCTGGAGGGGAGCCACCTATCGAGGATCTGGAGGAGTTGCGGCTCCGCATGGAGCATCGAAAAGGGCCTGATGCTGTCGTCATGGCCTCAAATTTCAGCGAAATTCGATTGAATTTCTGTCGAATATCGATATCCAGTCGAAATCGAAATTTCACCGAAATAGCCGAAATGAGCGAAATATGGGGGCCCTAGTACAAAAATGCCCGAAATATCGATCGAAATTTGATCGAAATTCCGTTTTGGTCAGTCATCAAAATGGTGACCGAAATCGACATTTAGGGCCTTGGCTGTCGTAGAACCTTGATTATCGCCACCCAGAACTTTGTTCACGAGAATCTAGGGTTCAGAAAACCCTAGATGCCTTCGGATCTTTCAAAAATAGATTTGAACAAATTTGTATACAATAATCCTCAACAAATGTTCAAGAACATGCATGAATCTCGAACATAAATAAATAATGAACATAAAATCCCCGAGAATCAAACCCGCTCTAATACGATGTTAGAAAATAGGAATGCGGGAGCGTATTAGAATAAAATAATAAGAACATGAACACACGATTTAACGTGGAACCCTACTCCCTAAGGAGCGGGATGAAACCACCGGAGAACGCCTCAAAAGGCCGATAGTCTATTGCTTTTCTCACTAGATATAATGGGTGTGGGGGTCTATATATAGCCCCCACTGAGTCTCCACATCCCACAATTGGTAGATATGAGACTAAACCCTGGATGCGGTAAACTCAAGTGACGCTTAACGCAAATACTCCAACATATATATATATATTTATGTTAGTTCCGAAGCCTTCACCATGTTAATACCGATATCTTGGAGATATACCACAATATATCACGATATTTGGTACCATGCTACCATCTACCCATTAACCTCTTTATATAGGTGAGAATGTGGATACAAATTCTAAATAAAAAAAGAAATCCAAACAAACCCTAATGACCCCCTAAATTACTCAACTTAGCAAATAATTAGAGATCACATGGTCGCAATCATGGTTTTAAAGCACGCCTCGAGGCGTTGATGCATGTGCCTTGATGTGCTTTCAGTCAAAATTGCCTTGAGGTTATAGCCTCGAGCAACTTCCTTGAGGCATGTGCTTCATACACCTCAAGGCGTTCTCAAGGTGTTGAGGCGGTTTCAAGGTGCCGCCTTGAGCCTGTATAGTGTTGCACAACACTTTGCTGCTACTACACAATAGCAATCAGCTATGGTTATTTTGTTACCTTTGCTAATGCGAAGAAAAAAGTTTCTCTTGCTGCAAATGAGGTTGTATTAGTTTTCTAGTGGTACTGTGGTAGCAACATAGTACTACTGCAAATTTGCCATCGTCTGTGCATCCAAATCCGTGGAATGTTGTTTCACCACCTAAGAATATTGGCCACCATTAATAAATTCAATATTTTCTAAATCTTACAAATAATATTTCCTATATTCTCTCCTTTACCGTCTGTGTCCCTCCAAAATGTGCCAATCACACTACAACTTGCGCATATGCATGCTACAATATTTGTAACTATAACCAATGATATTTTATAATATATATAAATAATTCAGTGTATTATACATAAATATGCATATATTATATGCTCATAAGTGTAAACAACATTACATATTATATGATACAATAATATTAGCTTGTTACATGACATATATTATACAATTAATATATGTTCGTCACAAGCTATAAATACTACAATCATATACATTCCTTTATGTACACCCACTTAAATGGTCTAGTGGTAGTGCAATGTGCCTACCATCCAAAAAATCAAGGTTCAAATCCCCCATGTGGGGGTCGCATTAGGTAGTCGACGATCAAGTAAAAATAATCGAATCTTTTAACATGGATTTGAGCAAGAATCTATGTAGTTGACCCTACATATAGTAGGAGAAGGCTTTGATTTTCTACTATTTTATATTGTGGATATGTAAAAGTGCATACTTTAAAGCTCTGTCTAAAGATCATGGAAAGTCGTATCGATATCGATATCGTTTCGGTCCGCCTGGAAATGGATATATCGGGATATATCGACGATATCGGTGGAAATGTCGAAAATGGCGCAAAAAAGTCAATTCTTTTTGGCATTTTTTCAGAAATTAAGGTCATCCAAGATATTAAAACAATAAATAACGTACAAAAACACAGTTATATCACACATATCGGTCCATTTATAGACCATATATCGCACATATCGGTATCACAAATATCGATCATATCGAACATATCGATATTAATATTGATTCTTGACTTATAAATATTGGAATTGGATTTCATTCAAGTTCTTATAAAATGAAATACTACAAATATACACCTAAAAAATACATATAGATCATTTATGAGGACTATGATCCTAATAGTGCACATATCGGTCATATCGAACCTATCGCTGATATTGTTAGTTGTTGGCATACTATATATATTGAAAATGGAGTTCATCCAAGTACTTTGATCACTAAATAATTTAGAAATGTACTCTTACTCTCTTAGATAACACATATCGATCATCTATGAACCTTATATCGCATATATCGATACGACTGTACTGTTAGTTGTTGACCTATATATATATATTGAAAATGGAGTTTATCCAAGTTCTTAGATCACTAAATAACTTACAAATATACTCTTAGATCACATATATCGATCATCTATAAAGCTTATATTGCATATATCGATCATTTCGAACATATCGATGTTAATGTTGATTTGTGACTTATAGATTTTTTTGAAGAATTGACTTATAGATATTGGAAATGGATTTCATTCAAGTTTTACAACACGAAATAACTTGTAAATATACACCAAGTTGAAGAACCATTGTATGCACCCTCCTGTCGCACCATACCCTACCAGTACGGGGGTCTCGTTGCCCGGTCAGCGAGCCTGTGGGGGCTAGGGGGCCCAGGTTGGTCCCCCTTGTAGGGGTGCGGGGGCAGCGCCCCCGACCCGAAACAAAGTATATAAATCATATATTATTTTAATACCAGGTGTAGCTAGATAAGTAGTGGAATCAAGCTTGCATGAATAATAACATTCATATATATGGATATCGACGAAATATCGGCGATATCGGTCGATATCTTGTATTTTTTGTACTGAATCCATTCATTTTTGATCGATATGGGCCGATACGCCCTGTAAAAAGATATACACTCCGATTTCGATACCCGCAACCTCTCGATACCGATATATCGGCGATATATCGTTGATACGACCTTCCATGCTAAAGATATAATAGAGGAAACTGTCACAAACTATGAAATAGCGAAGAATAAAGTAAATAAGTATGTCAAAGAAGCTAAGTTCAAAGCTTATGAGGTTTTGTACAAATATTTTGACTCTAAAGAGGGTCAGAAGGATATATTCAGGTTGACCAAAGCAAGAGAAAGAAAAATAAAAAAACCTTTCACAAGTGAGATGTATTAAGGATGAGGAAGGACACACGCTTGTTACTCAGAATGATATAGAGACTAGATGGAAGCAATATTTCCAAAAGCTTTTTGTTGTGGAAGGAAATAGAGAGATCACTTTGGGAGATCTAACTAGTAGTAAAAGTAAAAGATGTTTATGCAAGTTATATACGAATACAAAGGAAGTAGAGGAGGCTTTGAAGGTCATGAAACTTGAGAAAGGTGTAGGACCCGATGACATTTGTATAAAAGTAAAGAGAGTTCTAGATGAGCGTGGTTTGACTTGGTTTACAAATTTATTCAATATTATTTGGCGAAACAAGAAAATGCGTGAAGAATGGAGAAGTATCTTGGTGCCTTTTTATAAGAATAAAGGAAACATTCAAAATTGTGCGAATGACAGAGGTATCAAGCTGGTGTGTCATTCTACGAAAATTTGGGAACGTGTGATCAAAAGAAGGTTGAGGTAAGTTTCCAAAGTAAAAGAAAATCAATTCGGATTCATGCCAGGTTGCTCAACTATTGAAGCCATCCACTTGGTGAGGATGCCAATGGAGATTTATAGAGCTAAAAGGAAGAACCTCCATATGATCTTTATTGATTTGGAGAAGGCTTTTGACTCCGCTGTACCACAAGAAATAATGTAGAGAGTTTTAGCGAAGAGACACGTACTTGTCTTATACATTAACCTCATAAAGATCTGTACGATAGGGCTTCATCATATGTAAGGATCCGATCTGGGAAGGCTAACTACTTTGACATCAATATTGGTTTACATCAAGGTTCAACTTTGAGTCCATTCCTTTTTACTTTGATATGAACATATTGACTAGTCATATTCAGGATGAGATACCTTAGTGTATGTTATTCGCTGATGATATTGTGTTGATTGATGAGACTAGAGGTGTAGTAAATGAGAAGCTTGAGGTTTGGAGACATGCATTATAAACTAAAGGATTTCATATAACTAGGGTTAAGACGGAATATATGGAGTGCACTTTTGATAGAAGCAATGGTGAAGGAATCGAGGTGAAGACTGGTGATGATAACATTCAGAAGAAAGGTTCTTTTAGTTTTAGATACTTGGGATCTATTTAACAACATGATGGGGAAATTTATGAAGATGTTACTTATAGAATAAATGCAGGTTGGCTAAAGTGGAGTGGAGACTCTACTGTTTTATATGATAAGAAAATTCCTTTGAAAATCAAAGGAAAGTTTTACAAAGCAACCGTGAGACCTGCTATGCTCTATGGATTTAAATGTTGGCTTGCGAACCTTTGACATGTGTGGAGAATGGCAGTAACAGAAATGAAAATGCTAAGGTGGATCTGTGAACATACACGTAAAGATCGGATTCAGAATGATGTAATCAAAAGGAAAGTTGGTGTAGCTTCGATCGAGGATAGGATGCTGAGAAAACCGCTTCAGGTGATTTGGCCATTTGCAAAAGAGGTCGGCTGATGCGCTACCGGTTAGGAGATGCGAGTCTTTGGATGTTGAGCCGGCTAAGAGAGGGCGATGAAGGCCTAAGAAGTGTTGGAATGAGACTATCCGAAGGGATCTTAGTTTTTTGGGTTTAAACTCGAGAATGACCCAAGATAGATCTGAATGGAGGCAAAGAATCGATATAGTCGACCCTACTTAATGTGGGAAAAGACTTTGTTGTTATTATATTGTATTGTGGATATGATATTGTAAGCTGGGTATATTTTACTTAGGAATATATATATGTTTATTTGTAGTTTTACTTGCATTTTCCTTTATACATTGAGGCTTAGGCCTCGAGGCGTATACCTTGCCTCAACAATGGACTACCGTCTCGATCCGCCTCATGTGCTTTAAAACATTGATCTCAATTTTTTAATTAAAACTCAAAATGCAAGGGCTCAAATTGGATGAAAACTCTACTTCTAATTAGTCTCTAGTTGGATGAAAAAGTTTAACAAACTTTAATTTCGATCATAACCTTAATTCCCCAAATTCATGCTACAACATTTTTCTATCGCTTGGAAACACTATCTCCTGATGAGTTGATTTATCTTCAGATTTCGTGTACTGATTTTAGTGCATCTGAACTCGTGGTTGAAGAACATATAAGGATTGTAAGGTAGGGCCATGTTGTTGATGCAATCATCCTAGGGGTGTCATATGTAGATCATGGTTGAAGAATTGGTACGCCATCTTCAACAAAGGTGTCTTGGAGTTGGGGGGGGGTGTTGGGATGAAGTACGAGAGCTAGAAACTTTTGTGAAGGAATATGTGAGCATTATTCCTGGCCATAGTGTTCTTATATAAAGAGTCCCAATACTCCTAGTCCCATTTGGAAGTGATTGCTAGTTAATTTGATTTTTCATAACTATTCATGGATTTTTTTGCGTATGGGGGCACGATTGTTCCATCCCTTCATTTTAATATTTTCTCCTCCATATGAAATACCCATGCCAACCCTATATCTCTGTCTCTTATTTCATGGGATTTGATACTTATTAAAGAGATAACACCGATCCTTAGTAGGGATTTTCGCCACCAAGAAAGGAATTGGGTTCCCATGCTGGTGTACCGCTCAACAGTTGACTCAAGGTGAGATTAGTTGACTGAAAATGTGATTAGTCAATTGATGTAGTTTTGGCTTATTTTTACATATTGATTAAGAAAATATAAAATCTACAATACCGATTTTTAACAAAAAAATCAATGCGAATCGTCAACTTTGACGATTTTTAAAAAAGAGCCATTGGTTTTCATCCACTTCTTCTCAAGCTTCAAAGACCTCAAGTCCTCGTTATATATATACATCTGAGCCAAGAGCTTTGAGTCTTGAGCTTTTCGGATGGTGATGCTTTGATGTTTAAGCTCAGCTACTTTGGTTTTTAAGACTCTTTAATATATGTTATTAATTTTGAAAAAAAAGATAAGGTGCAAAATCAACATACTTATAACATCGCTCCCTTTCTTGGCCTGTTTGGTTGTAGGGTTGGGCAGGGTTAGCCCAACCCTGGTTACTATTCGCTAGGGTACTTTCTCCTCACAGATTACTATTCACCCATCCCAACCCAACCCAACCCAACCCAGTCCAACCCAACAACCAAACATGCCCTAATATACAAGATTGAAAACACAAGTTGACAACATTTTGAAGCTTCACATGAATAAACAAGGACTTCAGAGAGATTTTAGCATGATCACATCCAAACTACACAACACTTGATATCACAATTATACACAAAGCATGCTTTGACGCTAATTTGTAAATAGTTATTTATGCTCGACATGGTACCTAGGGATAACAAGCTTATCTTTCGCAAGAGTTCACATTGATGGGAAGGTTTTGCACCTCGATGTCAACTCTTCGTTAACTGGGGTTGCAACCTGCAGTATATTCCTCGGGTTGGGTTGTTCACCCATTAAAGCAGTATTTGAGCTAGGTTCAGAATGTCATGAGACAGTTTGGCTCTGAAAATGGATACCTATTTGAAGGGTGCATAACTGCATGGATTAGCTCATACCAACCTGTACATTCATATTAGAACAACTAATTATATTACGAGTTTTAAATTATATTAAATTAAGAACATAATATCTCTTGAGGATTCTTTGAGATTCTCTTTCAGAAGCATTATCAAAGTTGTAGGTGCCCTTCTTGTAGTCAACTCAACGATCATCTTGAATTTTGGTTGCATTTGGCGGCGACATTTGCATAGATATGAGCATTGCATCAGGTGGACCCATTCCCGTTCGAAGTATGACCACCCAACATTGAAATAGGCTGGGCATCAACCGAAATATAGACTCATGATTTTTTTGGCCCTTCTCAAGTCGGGGTTGGGCCAAGCCTGACTCAACCATGTACACAACAACAAAGCCTTTTCCCAAATTAAGTAGGGTCAATTACATAGATTCTTTATCTCCATTTAGATCTATCTCGGGTTATTCTCGGCTTTAGATCCAAAAAACTAAGAATCCTTTGGATATTTTCATTCTAGCACTTTTTGTGCCTTCCTCTCCCTTTCTTAGCCGACTCAACATCCCAAAACTCACATCTCCTAACTGGTGCATTGGCCGATCTCCTTTGCAAATGGCTAAACCATTTTGAGCGATTCTCCCATCTTACCCTCTATCAAAGTTACACCAACTTTCCTTATGATCATTGTTTCAAATTTCACGAAATTTTGACAAAATTTCGGTGAAATTTCGATTTCGACACCCTATCGAAACCGAAATCGAAATCTCGATATACCCTTCCTTCACAAATCTAGGCCAATTTTGGCCGAAATTTCGTCGAAATTTCGAAACTGTCTCGTTTTCTTAGCATTTGAAACGAAATCGAGATTTAAAACCTTGCTTCTGATCACA
This sequence comes from Ottelia alismoides, assembly GCA_037367405.1. Taxonomy (NCBI): domain Eukaryota; kingdom Viridiplantae; phylum Streptophyta; class Magnoliopsida; order Alismatales; family Hydrocharitaceae; genus Ottelia; species Ottelia alismoides. The sequence goes on along the minus strand of JAZKJV010010732.1, from coordinate 37,473 downwards.
TAATTCCGAATCCAATCTTCATATGTATGACCACACATTTACCTTGGCATTTTCATTTGTGCAACCTCTATTCTTTTTACATATCTATGGTTCACATTCCAACATTCAGATCCATAAAACATAGCATGTCTCATAGCTAGTTTGTAAAACCTATAGATGAGCATCAGATCGGGCCCAACCCAACCCAACTCGAGCATGATTTAATTTTGTGGGCATGTGGGTCGGGCCCAAGCTTGAAATTTTGCTGAAAACCCAACCAAACCCGAGACTGGTCTGCAAGTACATGGGTCAGGCCAGCTTGCTATGTAAAAAAGTGGTACTGAAAATCTGAAAATGCAGGCCTCCTGCCCACTAAAAGTTGTCGGTTGATCAAGAATGCATAATTGAAATAGAAAAAATAAACTAATAGTGTTGCATGTGAACCAAGAAATCTCCATGTAATAACCAAGTATGCATCCTTAGAAAACAATCCTAGTAAAGTAGCAATATATCTAATAGACTGTAGGCAACCCGCATAAAGAACAAGAGTTGAACAATTAAAAATAGCACAATTTTGACACCTGTAGTTTAATATTTTGAATACCAAAGAGTGTGATAATACAGCAGGAGGATATTCACGTGCTTCATGGAAATGATCACTACCTGCAGCAGGCTGTCGACGACTTGATGGAATGGAGGGAGGAGGGGGCGCACTAGAGGTGAGGAGGAAGGAGGGAGGCTGGGGGTGCTCTAGAGCCTGTAGGTGAGGAGGGGGACGTATTGGAGGTGAGCAGGAAGGAGGGAGGTGGGGTTGGCGGCAACAACCTCATCAGTCACACATCATGGGGGATGGAAGTGATCACTACTTGCAGCAGGCTGTCGACGACTTGACATAATGGAGGGAGGAGGGGGCACACTAGAGGTGAGGAGGAAGGAGGGCGGCTGGGGGTGCACTAGAGCATGTAGATGAGGAGGGGGACGTATTGGAGATGAGCAGGAAGGAGGGAGGTGGGGTTGGCGGCAACAACCTCATCAGTCACACATCATGGGGATGGACGATGCACGAACAAGAGGAGGGCGGTGGAGGCTGTGGTGAGGAGCCGAGGATGGTCGTGGGTGGGGCGGTGCTAGGGCTGCGTCGAACTAGCAACCTGCAAGGTAGGGGTTGGTTAAAGGTTCGGGTTGCGTGAAGGGTTCTGGTTGTGGTGCAGGGGTGTGGGGAGTTGCTATTTTTGGTCCACTTGGGGGAATGCGTCGGGCCAAGCTTGGGTCGAGCCCAAGATTGTAGAAATCGGTAGTCGGTACTCGGTAGGTAGGGTCATTGACTAAGGATTAATTGACAGTCGGACGACTAATCGGATTTAGTCGGCCATTAATCGGGTTTGAATGTTTTTTATTATTTTAAATATATGAATCATTTTTTATACTTATATTCTTATGTATTTGCAATATAAATCATTTTTATACACATATTTTTATATATTTGCGTAGATTTGTCCATTTTCTATACTATCATAATGAAACAAAAGGAGTAATTGACTTTGAATACAACATTGAGTATATTGGAATAACTTTGATTTAAAAAAAGCAAAAAATAAAAACCTCTATGTAAAAGTCGGCCGAGTAGTCGGGGTGACCGACTAATGGCCGACTAGGTCTAGTCGAGTCGGCTACCCTCCCGACTCGACTAGTCGGCCGACTTTTACAATAGTGGTCGGGCCAACTCATGTCGGCCCACGTGCTTCGGGCTCGGGCCCGCTATAGTTAGGGCTCAAATTTCAGGCCCAAGCCTGCACATTTTCAGTTCGGGCTCAAGCTTGGATCAAGCTTCTTCGAGCCGGGCATCGGGCTGGGTCAAACTGACCCGAAAATGGTCATCCCTAGTCACTGTTGTAAAAGTTGGCGGACTAGTCGAGTCAGGGGGGGGTAGCCGACTTGACGAGACCTAGTCGGCTTTAGTCGGTCAACCCGATTAATCGGGTCAACTAAGCCGACTATTCGGTCGTCTTTTACATAGAGTTTTTTTATGTTTTTGCTTTTTTTACTTAAACTTATTCCAATATACTTAATGTTATATTTAAAGAAAATTACTCTTTTGTTTCACTATGGTAGTATAGAAAATGTACAAATCTATGTAAATATATAAAAATATATGTATAAAAATGATTTTATAGTGTAAATATATAATAATATATGTATAAAAATGATTTATATATTTAAAATAATTAAATATTCAGAACCGATTAATGGCCGACTAAATCCGATTAGTCGCCTGACTACCGATTATTCCTTAGTCAGTGACCCCACCGACCGAGTACTGACTACCGATTTATGCAACCTTGTCCCTAGTAAAACCTTCCTTTGATTTTCAATGGAATTATCACATAGAATAATAGAGTCTCCTCTCAACTTTAGCCAACCTGCATTTATTTTATTAGTAATATCTCCATCGATTTCCCCATCATGGTGCAAAATAGATCCAAATATCTAAAAGTGTCTTTCTTCTGAATGTTATCGTCATCAATCTTTACCTCGATTCCTTCGCAACTGCTTCCATCAAATATGCACTTCATATATTCAGTCTTAGTCCTACTTATACGAAATCCTTTAGTCTTTAATGTATTAGTCTTTAATGTATGTTTCCAATCCTCAGGCTTCTCATTTATTTATTCCATCTTTAGTTTCATCAATCAACATAATATCATCAACAAATAACATACACAAATGTAGCTCATCCTAAATGTGACTAGTCAACTAGTCCATAATCAAAGTAAAAAGGATAGACTTAAAGCTAAACCTTGATGCATATCAATGCTGATGTCAAAATAGTTAGTCTTCTTAGACTGTATCTTTACATAAGATGCATGGCCTCAAATTTAAGTAAAATTCGGTTGAATTTCGATTTCGATAGGTTATTAAAATTCGAACGAAATGCCTGAAATGATCGAAATATTGGGGCCCTAATAAAAAATGGCCGCTATGCTCGAAATTTCGACCGAAATTCGATAGAAATTTTGTTTCGGTTGGTCACCAAAATGGTGGTCGAAACCGACATTTAGGGCCTTAACAAGATGAAGCCATGTCACATATATCCATTATAACGTTGCTCACCTCCGATCGCCCTAGTGATCGTGAGGTCCTAGACCAAGGGTCAAAGGATTTCAAGGGGTTTGTGGGGGAGCAGGAGTTGGAGGTTCTCGATGCTACTAACACGAGATTCACGTGGCAAAACAACTCTTTGAGATCAAACTTAGATCGCCTCCTGGCGTCAGTGGAGATGATGGAGATGTTCCCTCTGTCTTCGGTGCTTGTACTTCCCAAGTTGAGATATGATCATACCTCGACTTGTTGGGAATCAAGGGAGGGGATGATTCAGAGATCTATCTTTAGGTTTGAGAAAGCGTGACTATTGGATGATGGGTTCAGGGAGATGGTGACGAGTTTCTGGAGATCTGTACAGGTGGAGGGGTCAGCTACTTGCGTATTGGCTCAAAAGATTTTGGGGTTGAGAGAGCTCAAGGAGGTGCTGATGAAGCATAAAAAGGAGAGTAGCAGTAACCGCAGTAAGCGACGGGACGCTGCTTTGAAGGAGATTGCCAGACCAGACGTATTAGAGGTTGGACACATCCTTAACCCGGAGGAGATTCAAGTTCACGGTGAACATCTTATGATTGTGGATGATGTTGACTAGCGGAAGGAGGTGGAATAACGTCAGAGATCTAGACAGAAGTGGGTCAAAGAATGGGATGTGAACGACAAGTTCTTTCATGTGGTGGTGAGTGGTAGGAGGAGGAACTTGATTCATGACCTGCAGGTGGAGGGGGAGAGGATCCATGGGATGGGGTGATGGGCACAACAATTTGGAGCATTTTCGTGGCTTCAGTAAGAGGACACCATCTTCTAGAGTCAGATGGAGTGGTAGGGGAGCCAAGGTGCTAAGGCTTGAGCAATATATTACACTTGTGTCGGAGTTTACCAGGGTGGAGGTTTGCCGGGTTGTTTTTGACCTCAATGTAGATGGGTGTCTTGGTCCGGATGGCCTTCCGATCCTTTTCTACAGAGAGTTTTGGGATGTTGTGGAAGATGTTATGTGGATGTTTTTTTATCCAAAAAAAGGGGGGAAACACGCAATGGTGTCCATCCCAAGATTATATTTAGAAAATTAGATAATTACAACAATCTCAATCACACTACAAGCCACTCCTTAGCAAGACCCCTCGTATGGATACAAACATTCTCACGGTAAAACCTCTTGACCTGAGAACATCATGACGTTCCTAGCCAACCAGATAGACCACAACATTGCCATTGGGCGGAGCACCTCCCTCCTTAAACGATGCCTGATCGTCTGTACAAAGACCCAAAAAGAATCGAAGCTCCTCGCACTAACCCAGGCTAGGTCGACATCCTACCACAAATCTGTCGTACGCGAGCAGAGGAAGAAAAGATGCTCCACAGATTCAACCTCAATCTCGCAAAGAGGGCATCTGTTAGAGACCGTCCTAAAGAATCTAGCACAACGATTGTGCGTCATCAGTCTTTTCTGCCTACAAAGCCACAGGAAAAAATCGATCCTCTCAGGGATGAGAAGACCCCAGATGAATTTGCAATCCCTGATGAGATCCTCCGACTACGAGGGGGCGGCCTACAAATCGCCACGTAAGCCTTCCTGATAGAACAAGAGCCCCCCTCCAAACCCAATGGTCCTGACTTTCTGCAGGCCCCCCAAAAGCCGTCAAGGAGTCAATCATAAGAAGAAACTCCTCCAAGCGCTGGTCCGGAAAGTTGGCGCAGAACAAGAGCATCCAGTTTCCGTCACTCCAACAGTTAGCAACACGCGCCTCCCGGCCAGCCGCCAAAGCGTACAACCGAGGAAAGCTTACATACTGCGACCCATCACCCGTCCAGTCATCCGTCCAAAATGCAAAGCACTTGCCATTGCCCAGAACATGCCGAAAGAGCTCATGAAACCGAGGTAGGACAGTCTGAATGCCCTTCCGGAAAGATGAAGGTCGAGCACCACGAGGCACTCTCGCCGAGGATGAACAAGTGAAGGCGAATATCATGCGCACCGAGTAGAACATAAATCCTTGCCATTCCCCCAAAGTTTGCCGACCCACTTCAATAACAAGGTCTCATTGATTGCTTCAATACATCTGACACCAAGGCCACCCTCTGCCTTGAGAAGAGTGATAGTATCCCAATCCACTAAGTGCATCCCACTCACCTCTTGGCCACTCTTACCCCACAGAAATCTCCTCATCAGCCTCTCAAGGCGCTTTAGAATCCCGATGGGCAAGATGCGAGTAGACATGAAGAAGATAGGAATTGCAGAGAGGATCGCCTTTAACAGGACAAGGCGACCCCCCTTTGACAGATTCAATGACTTCCAACTTGAAAGCTTATTCTCCAACTTCTCAACAACCAATAACCAGTCTACCCACTTGTTTTTGGTCGACGTCAGTGGCAAGCCTAAGTAACGAATAAGCAGCGCACCACACTCCGTACCCAGCTCGATGCTGCATAAGCGTGCCTCCTCCTCAGAAAAGGCAAAAGGAACCAAGTGGACTTGTCATGATTCTGTACTAGCCCCCGACATCTCACCAAACACCTCAAGAATAGTCACCATGTTGTTGGCTTCAACGTAGCCTCCCTAAATAAAGAAAACTGTGTCATCCGCATACTGGAGAAGGGGAATGGCCGACCCATCCTTCATAAATCCACAGGTGATCCCGCTAATCAGGACCCGCTCCACCAAGCAAGCAAGCACGTCAGAGACGATGACAAATAATAACGAGCCAGCGGACAACCCCTACCGACTCCCCTCTGTGGCTGGAAGAAACCACCCTCTGGTCGGCCGTTCACAAGAACCGTCAAAGAGGTAGTGGTTACACATCGTTTCATCCAAGAAATCCAAAGGTTCAGAAACCCCCTCCTATGCAAAGCCTCCCACAAAAAATGCCAGTCCAGCGTATCATAAGCTTTTGCAAATCAACCTTCGAAAGCAATGCCTTCACACTGCGTCTTTGCCAATCTACAATGATCTCCGAAGCCATGACCAAGCGGTCTCTAATTTGTCACCTAGGGACAAAAGCCGATTACATCGGTGGGATAATGTGCTCCAGCACTCTGCTAAACCTAATAGTAAAAACCTTTGCCACGATCAAATATAAAGCATTAGAAAGCGCGATCGATCTAAACTCATCAATTCTTTCAGTCGCCTCGTGCTTAGGAAGGAGAAAGATCATAGCTTTACTCAACTTCTCAAAACATGCATTACATTGACACACTTCCTTTACGACCTCCAAAACCTCCGAAGCCACAAGATCCTAAAAGTCCTTGTAGAAGGAGATAGGGAACCTGTCCGGTCCAGGTGCTCCCTCCGCATTCAAGTTCCAAACAGCCGCCTTCACTTCGTCCATGGTGACCGTCTGAATCCGGCTAGTAGCATGCGCGACCGAAAGCCGTGAAGCCCCCAGACCCGACCATCTCCACCGTCTACCAAAGCCTCTCGCCGAGACATTGTGGAAGTGATCCGTTATCGCTATGCCCATCTCCCTATCTCCACTTACCCTAACACCATCAATGATCACCGAACGAATAATATTAGTACGATGTCTCTCGTTAGCCACCCTGTGAAAAAAAGCAGTATTTGCATCTCCCTCCTTAAGCCTGCTATGTCTGGACCTCTGCTTCCACTCCGCAAGCCGCTTCCTATCCTTATCAACGATCCTCTTCTGGGCCTCATCCTTCTGACACATCTCATCGACACTCAGTGGTCTGTCATCCTCCAATCTGTGAAGGCTCGTGAGCTCCTCTTCCGCAGCCATTTTAATCACACGCAGGGCCTCCCTAGAATCCTTCTTAAATGCACAAAGGTGAAGGTGCAATGAGGTCAACTTCTGAATGAATCTTGAAATAGCGGAACCGGCCACGATCGAAGAGGGCCAATGGGACGAGACCATGTTCCTGAAAGACTCCTCTAGAATTTAGGCCTTTTCATATCTGAAAAATCTCAGCGGGATGGAGCATTCACCAGAATTCCAAAGCAAGAAAGAGTGATCCGACCGTGTCTGGGTCCTACTTGTGACAAACAATAAAGGGAACACCTTCATGAGCTCAGCTAGTGCCAGGAAACGATCAATACGGGAACGAGAGCCCGAACTTCTCCAGGTGTACTTCACATCTACAACGTCCAAAACCTCCAAGTCGAGGAAATCCACCACCTCTGTAATGTCTGGCATCCTCGGATCCTGACCACGACGCAAGCTTGTCCGATCTGAGGAGAAAAGGGTAATATTGACATCGCCTCCTATCAACCAAGTGCAACTCGAGAAAGTACGTCTCACATTCCGCAGATCCGACCAAAGCTGGTGCCACATGGCGAGCTAACATGGTCAGTAGACACAGGAGATAACAAAAACATGACCAGAACGAAGGCACTCGAATAACACGAAAAGAACTTGGGCGCCCCTCAATTTTGCCATGGCAACAAACCCGGAGTCTTTCCAAGCTATAGTCATTCCACCCGCAAAGCCAATCGAGTCGCACAACCTGTACCGTTGAGCGACCCGCATCAAAGGAGCGCCAAATGACATCAATGGCAGAATCCAATTTTGTTTCTTGAAGGAGTACCACATCGCAGCCCCACTCAATGGACCTTGAGCCCAGGGTCTTTCTCTTATCAGGGTCACCCAGATCCCTTACGTTCGAGGACAGGATTTTCATTTGGTAACAGTTTTGGTGCCCTCGGACCACTCCTGCCAGTGCAACCACTTGAGCCTTGCGATCAGACATCGGAGGAAGATCAACAAGTTGTCTCTTTGAGCGTTGCCTTCTTTTGTACCTTTTCCCGGCCTTTCTGTCTTCAGTAGTCCCACTAGTTGCCCCTGACCCCTCCGCCAGCAACGCCTGGGCTACACCCCTCTGACAGATCCAAACCCTCTCCATCGCTTGAGAAAGGACCGTTGGGTGCTTCAATTCCAGGCCATGATGAGCAAAGTCAACAACTGTAGCTGGGCACCCAACCCACCCCAACAGGTACCTGCACTCTAATTGCCCCCCCCCCCTCCAAACTGATTTTGATTTAGAAGCGCAGGTGTCGGATCCCCTGAGGGGTCCGTAATCATCAACTGTGTCATAACCGGACCCGCTAACCTGTTACTTAAGAGGCAACCCGCCTGCGAGATCTGTCTGCCCCTCTCCAAACCCATCGCACAAAAGAGAGGCAAGAGTAGTTGTCCCTCGGCCTTCCCTCAAGGGGGCCCAAGCATCTGAATAGGCGCCCCCTCAAGCATCGGATCCCGCATCAGATGAAGCGTCATCCCCGGAAGTTCGTGGACCGCCAACTTGGAATATGCGACCTCATCAATCATGGAAAGACGATGTGGGCCCCTATAGGAATGAGAACCATAACCTCCTACTCTCGTGGAGGAAAACGAATCGACGCCATTGTCACCCATGACCGGAAGGGAACCATCATCGCCGAACCCCGGTCGCAGCGGTGGCGGTGAAGGATCCATAAAGCGCACCTGCAGGTGAAAGGAGAAGCAACCTACAACCAGTTCCCTCGTGGACAATGGCAAATCCTCGTAGGGGCAATCCACCAGTAATAAAGTGAGTTCTGGGTCAGATACAGGTAGCGTTCTGTCGACGAGTAACTGAACACTGATCCCAAATGTCGCAGCGTTGGCCCCAATCAGGTCATGGACCGAGAGAGGAACTACACTCCCCGCACTTGCACTACCCTCGGTCAACAACCCCATTGGCAAATCGAGGAACTCTCCACGCTACATCGCCACAGTCGCCCAACGAAAGAAGGTGCATCCTCTCCTAGTCCGATAGCCCTCTGACGCAGCATCTCTGAGCTCCCAACCAAGCCACATCCCCCGTGAACGCATCGCCAAACTGATGCGAAAGCTCTGCCCGTATCTCCTGGATCGACACCGAGTCCTTCTACCGAGAATCGATCAAGAACCCAGTCTTCGGGGCCGTAACATCTCCAACAACCGCCACATAAGACCTGGCTCCTCTTTTGGCGTCAGGCCCAGATATTCGAGAATCCCCTAGTGATGAGTTTGACGTCCCCCCTTGCCTTGTGCACGACATCAAACCGGTTTTACAGAGCTGGACGCGATTGGTAGCAATGGCCGACTAACCCGCACGCGAAGCTATGCGGAGGAGAAGCGCACGTCGAGGCCAAGTGGCCCCTCTCCCCACAACTGAAGCACCTCCTCACGTGTTTTCTATGCGATACGACCGCCCAGGCAACCTCTTCCCCCCTACTCCTCCTTTAGGGACTCCCGTACCCCTGATCCCCCTCCCCCACCAAAACTTTAGGATTCTCCCGCTCTTCGAAATCCCGGTTCCACCTAGGAACTCCCGACCTGATCTCCCAGCAGAGACTCTGTTGTTGTCGCCACACACTGGGCTTCTCCCACATCTACTGCAGCGGAGGCCTAGATATTCCGACTAGTCTTTTGGATGGTAGGTGCATTGAACTACCACCAGACCATTGAATTGGGTACTATATCATAAGCATTGAGAGGTTAATCTTCTATGTGGATGTTGTTGGAGTTTAGAGATGTGAACAAGGGCCTGAGAAAATTCAACACATCCCTGTTGCTCTTACTCTCGAAGGAGGGGGCGGAGCGAGTGTGTAATTTTAGGCCAGTAGCGTTTTCCAATGTTATTTACCTCATTGTGGCAAAGGTACTGGCCAACAATCTAAGTGTGGTACTGGACGATCTGGTGTTGCTGGCCCAACAAACATTTGTTCCGAGGTAGCAATTACTTGAGTTGTGGTTTTGGCTTTAGAGATGGTTTAGATCTGGAAGAGAAGAAGAGTTGAAGAGAAGAAGAGTTGCTGGATTTGTATGAAAGGTGGATTTTTCTAAGGCTTATGACTACATAAGTTGGAGGTTTATCTGAGCATTGTTGGTCAGGTGAGGCTTCTTGGATGTTTGGATATATTGGATGAAGAGGTACATTACGATTGCTTCCCTTTTGGTACTGGTCAATGGGATCCTGGATGGTAGTTTTTCAGCCATAGGGAGGAGTGAGGTAGGGTTACACCTTGGCCCCCTCTTATTCGTTCGGATAGTAGATGGCTTGGCATCATGTTGAGGTTGGCTGATGCTGAGGGCTTCTCAGGGGGTACTATAGGGGGGTTATCTCCGTGCTGATTTTGCAATATGCAAATGATACCATCTTTTTCATTAAAGGAGGCGTGATAGAGTGTAGGGTTGTCAAGGCGGTTCTAGATATCTTTGGTGATTTGTCTGGGCTGAAGGTGAATGGCGCGAAGTCGGCCTTCGTCCAGTTTAGCCTTGCCTTGGAGGAGGTGTCTTGCGTTGAGATCCTGGCAACGTTGCAGAAGATCATGCCGATTCATTATAGGTCTGCCACTGATGTGCGGTAGGCTTAGGAAGATTGATTGGCTTCCAGTTGTTGAAAAGCTTGAGAAGAAGCTGGCAGGTTGGTAGGCCTCATGTCTTTCGAGGAGAGGATGGTTGGTAATGGTGAAGGCAATCCTCACGACAATCTCTGTTTTCTTCACGTCCACAAGGGTGTTGTCGACAGATGTCCGTAAGAAGCTGGAGTCCTTAATGCGGTGCTTTTTTTGGTCTTCGACTCAGGATGGTAAGGATCTTATGCTGGTAGAGTGGTCGGTGGTGACTGCATCGACTGTGGATGGAGGGCAAAGGGTACTAAGAGTGGATGCCATGAATAAGGCGTTACTCACGAAGTGGTGGGATTAACCTTCCTAACCTGATGCGATCTATCTATGGTGTATTGCCTAGTCGGTGTGCCTTTCCAGAGGTGGTGTCATCACCATCCAACTTTTAGCGAGGCATTTTTTCTGGGTTACCAACCTTGGCGACTTCGATGAGGCCCATTTTGGGTGATGATTGTGGATTTCGGTTCTTGACGGACGACTAGTCCGAGGAGGGGGCTTTTTGTGGCATGTACCCTAGGATGTTTGCACTAGCGGTGGACAAAGCAACTTGCATTACAGATTTGTGGACGGAGGGTTCTTAGTCTCCTATTTTTGTGACAGATCTATCTGATCAGAGGGTGGAAGAATTTCTGAGTCTATTAGGGCGGTTGGCGTGGCTTGAGGCCCTTCTGAGGGTAAATATTCGTGATACTGGCGTGATGGATGTTTTACAGTCGAGAAGGCATACAAGATGATTGCTTCCACTTCTGTTTCAATGAACTCGAAGGCTTTTTGGGATTGTACTAGGATCTGGAGATGGGGGTTGCCTACAAGGGTGAAGGTTTTCTTGTGGTTGATGGGGATAGAGCGTGTTATGACATGTGTGCGCATGGACATATTCTTTCCTGGGGTGGATGAGGGTTGTGGGAGATTTAGGGGAGGGGCGAAGGATGTCGATCATTTGTTCTTTCATCGCCCTGGTTCGATGGAAACATGGAGAATCATGAATATTCCAGGTGTCCAATGGGGTGATAAAGACTCTTTTAATGTCTTTGTGGGAGAGCGTTTTTTACTTTAAAAATGTACCGGGCCATGCCCGATCACTTTTTGACACATGGCATTTGTAAATACATTATTCTTTATAATATATTGTTTGGATGGCTCTCTAAAGGAGCTTTATCCCATCCTTTCTAAAAAAAATCCATTACAAGGTTAATATATTTGACATGTACTTTTCTCTTCCCAAAACTCTCCACAGTATCTCCTGCGAGACAGAATCATAAGTTTTTTTCCAAATCAATAAATATCATATGGAGGTTTCTCCTTTTATCTCTATAAATCCTCATTGTTCGCCTCAACATGTGAGCGACCTGGCATGAAGTCGTGGATGTCTTCAATATCTTTCGTGGGACAGAAGTCGTAGCAAGTGGATGGCTTTAATAGTTGTGCGATCTAACATGAAATCGATTTGATTTTCTTTTTCTTTGGAAACTTGACTCAACCTTCTTTCGATCACATGTTCTCAAATGTTTATAGAATGACTCGCCTGCTTTAGACCTCTATAATTCGAACAATTTCGAATGTCTCATTTATTCTTATAAAGGCGTCACGATGCTTCTCCATTCGTCATGCATTTTCTTGCTTCATCTAGAACTCTCTATACTTCTATAGTAATGCCATCAAGTCCTACACCTTTCCCATGTTTCATAACGTTCAAAACCTCATCTACTTCATTTCTTTATATTCGTCTATAGCTTGCACAATTCAAGTAACTTTTACTACTAACTAGATGTACCAGAGTGATCTCTCTATTTCCTTCCCCAATGAAAAGCTTATGTAAATACTGCTTCCATCTAGTTTTTATATCCTTCTGAGTATCACGCACTTGTCCTTCCTCATCCTTAATGCATCTCATTTAAGAAAGATCTTTGATCTTTCTTTCTCTTTCTTTGGTCAATATGAATATATCATTTTGGTCCTCCTAGAGTTAAGATTTTTGTACAAAACTTATAAGCTTTTGATTTAGCTTCACTTACACCTGTCTTTGCTTCCTTCACTATTTTGCAGTTTGTGACAGCTTTCTATGTTTTCCTTGTACATAGTTTTCATGCATGCTTTTTTAATTTGAAACTTATCTTGCACCTCTCCACTCCACTACCAAGCCTTCTTTTGGCATGGAACTCCTACCTTTGACTTGCTTAGCATCTCTTTGGCCACCCTTCGAATACAAGATGCTATCACCTCTCACATCTCGTTTCCACTTTCGTTACAATCCCAGGACAAGTCTTCTAAAACCTTCTCCTGAAGCTTGATTGCTTCAGTTATAGATTCTACCATCTAGTTCTAGTGATCTTGGGAAATCTTCGTTTCTTTACTAGTCTTTTTATTTGCACATCCATGACTAACAAGCGAAGTTGATTTGTCTAACTCTCTCTTGGTACTACTTTGCAGAAGTTGATTTGTCTAACTCTCTTTTGGTACTACTTTGCAATCTTTACAACACAACCGATCTCTTCTCTTCAACATAAAGATCTATCTGTGTTTTAGTTGAACCACTCTTATAAGTAATTAAATGCTCCTCCCTCGTATTGAAAGGAATGTTTGCTATGAAAAGATCATAAGTCATTAGAAAGTCCAGAATAACTTTTCCCTCTCCCTGAAGCCATGGCCTCCATGAACACTAGAATACCTTGAAGCATCATTTCCCACATGTCCATTAAGATTTCCACCTAGGCAAATCATCTCTCTTTGTGAGATTCCTTGCATAATCTTCTTCAAATCCTCTCTAAAAACTTGTTTACTCCTTTCCTTTAAACCAACTTGCGATGCATAAACTGAGATGATATTCAGAATTTATTCGACCTCCAATTATCTTCAAATCGTCTACCTCAACCACACTATCCTTCAAATCCTTATGAACAGTCACTCCAATGCCATTTTGCCCTTCTCTGTACCTGAATACCTTTTTTAAAGCTTGTCCTCTCGATCTCCCTTCCTTTCTCTCCAACCCATTTTGTCTCATGGAGACAAATTCTGAGTTTTTTTCCATCGTTCTACCATCTCCATCAATTTGCTAGTCAAAGTGCAAATATTCCAACTACCTATCTGCAACTTCTTTTGCAGCCTCTTTTGGAACCCTTGCAAAATTTTAAATGCATCTAGGTTACAATGCTGTGAAACTAGCTTATTTGCTCGCATGTGTTCGTAATGCGAGAACTCTTGCAAATTTTTAACTACATCCAGGCTTTGGCGTGTGGAGTCTTTGGGATGACTTGGCTCGATTCATTCGGTAGATCCGATCGATGTGGTTTTCATTTACCAATGCGTAGGCGGTCCTCCTATGACCGAGTCTTTCCTTGTAAAATTTGAACTACATCCGGTATTGATGTAGCGTCCTTTGCCAACTTTTCATTGCATTCAGTTGATGCAACACATCGTTAGTAGGGAATGCCCCAACGAAATCTAAATGTTTGCTTAAATTTATGTTGAAAATGTATGACTGTTTTGAGACAAATTCTTAAGTATTGTTCTTAAAAAGAACATTATTTAAGAATTTATTTCTTTTGCGTTGGCTATCAGCTACCCAATACCCAGCCCTCCTCATTTACATGGGTTTGGGATCAACCATGACTAAGTTAGCTAATATGATATACACGGTTAAAAATGATATATGATATATGATGAATTATATACACTTTATTTTTCTCGTAGATGATCTTGTGAGTGATTTTCTTAGTCCATCCTAAAGTGAGTGGTTAATGTGAAATTATTATACTGTATTGAATGGATTAACAAATCAAAAGTGTAATGTATAACATTTCACTAACATCTTTAATAATTGATTATATGGGAAAAGTAGAGTTTGGCCCTTTGCAATAATGAATTAAAAAAGTTTGTGCTAATATTATTGTCAATGGGCAATGAATTCAGAAGATTATTAAGTGTTATTATTCGATGTTTATATAATTTGGGCTGACTCGAACTCAAGCCCGACCCATTAATTTCGAGCAAGGCTTGGGTTTGTGCCGGACTTTGATAGATTTTTAAAGCCCTGGCACGTCCCAAAGCCCACTACATTAAGTGAGCTTGGGCTTGAGCATTACCTGACCCAATGCTCATCCCTATGTCTGTACCTACAAAGGCGAGGGTGGGTTCATCTGCCGTGGGTTTGGCGGTGACATTGAGGTGCACTGGAGCAACTATGCTCAATGATTTAGCCTCTCCACATGGTGTATCAACAGGTGAGCTGCGCACGATGATTGCCCACATGGTGAGTTAGGTCATTGATGTCAGGAAAAATGTGGGGGCAATTAGTATATGTGAGGTCGCATGGGGGGTAGCTGCAGTGGTGTTAGTGTGACACCAACACATGGTGTCAGACTGTTAGTAGCGCTGGGTGACCAACACAACTTCGAATATACTGTTGCTTCATGTTGTGGTAGACGGCAACCGCTGGTGTGGGTAGACATCAACTTAGGGCCAGAGGGTGCACCGGTGAAACTTAGAGCCTTCACTAGCGGTTGGTTGAATGTGATGTGGGAACAAAGCCTGTGAAGTCTCGAACAATTGGTGGTAGTCCTGGCAATTAACTTCAAGCGGAATGTCATCGTAAGACGAGGAAGTGAGTCGTAAGTCATAGAACGATGGCGGTTTCTTTGGAAGAAATGTCTTGAACAGTAGTTTCTACCCATGTGTTCTTCATGTCTTCTCATCTTCTTATAGTTGGCATCCACAAACGATGGGGGATAATCATGCGGAGGGTTTTTTGGTCCTTTAGACAGAACGAGTATGGGGTATATTTGGTGAATTGGGATACAATTCCTTTACCTAAAGGTGAGGGGGGTTTTGTAGCAACCCGTCTTGAGACCATGAATAAAACGTTGCTCCTTAAATGGATTTCTAGAAATTGAGGGAGAAATGAGGACCTTTGCTGTAGATTTATTCATAGGATTTATAGGATTAGAGGAGCACATGTTGTCATGCATACTCAACCATCTTTCTACTCTCCGGCCTTCTCAAAGGGAATCAACACTCTTGTACCACATTTACCTGTCATGTTTTGTCCCTTGCTTGGTGATGGTCACTCTTTTGCCTTTTTAACTGATGATTGGATTAACAGAGGTTTGCTGGCAACTTGCTACCCCAAGTTTTTTGCTTCAGCCACCAATTGGATTTGCAATTGTGGCTGACTATTGGGGAAATGGGAATTGTTTGCCCTCTTTTGTTACGGAGTTCTCTGATTAGCGTCTGAATGATTTTATGCATCTCTTGGGTTCCCTCATGATCATCTCTGGTCTCGAGGTTGATGGGTCTGGGGTTTTGATTCTTTTCTTGTTGATTTCTCAAGCTTAGTGGATAGTCTGTGGTCTTGGTCTGGGTAAGACCTCACACTATGACTCTAAGGCAGTAAGGAAGCCTTAGGATTGGGGTGCCTCCGTAGGCATGCGGTGGAGTAAAATGCATCCTAACTAAGTTCCCAACACGTTCACTAGCTATTTCAAACAATTGTGGTAGTAGCTTGTAGTTTGATAAGGATGATTTTCATAAACTGGTCTTTTCTCTTCGTCAGGAATTATTAGCGGGACAGTAACTTGTTCAATGGAAACTACGCTCAACTACAACCAACTCAACTGAATCAAGCTCCCATGTAACGAATTCAACTGAAATTCAACTTTAACCAAACTCATTTGTGACTCAATCCAATCTCAATGTAACCTTTCCAAATTCAACTGTAACCGATTCAGATGTAGCCATAGAGGATTCAGATGTATACATGGATGATTCGGATGTAGCATCGCCCTGTCTGCTGGCGAAAAATAAACAAAACTCAAGCGGTGAGGTAGCCTACAAAAGGCTCTTCCGTCTCGCCCTCTAATTGGAAGGCGGTCCAATAGAGGGATAGGTCTACTCCAAAACTACGCCACTGAGACGGGTGAGAGAGACTCTCCGGAAAAGTCACTCTAAAAGAAAAACCAGCTCGACCGGTACGGGCTAACGAGCTCGAAAACTAAAACCAAGGGTCCTCCTGCCTAGGTACCCTAAAGAGCAAGGGTCAACGGAACCGGTCTTTAAAAGAAACCTGTGGATCCCAAAGTGGCGTAAAAACTGCGAGCGCTCGCGAGAAAATCGAGAAAAAGACTGGGATCCTAGACCCGCGCATTAAGCTGCCGCTGTCCTAATTGGGCTTCCTAATCTCCCGCCCAGCTGAGGGTCACTGCACCCTCGCACAGTCATACGTAAAGGTCACCATGACTGGCATTCATAATTATCAGTCGTAACTGACTTGATCCTTTCTTAATCTCTTTTTTTTGTTTTGTTGATTGCATAGATCTAGATCTTTTGTCAATAATTATCTATAGTTAGCAGACAATCCAGAAGCCTATATTGAAACCCTCATTAACGGTAGTATTGTGGTGGTCTTCCATGAGATTACGTACTTAAAGTGTTTACATATATGATTACTGCAGGAGATGTATAAAACTAGATCTTGATCATCCACTAACATATGTATGTAAAGTCAGGTGGTATCTAATATATATGTGTGTATATATATTCCGTTATTTGTTTCCTATGATCAGGTTTTCTATTTCATCGTTGAATCGTGTTGGTTTTGGGTCGCATGGTGCATGCATGACTTAAATACACACTATATATATAGGTAAACTTCGAACCATGGTGAACTCATTGAGTTAATATTAGAGACAAGTTGGTCGTGAACTGCCACTAATTAGGCACATATCTGACACTTTAAGTTAAGTTTCCTTGATGTTGGAACGGTAGATGTTGCACTAATGGCTGGAGATGTGGGGAAATGTTTACAAGTCACTTATAAATTTCAGTTAGCTACTCTTCAAAAGCTCAAATCGAATTATCGATCCGCAATTGCTTGTATTGTTCTTGTTTGTGACGACTACTTAAATCGCCCATGTGTAATACTTTATTTGATGGTGATGATATGACGATCTTGACTAAGGGGCACACTCATTATCTATTACCTACGAGACCATTTCACTTGTTGTGAAAGATCAATGGACACTACTTGATCATAGCAGTCAACATCATTTGTTAGGTGTTTCCATTTTCATGCACATATGGGTTGATATAGCTCATGCATCAATCATTTGACGTCCGGCAATGAATGCTGGATATGTATGTTATAACTCATTGCATCCTTCTTGAATACTTTGGAGCAATGTTGAAGGTATAGGTGCACATGATATCCAGAGCAGATGTTAAAATTTCTTTTTGTTGGGACACCCCATTTATGTAAGTTCTGAAGATAATAAACTCAAAAATCTAGTTTGCTCTTAAGATAGAGGGCATCCATTTGAATAATGAGCTTTAAACCACTTGTGTGCATGGGCATTTTGCAACTGTATAGAAGAGGTAGCGTGCATTCTTCTCTATCCAGTATGCCAGAATTGTGGTGATACTTGCATGCCATCACTAGCTGAAACCTCGAATGTATATGATGAAGTTGGATCCAATCATCAACTATGATTTGTCTCCACATGAGTGCACAAAAAAATATATCTATATATAAAAACATGGATTGCAGCAAGAGGAGGAGCAGATTTTACCTAAATTTCTTGAAAACTTGAAGCTAAGTCTGCATGTGCTTGAACTTTTGCTGGACAGCAGCATGAAGGTCTCTATTTTGGAAGAAGAAGTGGTTAGAAAGGCTCCTACAACTTTGGAAGGGTGTTGCAGGAGAGGGGGTTCTTCCCTGGAGCAGTAGCAGCTACCCTATACATCAATTTCTTTATCTTGATCAGCAGTAGCTGCTGATTTCTGCAACATGGAGTTGTTGCTTAAACAGTAGCAGAACTCCCATGGGTTCTCGGCTGGGATTAGGAGAGGTCTTTTGTATCTAAATCACGTGGATGGCAGCAAGAGATGGGGTTAGATTGTACCTTGATATCTCCATGTTTTGGAAATGAAAATTTGGGCTTAGATCAAGGCATGCAATAGATCCTCCAAGTGAAACAGTAGCAAAAATTGGTGGTTTCATGCAGCAGCCCAAAGGCAAGATGTAGCAGCTTCTTTGATTGCTTGGCTGGGAGGAGGAGTAGCTCCCAGGCTGTTGCGCTGTAGCAGCAGCACTGCTATTTGATTACAACGGCTTGCAAGCTGCTTGGAGGATAAGGAATAACCGTTGAAGCTGTATACATCAGCAGCATCTGCCGGTCAATGAAGAGTTGCAGGAGCAGCTTGGGTTCTCCAGCTTGGAGAAGGCGGCAGCTACTGTTGCAGAAAATGGGAAAGGCTGAAGCCTCCATCCGTTGGGGTTTGAATGGAATATAGAAAGAAAGAGGTGATTTGGGCTGATATAAATAAGGGGAGGGGGGTTAATTTGTTTGACAAGTGTAAAGTTAATAGGGCCAAATGGAGAGAAATAGAGCTTGACGTGGGAAGGCCACTTTTGTCTTGACGTGGGAAGGGCCAGACAAAAGTCTGTTATATTTAAAAATTTTATTTTTTTAACCATAGCTTTATTATGTCTAGAAAACCGAAGTTGACCGTATACGCACATCGCGTGTCGGATTCCGATGTACAATAGCTCGTTTCGATCGTCTCGGAATGACGATCAATGAGTATAATATTCATATACTTCGGATCGAAGATGAATCCCCGAAATTTCCGGGATACGGTCTTGATTGGTTATTAAATTTTTACAATTTTAAAATATTAAACGACCTCCGATCGACGAACGGTCGATTTCGTTGGCATTGTTTCGTCGAATTGTATTTTATGGCGGTCTCGGTTTGTTTCGCGGTTTCCGAATTTGCGTCGTGGCTTTTTCGGGTACGCATTACAATGTGATCGATTTTTGATCGACTTTGCCCGAACGACTTTTGATTCACGATCAATTGATCAATTTATGTTATATGACACCGATAAATAACTTTATTGAGTTATGCGGACTCTAATTGAGTCGGGTTCGGGTTTGTGCAGATCCGGATGTTACATTGGGAGAGACCATTGAACTTGGAAAGCTGGAGATTTCACGGTCAAGTGTGCTCACAGGGAAATGCTTATTCCAACACCACCCTCTGTTGAGTTCACGGTTCATGACTATTAGTTTTTGTGGAGCTTCAAACTCCCTAGATGTATCGGTGTTTTTCTCTGGCTTTTGCGTAGAGGACATATCCTTACTAGAGACTATTGCTTCAGACTTTTCTTGGGCACTACTCAGCTTTACCCATTGTACAACGACAAGGTGGAGATGATTGACCACCTTTTCTTCCAGTTATGAGAAAACCATAAAAAAATATTTTCTTTATTTTGACTATTTTTATTAGTATTTATATCTATTTTAGTATATATTGTAGATTTGGGAATTTGGCCAGATTTGTGTCTTTCTTGGCTTAACTATCAGGACCAACAATGTTTTTGGGATTCTCTCCTTTTGAACAAGGATCGACCAAATTTAGAATCGCTCTTTCCGTTAGCTATTGTCTAGGCAATCTGGTTGGCCAGAAATGAAGTCACTTTTACGTTGGATCATTTTTATTCGGAAAATATAATTATTCATGCCAAAACTCTTCTCGAGTCTTGGGCACTAAAACTATCCTTTCTCTTGTAATTTAATATAATTGGGGTTGACTCCTTTACATGTTCCCCCTTTTTTTGACCTAAAAAAATGTTCTATTTTCATATTCACCCATAGAAGGTCGTATCAGCGATATATCAGTTTCGAGAGGAAAGGAGTTTCGATATCGCCCATTATATCCTTTTACAGGGATTCACCATGTCAACTCATATCGGTAAAAAATGACTGGATTTAGTACAAAAATTCCCGGATATCGATCTATATTGTCGATGTTTCGTCGATATCTCTATATATCAATGCTATTATTCATGCAAGATTGATTCCACTACTTATCTAGCTACACCCAGTATTGAAACCCATATCTAGCTACACCTTGTATTGAAACATACAATGGTTTATATATTTTTCATTTCTGGCAAGGGGGCCAACCTGGGCCCCCCCTAGCCCCCCCCCAGGTTCGCTGACCGGGCAACGAGACCCATGTACTGGTAGGGTATGGTACGACATGAGGGTGCATACAATGATTCTTCAACATGGCGTATATTTGCAAGTGATTTCATGTTGTAAGACCTTGAATGAAATCCATTTCCGATATCTATAAGTCAACTTGAATTAATCAACATTAAGATCGATATGTTCGAAATGATCGATATATGCGATATAAGATTCATAGATGATCGATATGTGTGATCTAAGAGCATCTAAGAACTTGGATGAACTCCGTATTCAATATATATAGGTCAACAACTAACGGTACCAGCGATATGTTTGATATGACCAATATGTGCAATATAATGATCACAGTCTTTACAAATGATTATATGTGTCTTCTAAGTGCATATTTGTAAGTTATTTAATGTCATAAGAACTTGAATGGAATCCATTTCCAATATCTATAGGTCAGGAATAAACATTAACAATGATATGTTCGATATAACTGTATCTACGATATATGGGCTATAAATGACTGATATGTGTGACATAAGTGTGTATTTGTGGGTTATTTGTTGTTTTAATAATTTAGATGATCTTAAATTTTTGAAAAAATGACAAAAATGGCTTTTTAAGCCAATTTCAACATTTCCATCAATAACTTCGTTATATCAACGATATATCCCGATTTATCCATTTCCGGGTTGATCGAAACAATATCGATATCGATACGACCTTCCTTGGATTCACCTTGTATGGATTTTGCACTGGACCGACCTTCTGATAACATCCTCCTTCGTATTTTTTTGTTGACGACTTATAGCATGCTCTAATTTTGTTCTCATGAATGTGTCTTCTTAGAACTACGTGTTAGCTAACGCCGCACAGGAAGAAATCGATAGCGGGATTTTGACCATATGACACTGGCCATAGTTGTACCTTCAAACTTGATTTGTACGAAACTTTACTTCATACTTTGATCACCAATGCATAACAAGGTTGTTGGATTAGTAGGGATGATTTTGAAAGCCATGCGTTGATACCAAACCAATTGATGCATATTGTACTATGAGAGGGGAGAAATGTATGGATCGGAGGGAAAGGTAGTAAATGCGTTGGAAATGTGAGGTTGGAGGAGCGAAATGCTAAAATGCACAGGATGAGAGAAGAAATAAAAGAGGAGAAGAGATTCGAGAAACTCCATATTTTTAATAGACTTGAACTTCCCTATCATCTGCCCATTAACCTCTTTATATATGAGAGAGCATTATTACAAATTTTAAGTCAAGAAATGGAAACCATAACAAACCCTAGTTTGGCTCTAAAAATTACTCAACATACTAACTAATTAGATATCACAATCGATCTCATTGTTCAGTTAAATTACAAGGACTGAAATTGGATGGGAAAGTTCGACAAATCCTAATATTAATAAAAAAAACTCGAATTTCCAAACTCAGTCTTCGTCACTCTTGGTGCAGTGGGAAGTGCTGACACAATCATGAAAGATGGAGAGGTCCCAATGGAAGAGGGATGCCCATAGGTGTTTTTTTTGGCTTGGGAGACGAACATAGACTTGGTCTTGATGTGGATTTTTTTGTATCTGTGTAGGCACCCGTTTATTTGCTTTCTAGGATGATTTGGACTATTGATGGGACCTTTTCTACCCCTTATGCGAGGTTGCTTGTAGTTGTGTATCTCTCTTCCAAGGTTCAGGAAAGCGGTGTGCGTATGTATTCGGACAGGTCATTGAATATCGATTAAGCGATGTACAGGGCATATGCAGGGTATATCCGGTTCTACGTGGTTTCCTAATTTTTATTTAAAATAAATAAATATATACAAATTGACTACAATTGAACTAAATTTGTGTATAATTGTGGTTAAACACAAGATATAAGACAAATGACTTTCATATGGAGCTCAAAATAATTTAATCACCATATATCAAAACACAACAGCAATACTTAATAAAACAAACATGTTCAAAAAATAAATTCCGAATATGATCGTATCAAACAAAAGTTTAAGATCCAATCAGAGTATTTCTTGAGAATTCGAGTTCAAGAGTATGTACAATGGATTGCAAAATATATATATAAAAGATTATCTTCCTTCCAAAATATATAACAAACAATCTAATCACAACAACAGTACTGAATAAAACAAACATGTTCACAAAAATTAAATTCTGAATATGATCAAACAAAAATAGTTTAAGATCCGGTAGTCTTTCTAGAGAATTTGAGTTCAAGATTATGTATAATTGATTGCAAAACATATCTAATAATCTAATTATCTTCCTTCCAAAATATGTAACAAACAATCTAATCACTCTATTAAATCACAACCGCACTACTAAATAAAATAAATTGAAATTATGATCAAATCTATAGATCCTTTGACACACTTGAATATGCATCGATGCATAAAAAATAGCCAGAAATTATAGAAAAGGGGATCTAGGTTAACTTTCGCATGGACAGAACGGAGCTGGGAGGCAGAGGAATCACACACAAAGGAGATGGAGGCTGAGGAGCCACACACAAAGGAGCTGGAGGTGGAGTAGCCTCTCATAGCTGGAGGTGGAGTAGCCTCCCGTACGGAGGAGATAGCGGCGGTGGCCTTGCACAGAGGAGCTCGAGGTGGTGAAGCCTCGCAAGGAGGAGTATGAGGTGGAAGACCCTCGCACGGAGGTGGAGGGCTTCTAAGCGGCGGTGGAGGAGCAATTGGGAGGAGGTAGAGGAGCTGGGAGTCGCTTGAGAGAGAGAGAGAAAGGGGAGATCGATAGGGGTATCGAGATTCTGAAGGTGGAAGCCCTAGATCGGGGTATTGGGTTTCTCGGGGATTCGGGGTATCGGGTCACCTTTTTTTCGTATATTTGGATCCGGTAACCCGGCCAAGCTCTGAAAATTGGGAAGTGGGCACACGGTCCGCATATGCGGCTGCACAGCCCGCATACGCGAGCTGCATAAGCACATGTGGTACTTAATGAGGAGCTTCACGTATGCGACGCGCCAGGGGGTCTGCTCGCGCATATGCGGCCGTTCATAGCGATTTCGTGAACACTGCTCTCTACTTTTTGGAAGCGTATTTGTTCTGTGGTGGTCCCAAAAGTTGCCACATCGCTTCGGTCAGTGATGTATAGTTATCTTTCTGTTTGATGGGAGATGAATATCAAAAAGCACAACCTGAATCAACTACATCTCTGTTGCTGCTCTGGCCATCATCCTGTATTCACTGTTGGCACTCAGGCAGGATACAGCCACCTATTTCTTGCTCCTCCACGTGACAAGATTACCATCAATGTAAAATTGCAGAAGATCTTGGTGGACTTTCTATCGGCAAGGCACCCTGCATGATGGTAGCAGCCACCTATCCCATTCTTGGGATAAAATTAAGGCTGCTGGCATTGGCCATCTTCCCCCCATCTAAATAAAAGGGAAGAAACGCTTAAATTCAATTACTTTACAGGTTGAACACTGTATTAATTGTTGTCAAGTTCATGCGAAAGGGGTGGCAGACTGCAATCTATTGATGAGTTACATGTTGTCTGATAGTTCATGCGAAAGGAGTGGCAAACTGCACTGAGTTACATAACTAATTGTTGTATACAAACTCCATAACAAATAGTTTTGGATGCACTTGTAGAAATTAGTCAAAACAGTGTGTTCATGAGCGCGGTCATATAGACCACATATGGGGGCACATATGCGTACACATTCTTGATTTGGCGCCATATGCATCCCACCACATATGCAAGTTAAAATCGTTTTAGGTTTGTTGGTCTAATCGGATTCAGATCCATTTAGATTATAAAAAATAAAAATAAGTTGATTCCCTTCCCCCAAACCCTTCTACCCTTGAAACAACACCCTCCTCATCGTCACATTGGTCGGCATCAGCTTCCCTGCATCACCTCAGCCATCATCGAGTCTCTTTGCCATCATCTTTACCATCCTCGATGTTCCTCCCACCGCCGCCCCTGCTGGAAATTGTAACATCTCGCCGCCTCTGCTGGCTAACTCATCGTTTGTCTTCCTTAAGACTCCCATTGCTTCTTCTGTCGGAGGGTACCTCCACCGCCGAAGCCCCCTCTATTGCAATGTGCATGTTGTGTTGAGGTTTGCGAGCTGCCGCTACCCCTCATAGCACAATGGCTATTGCTTATAGTTTTTTTTACTGCTGTATTTGTTCACTATTACATTTTTTCACTGCTGCAGTGCTAGAGAATTTTAATATCTTTACAGTTTTTGTATTGCCACAGTTTTATTTAGATACTCTAAATTTTTAATGTTACATTTCATTAATACAATTACAAATATGCAAGCACTACTAGATTATATAGATTTATATTTAGAGATATAATTATTCAGAGCACTTTTCCAATTGAGGGTGGATTGGATGTGAATTGTGCGTATACACCATTGAGTCATGTTTTAAATTTGATTAGGGTTATATACCGATCTGAAGTATTTCCGTCAAGTAACATGGAGGAAATTAATGGAGTTTGTATACAACAATTAGTCATGTTTTAAGCAATTATTATGTAGTTATAATATTCAAATATCGAAGTTAAACATTGTTTGGTATAGATTTTTTGGGTGGCTGCACTCTATTGCATGTCCTTAACTTCATGTTTGTAAATTTTCTTATATTATAGTGTACTCAAGAATACTTTAATCTGATTATTGTAATTTAGTCTTTGTGGTTTATGACATCTACACAACAATGTAATAGATGTTCTACTTTTGGAATTAATCTTATTCAAAGTACTCAAAGTGAGATGTTGATTTTTTTTTGTTCCTCTTGTATGTAATGATCCGTGAAGGAAGTATGATTGCTTAATCTTCTTGAACTTCACTTTTATTACATAAATTCAAAATTCATAAATGTTTATAGATATTATTTATTTACTTGTAAATTATAAAACTGCATAGAGCCACATACAACAATTAGTTATGCAGGGACCAATCCGAACACACCTGTATCTCATTCCTGAAGCTTGAGTCGAATTCTATTATTTGTTTTTGATTTTATTCATTGGTGATGGTGCTGTGAGGAAAATCCTTAAATACGTGAAGTAGTTCCCTCAGGATTCTTCTGCGAGTGCTGCTTAACAAGAAAATTGCTAGACAAATTAATGTCATTGCCTACATGAAGCATCTTAGAGAGAGAGGGAGGGAGAGGGAGTTGGTAAAAGGTCATGCTGATAAGAAAGAAAGTACCTTTCCTGAAGCAAACCCGGAGAGGCTTTTGAGAAAGCCCAGATGGTCTTTTGAGAATAGTTTGGTTGATGGTGTCGATTGAGGGGATGTTGCATTGGGCTTCCTTGACATCCCCCTTATCCTCAATATTTCTCTACTACTATTAGTTGCTGGGAATGACTTCTAGATAACTGACATCTTCTTACTATTAAAGTTTTTTTTCTATCCTCTGCCTGGTGAATTTCATAAAAGAAAATCTTTTTGTGAGTCTTTAGATCCTGACTGGGAATAAACAAGACAGATGCTTTTCAAATCTTCTTCTCACCTCTATAAAACATACCTCACGATCTGACATTTTGACAAGTATGACTTGCGCAAGCCCTGTTTCAATTAAGGTTGTACACCTGGACACCCTTGGACATGTTATTGAGGGAATGTTCAAATTATGTGTTTATATGTAACTGGAGTATGATCTACTGGATCTGCTTGATCTGGGCCATACACATTCTCCTGATCTTAGTAAATGGACAAGCCAAAGAATGCAGCATGCCAAATTGGAGCTGTTGAAATCTAGAATGTGAAAGGAAATGGATATTTGCATTATAAAATAAATGGGAATTGATTCCGTAGTAATGTTGATAATGTGTCTGCATAACCACATTTTTATTGAAAGATAAATGTTGACCTTTAAAATTTTATTTTAGTGGCCCACGTATCTGACCATATATTCAAGTGGTTGTGATTACATAACCTTATTTTATGTGCCATGCTATTAGCGTCGGCAATACTGATACATTTCGAATGCAAGCCTATAATTTTATTCTAAGTCTTATTTATTCTTTTATAACATATTTTTCAAATGAAAGATTTAATCAAATATTGTTCATTCTAAAACCCAAAAAATGTAGAACTGTACATCGCTGCATATAGCTCTTCTCACCAGTCACTATATGGTAATATACTCGAGTGTATAGGGCATCGCATACTTAATTTTGGTTTGTGGAAAGAGCTATGGGCTTTTTAAATTTCAAAAGCAAGAGTATCGTCTGCCCTGGATTTATCTGTGAATGCATCCTTTCAACTGATTTTGTAGGGTATGCAGTAATTGTACAAGAATCTACCATTGAAAAAATATTAATGCCCTGTTCCAATCCAGCCCATGTCTATTCAGTTGGAGAATAGCTCGGTGAGGGATTTATATAGTGGTTTGAATTGGTGGTACATGTGCTTTTGGGTGGGGTGCCAGTTGGAGGGCTGCTTTTAAACTATGGGAGACTCTATCCTCTTTTGTTATTATTTTTCTGTTAATAGCATCGAAATTTGTAACTAAGCTCGTCGTTTCTTTGAATTGAGATTGCTGTCTCTTTTTTCTTTTTCTTTTTTTTTTTGAAAAGAAGAAAAAGGTCCGCCACCGTGAAGATGGGTGTCCAAACTGTCCCTTTTTTGTTACATCAATTTTTAACCAACACCATGCCACGGCGTTTGATCATCCATTCCTCATGAACACTAGCATCCATGCATATACTGTCAGTTTAATTTGTTACAAACTTCAATTTTACAAGAGGCTCCGGGCTGAGATTCTTCACTTTTTATGGTTGTCATTTTATCTCCTTGAACTATGACTGACCCACAGTTGTATCTTTTTTATCCTTGTCTCCATTATGATTTAACGAATGAAGGTTTTGCCTATGGCCTGAAAACGCAACTTCTATATATGACCAACAACACCTTTTGCAATTCTTTTGCAGGTTCAGCCATCTGATAGGTAATATCTGCTGATATGCTGCCGTGTATCCAAGTGATAACAGGGCAAACCACAGATTGGGCAGGGGAAGATCAGACGTAAAAAGTGCGAAGCAACAAGTTTCTGTCGAGAACTTCAATTTGGGAAGAGATGCCATTCTTAGTCTATCATTTGTTCTGTGGATATGTTAATGTACATCACGCCGATCATGTAATTGTGGAAGCTAAACATATTCACCGATGTAGTTCACTTATTTAGTCAGAGTGTTGCGTTTGGTATTCTTATTTGTAGGATGTAACTTCTGCAACCTGGATTTATTGCTGCCTAGATTTTCTGTTTTAATTTGTTTGCAGGGTTTAACTTCTGCCACTTGGTTTATTCTTTTTTGGAAGCTTATCAGATCCTCCCATGTATAGGGATTCTTCATTTTCATGGTTATGGAAGAAACATATGCCTGCATATTGCATAGCTGAGGCCATAGACGTAATATATGTTCACAAGCTTTCTCTTCGAGTAAAATGTACTTGTCATAGTGGTGCAAACAGACAGGATACGGATATAGGTGTTGTTTTCAAATACAAATACGGTTGCAGACAACTATTGTTGGATTATAAAACTATGGTACCATATCCTTAAAAATGAATTGAGTAGTGATCGCAGACAATTAATATTAGAATGTATAAATTTGCTTTATTATACATGTATTAGATGGAATGTACACAATATAAATATAGGAAATGTGCTAACATCATTAGAATTATATCAAATATGATTTGATATAAAATAAATCTATATGATATCTATAATTGAAAACGGATATGCATATATGGAGATATTTATTTATTTATTTATTTATTTTTGCAGATGTTAATTGATATCCATAGCTGTCAATTTTAAATGGATAAAAATATATACCTCACTACAAGCAAAGGAGTTTTTTTGTATTGCGTATGCATTTGGATAGGTCACTTCTTAGTGAATAAGCAATATGAATGTTTAATATGGGTTTCTCAATATTTGACTTTCGTCCAATAAAATCTAACAAAAAGAAATTTCATGCATATTTCAGAATGATCTCCATCAATAAAGAAATTAGCGTATAAATAACCAAAAATACCAAACACCAAAAATCGTAATATGATCTAAAATGTTTAAACACTAGTATACTACCGAATACAAATAATTTTTCAGATGTGAACTCTTTTTCATTCATCCTCGAGGAGCCTATCATGACTTTGACTTCTCGTACAAAATATTCTTCGGTCTCTTGAATCAAGCTTCTATCTTTATTTTGTGTGAATATGTAGATGATCACAACACATCATCAACCACATCCTTATATATGGTTATCAAAGAATAAGAATATCTTTGTATAAATATATATGGGGAAAAGGGAAACTGCACCGGGGAGCTACATTCGACCATTTTTCTAATTGATTTTTGATTTTTTTGAAGGAAATCTATGGAGATTTACTTAGTTTATTGAGTGGAATATGCGTTTCAAATTTCATTTAAAACAAACATTCTTAACATGCTCATTTAGATATAGTCAATTTCAGCAATCATGAGACCGTTAAAATATGATAGTCTTGATGGAGATGATAGAAGTGTCGAATTTAATTGAATTTGATATGAGATCATGGTGATATATGGTGATTTCAATCCCCCTAGGTTTCATTTCCAAAGCACAAGAAATCAATGAAAAAATGATCATGTGCAGCTAGTTGGCTACACCCTCGAGTGCAACTTCCCCAGTCCCATATATATGCATAAATTATTTAAACATACACATGGATTGAAGTCATCATTAGTTGGTCTTTGTCTCATGATGAAGGTTTGCGAATGATCCATCACCCTTTTTATATAAAAGCAACACTTTCCTATTGATGGACATCTTGGATCTCTAAGTCTAGATAGAATGCTTTCGTACACTCCAAGAATCGTAGATTTGCATCAAAAGCCAAAAAAACACGAATCGACAAAAATCCACAAAAAAATTTTTGCTTGCTCGATTGGGTTTTGTCCGGTTTTTGTACAGCAAATGGACATTTAGACCTATCTTAGCCAAACCTCTCTCCAAAGTGATGCCAAGATTAATTTAAGACAATTTTGACTCTAAACAATGCGCGACGAGACTCTGTAAACATCAAACTAAATACGAGAATGGAAGTAGGAGAGCAACACATCCACTTGATTTTATGCACATGACGAACACGTGGAGTAAAACTCAGCAATATAAAACCATGAGTCGTAGACGAAGAAATCGTACCCATTAGGGTTCATTACAATCTAGGTATACACATATTGTAGATTCAAGTCCTTGTTATCCAAGGAAACTATGAGCTGCATCCCGCCATAATCAGTGTGCTTCCCAAATTTTTATTGGAAAAATTTTAAAAATCCCTACCAACATATTCACTGTCAAGGAGTATGCTAGGAACCAATGCATTTAAAAGCCTCCCTTTTCAATCAAGGATAAAGCCAGTTATTAGCTTAAAAACTTACGAAAAACCGTCGATGATTGTGATGACATGTGTATTCTCTTACTCCAAACATACTATCCCACAAGCCTCACATATGTATTCATGTAAACAATTCACACCTTCTCCCAATAGCAGGATGAACCTCTTTACGAGGCTTGAAATCTCTTCAAAGACCTGCTCCAAAAGTGCCCATTTCATGACTTCAAGAACGGGCACTTAGTGCAATCATTTTACATTGGGTTGGGAGAATGAAATCGCCTAAATATTTATGTAGCATACATATGAAGCAATCTAAGCAAGAGAAATGAGTTCTTATAGAACTTATTCGAGGACTTGGTCGAGAACTCCCTAATCGAAACCTATATAATTGTGTATAACTAACTAGATCCAAAGAAAACTCAACTCAAGAAAATAACATGACAGTGGACATGGGGATAATTTGTCAAAAGGGACAAAAAAAGATGTTGATAAACCTCGAATTCTAACCATCCTCATATTGAGGAATCGTCTTATGCAACCTTCTTGTTGTACCATACCCCAACAAAGATGAGGGTCTCACTGCTCAGTCAACGAGCTTGTGTGGGGGAGGGGGGGAGCAAGTGCGTTTCGCCCCATGGGGGTGTGGGGCCAGCACCCCTGATGAAGTTTTTGATGAGCATTTCAACTTGTATTCATGTATATGGATCTGTTTGTTTCGGAGATCCATCTGTACAAGAGTAGTATATAAACTCCTCTGGAGTTAGGGCTCTCAGTACCCTATGTATTTCTATTTTCTCCACATATTGAAAATAGATCACTGTCATCCAAAGATGTAGCCCAGTTATGGGTGAACCTTGTAAATCTGTGTGTTTGCATCTTGCTTTATTGATCTTGTTTATGCGTGTTCACTTCCACGATTCACAACAAACTGGTATCAGAGCATCGTGTTTCGTCAGGATCACCAAGCAAGATGATGTCACAGGGAAGAATGATTCAGTCTATGACAGATTAAATTGTACACCTTTCTGAAGTAGTAGGACATATGGACATCGTTGGACTAGGGGAGGGAGAAGACACCCAAACCTTTTGAGTTGACGGTGTAGGAAGAGAAGGCGCACTAGACAATCATGTTGTGTTTGGTGGATGAGATCATCACAGAAGTCGTTGATATAAAATCACGTCCAGTTTGTAGTTGAGACTCGAAAGTCTATACATGATGAAGTCCCTAACCAACAAGTTGTTGTTGAAGCAATGTTTGTTCTCTCTCCACATGCAAGAAGGTACATTTCTTAAAGAACATCTAGATCGCTTGAATTGTTAATGGATTTAAGAAATGTAGAGGTTAAGATTGAAGATGTGGATGTTGCATTGATTCTGTTGATTTATCTTCCACTCTCATATGATAATTTTGTTCAATAGTTTATTACGGGAAGAGAATCGATAAGACCAGAGGAAGCTCACGTGAGTTTGAATATGCACAAACTTAAGCATATGACTATCGAGGAGCAGGACTCCAGCGCTGCAAGTTTGGTTATGACTCATTAAGAGATTCATGTCAGTTCTGGCAATGCGAAAAATGGAAAGCAAAAGTCCAATTCGAAGAATTGCAATTCTAAGGACATATGAAATTACTGCAAGGAACCTAGACATTGAAAGGACTTCTCAAAAAAGAAAGGAAAAGCCATAGTTGTTGGTGTGGCTCAAGGAGTCTCAGACTCCAAAGACGATCTGATTCTCACTATCACAGATCAGAATATAAAATATAACACATGGATTCTTGATTCATGTTGTTCCTACTATATGACTCTCAATGAAGATTGGTTCTATGCCTATGAGAAGATAGATGTTGGAGACATCGTCAGGGGGAATGATGCATCATGCATGATTGTAGGAATTGGCTCTGTGAAGATCAAGATACATGATGGAGCTATGAGGATGGTGACAAAAGTATTCCACATTCTGGATTTGAGAAAGAACCTAATATCCCTTGGAGTCTTGGAATCTAAAGGATATATGTACAATGATGAAGGTGGAGTAATGCAGGTTGCCAAAGGCAAGGTGATTGTCATCAAGGAAAACAAGCAAAAGACCCTATATGTCATGCAGGAGTCTGCAGTTACGGTAATTGTTGCAGTGGCATCACAATCCATGAAATCAGATTCAGAATTGTGGCATATGCGGTTGGGGCACATGAGTCAGATATGGGTTGAATATCATCAATCTGAAGGGTCTCATCGAGGCTCTTAAGGGATCCATGCTGGAGTTCTGTGAGCATTGCATGTTCGGGAAACAACACAGGAAACACTTCAACAAAGCTACTCACATGATGAAGGAGACACTCGACTACATCCATGCAAATTATTGAGGCCATTCACGTGTTCCATCTTTGATAGTTACTCCAGGGTGGTTTGGGTGTACATGATGAAGCAACAGAGTGAGCCATTTCAGACCTTCAGGCAGTGAAGATCTTGGTGGAGAACCATACTTCTAAGAAGATAAAGCACATTCTTACAGATAACGGGCTGGAATTTTGTTCGTCAGAGTGTAACGAGTTCTACAAGGAGGAGGGTGTTGCGAGATACCACACCGTCAAAGATACACCACAACTGAACAGAGTTGTAGAACGAATGGACATAACACTGCTGGAGAGAGCAAGGTACATGCTCTCTAATGCTGGACTTGGTAAAATATTATGGGCTAAAGTTGTGAATACAATTTTGTTACTTGGTGAATCTGAATCCTAAGTCGGCTATTTAGTGCAAGACACCCATGGAGGCATGGTATGGTAATCATGTTGATTATTCTGTTTTATGGGTCTTTGGTTGTCATGCATACTATCATGTTAGTGAAGAGAAGTTGAAAACAAGGGCAAACAAAGGGGTGTTTATAGCAAATGATGCATGATTGAAGGGGTAATTGGTACTCCTTTAAGCATAGGATTATTGTTAACATGAATGTTACATTTGACTAGAATTCCATGCTTCGATCGAACAATGAGTCTATTGATGCACGAACATGTGATGATGTGCACGGACATGAAGAGTTTGAACTAACACCAAGTAGAGATCATGCAGTTGATCACACCACTCTGGATCAGGCTATTTCTTAACGACCTGAAGCTAAGCAACCGACAGAGAGGCAACCAAGAGGTTGCTGATCGACCATGTAGAGAGAGATATCTGCCACAAAGATACATATTTGAAGATATATTTAGATTTACACTACAGATTGCGGAGGGGGCAGAGTCTCCAGGGCCCTCCATCTTACAGGGAGTCCGTGGATAGGGAAGACTCTGGGCAGTGGATTGCTTATATGGGTGAGGAAATAGAGTCTCTTCACAAGAATCTAACATGGAAGCTTGTCAGGTTGCCAAAGGGGAGGAAGGTTGTTGGATGCAAATGGGTCTTCAAGAAAAAGACATGAATCTCAGGCAGTGAAGGCATCAAATACAAGGCACTCCTTGTTGTAAAGGGTTACAATTCCGAAGGAAGGTGTGGATTACATCGAGATATTCTCTCCCATTGTAATACATACATCCATTAGAGTGCTACTAGCTCTTGTAGCACATCGAGATTTGGAGCTGTAGTAGTTAGATGTGACGACATCTTTCCTGCATAGTGAACTCAAAGAAGACATTCTCATGAGCCAACCAAAGGAATTCACATTTCAGGGTAAAAAAGACTATTTGTGCAGATTGAAGAAGTCCTCGTATGGGTTTAACCAGTCTCCCAGGAAAGGGTACAAGAAGCTTGATAGCCTCATGTCCGATCATGGATTCAACAGGAGCCCATACGATTATTGTGTTTACCACAACAAGGTGGAGGATGGCCCCTTCATCTATATGTTATTGTACGTCGATGTCATGCTGATTGCTGCCAATAAGAAAAGTACTATAGTTGTTCTAAAGAAGCTTCTTAGTTTAGAGTTTGACATGAAGGACCTTGGTGTAACGAATAAGATTTTAAGGATGGAGATCATTAGAGATCGTGTATAAGGGAAGCTTTATTATATCCAAGAATTACTTGAGAAGTTCTAATATGTTTTGGGATGTCTACAACCACGCCTCTAGATACTCCTTCCGCTACAAATATTCATCTTTCCTTTTTTCCGCACCTTAATTAGATGCAGAGAAGGAACACATGCCACGTGTTCCCTATGCCAACGCAGATGAAAGTCTTATATATGTTATAGTATGCACAATACTTGATATCGTTCATGTTGTAAGAGTTGCTAGCAGATTCATGAGCACTCTAGGGAAAGAGCATTGGCAGGTAGTCAAGCGTCTTTTTCACTATATGAGAGGAACATTAGACATTGGACTCATCTACAAAAGTGATTCATAGTGTTTATTTGCAGGGTATTCAGATTCATATTATGTTGCAGATGTTGATGAGAGGAGATCAATGACATGCTACGTTTTTACTTTAGGGAGTTCTGTCATCAGTTGGAAGGATACCTTATAACCATCAGTTACCTTATCTACCAGAGAAGCGTAGTACATGGCTTTGACGGAAGTTGCAAAGGAATGAATCTGGCAGAAGGACTTAGTTGTAGATCTTGGTCTACAATAGGAACAAGCTCTATAGTATATTGTGACAATATCAATGCAATATGCTTAGCTAAGAATTAAGTGCATCATGAGAGGTTCAAGCACATAGATGTCAGATATTACTTCATTCATTCTGAGAAGATGATCAAGGAGAAGAAGGTCCGTACAACAAATAATCCAGCCAATATGTTCACAAAGCTAGTTCCTAGGAGTAAGTTCAAACATTATTTGGACTTGCTCAATGTCGATAGTTGGTAGCATCCCCAATGAGAGGCAGGCGATGACACGACGAAGCTCGGAAAAGCTTCTTAGAGGATTCAATTCAAGATGGAAATTGTTGATATGCGTTGATACCTTACCATCCACTAGTTTAAGAATTGTCATATGCATTGCCTCCTGTTGTACCATACCCCAACAAGACAAGGATCTTGCTGGGATAGGGCTTCATATGCATGGAGTCCGTCGGTATGGAAGTAGTATATAAACTCCCCTAGGGTTAGGGTTCTCAGTATCCTGTGCCATTCTTCTTTCTCCACAAAGTAAAAATCACTCGTCATCGCCCAAGGACATAGCTCAGTTACGGGTGAACTTTGTAAATCCATGTGTTTGCCTCTTATTTGATTGATCTCGTTTGTGCATGTTTACTTCTGCGATTCGCAACAATGGATATTCCGTCAAAACAAGTGGATATAAAGTTCAAAAACATAGGAAGCTTGAAACATGAGACATCGCAAGTCTATAAGATATCCTCGTCACTTGAGCAAACCATTTATCAGATGAGTATTGAGTCACCTACCAAATCGTCAACTCATTTGATTTTTCAGAACAAACAAAATGATGTTACTTGGGTTCAAACAACCTTTATTCTTTTCTTGTAATCAAGGGTGGAGGATCCATCCAAACTTCTCATGGAAGGACAACTTAAAAATTTTGGGTTTGTATCTGGAAAAATGCACCCTTCACGGAATCCACAAATATTTACTCCATCCAAGATTTTTAACTTGAATAAAAAAAGACACTGGCTAACAATCTTTTGTACTTTTGCAAATACAAAAGCAAAAAAAGACACTGACTAACAAATGGTCGAATTCCCCCAAATGATTTCTCAAAAATCGTACATTCTTCGTGTCCAAGTACTCGAATATCTTACTGTCAAGGATTTCAATTAGAGAGATCCATAACATTAAAAAATACTGCTAATTCTACTGCATTATCAAGTAAATCTGCGAACAAAGTAATGTTATGAACCGCGAAATCCAAATGTATAACCATGAGATCTGAAAGAAGCCAAGGAAGGAGTTAAATAGAGGAACAGAAATCATTAACCCACACCAAAAAAATGGGATATTTACACCCATAACCCTGAGTAATATGGTAATTACCCCAGAAACCCTCTATAAACACTAATTATCCTCAGGACCCTGAATAACCACGCCGTTTTACACCCATAACCTTCCGTTAGTTTCGTTCGTTAACTCAACCGGATGGTTGAGTTAATCTAACCAATCCGCGATCTACGTTGGGATTAACCGAAAATAAAAAAAGAAAAAGAAAGGAAAGGAAGAAGAGAAGGTGGGTGACGAGGAAGAGGACGGCCACTGGGGGTTCTAAGGGGCTTGCGAGCCCAATCCTGGGATGCAGGCAGGCGACGACCGGCAGTGGGGGCTCCGAATTGGGGTTTGGCGGGCGACCTCAGGGCTTGGGGGAGGTAGTGGTGCAGGCGGAGAAAGGGGTGGGGTGCAAGCTGGGGTTTGGGGGTGCAGGCGGGGGGTGGGTGTGCGCAGGCGGAGACTTGGTGGGGTAGGGGTGGCGCTGGCAGGTCTCCCGAGGGGGGGTGGTTGGGTGTTGCAGGCGGCCTGGGCTTGAAGGAGGAGACGACTCCTTGGGCTTGAAGGAGGAGACGACTCCCAGGTTCCAACCTCGGGGGGACACGACTTGGGGAGGCAGTTGCAGGTGGAGGTCGGGTCCCGGAGGGGTGGGGGGGGGGGGGGTTGCAGGAAGCGGCTTGGGCTTTGTGGGGCATGACTTGGGGAGGCAGTTGCAGGTGGAGGTCGGGTCCCAGAGGGGGGGTGGGGTTGCAGGCGGCGGCTTGGGCTTCAAGGAGGAGACGACCTGGGGGGTTCCAACGGGGCATCGACTTGGGGAGGTGCATGCGCCTTGGGCTTGAAGGTGGATGTCGGGTCCCTGAGGGGGGGAGGGGGTTGCAGGCGGCGGCTTGGGCTTCAAGGAGGAGACGACCTGGGGGGTTCCAACCGGGCACCGATTGGGGAGGTGCAGGCGCCTTGGGCTTGAAGGTGGAGGTCGGGTCCCGGAGGGGGGGAGGGGGTTGCAGGCGACGGCTTGGGCTTCAAGGAGGAGACGACCTGGGGGGTTCCAATGGGGCACCGACTTGGGGAGGTGCAAGCGCCTTGGGCTTCACGGAGGAGACGACCTGGGGGGTTCCGTCCTTGGGCAGGCGCCTTGGGCTTCAACGAGGAGACGACCTTGGGGGTTCCGACCTTGGGGAGGCAGTTACAGGTGGAGGTCGGTTCCCCTGTCCGAATGGGAGGGGGCAGGGGAGGCGTCGACCGGGGGCTGTAGAGTGGGGTCGGAGGGGTTCTTCGAACAAGAGCTTGTGACCATGGGAAGGGGCGAGGAAGGGGCGGAGGAGATGGTCGGTAGGGGTGGAGGTGGTGTTCGGAGGTCGGTGCTGGAAATCAAACGGGGAAGGAGGAAGGGGATAGTTGACCTTATTTCTTAATAATAAAAATTTAAAGGGTGTAAATATAAAATACATAACAGATACCGTCAATAGTTAACGGTAAAATGGATGGAAGTTGACTCAGGGTTATGTAATGTAAGGGTTAAACATTATTCGGGGTTCTGGGTGTAATTCGTGCTTGCGCAGGGTTCCTGGGGTAATTACGAGATACTCAGGGTTATGGGTGTAAATATCCCAAAAAAATCAAGCAAAGCACATTTTCTATGACTTTCAGATGGAAGGTGAAGAAATCATCCATCATCGAGCAAGGGTTGGAGGAGCTCTTTAAAAAACATTGTCATTCATCTTCCACTCTTCAAGGCTCTCGAGCAACCCTATGTATTTAAAAAACAGATAAATGTACTATGA